>JARGYO010000162.1:28852645-29162645 GCA_029206835.1 Rana muscosa | reverse complement strand
ATAAACTCAATTTTAGTCATACATTTAGGCCAAAATGTATTCAGCCACATGTCTTTAGTAAAAAAAATGTCAATAAGCGTATATTTATTGGTTTGCGCAAAAGTTATAGCGTTTACAAACTAGGGTACATTTTCTGGAATTTACACAGCTTTAAATTTATGACTGCCTATCTCATTTCTTGAGGTGCTAAAATGGCAGGGCAGTACAAACCCCCCCCAAATGACCCCATTTTAGAAAGTAGACACCCCAAGGAAATTGCTGAGAGGCATGTTGAGCCCATTGAATATTTTGTTTTTTGTCCCAAGTGATTGAATACTGCCAAAAAAAAAAAAAAAAAATTACAAAAAGTTGTCACTAAATGATATATTGCTCACACATGCCATGGTTATATGTGGAATTGCACCCCGAAATAAATTTTGCTGCTTCTCCTGAGTACGGGGATACCACATGTGTGGGACTTTTTGGGAGCCTAGCCGCGTACGGGACCCCAAAAACCAATCACCGCCTTCAGGATTTCTAGGCACAAATTTTTGATTTGATTCCTCACTACCTATCACAGTTTCGAAGGCCATAAAATGCCAAAATAGCACAAAACCCCCCCAAATGACCCCATTTTGGAAAGTAGACACCCCAAGCTGTTTGCTGAGAGGCATGGTGAGTATTTTACAGCTCTCATTTGTTTTTGAAAATGAAGAAAGAACATTTTTTTTTTTTCTTTTTTTTTTCAATTTTCAAAACTTTGTGACAAAAAGCGAGATCTGCAAAATACTCACAATACCTCTCAGCAAATAGCTTGGGGTGTCTACTTTCCAAAATGGGGTCATTTGGGGGGGTTTTGTGCCATCTGGGCATTCCATGGCCTCCGAAACTGTGATAGGCAGTGAGAAGTGAAATCAAAAATTTACACCCTTAGAAAGCCTGAAGGCGGTGATTGGTTTTTGGGGTCCCGTACGCGGCTAGGCTCCCAAAAAGTCTCACACATGTGGTATCCCCGTACTCAGGAGAAGCAACAGAATGTATTTTGGGGTGTAATTCCACATATACCCATGGCATGTTTGAGCAATATATCATTTAGTGACAACTTTGTGCAAAAAAAAAAAAAATTGTCTTTTTTCCGCAACTTGTGTCAACATATAAAATATTCCATGGACTCGACATGCCTCTCAGTATATAGCTTGGGGTGTCTACTTTCCAAAATGGGGTCATTTGGGGGGGTTTTGAACTGTCCTGGCATTTTATACACAACATTAGGAAGCTTACATCCACTCTTCTAACCACTTGAAGACAAAGCCCTTTTTGACACTTTTTGTTTACATGAAAACATATTTTTTTTTGCAAGAAAATTATGTTGAACACCCAAACATTATATATATTTTTAAAGCAAAGGCCCTACAGAATAAAATGGTGGGTGTTGCATTTTTTTTTCTACACAGTATTTGCGCAGCGATTTTTCAAACGCATTTTTTGGGGAAAAAATACACTTTTTTTAATTTTAATGCACTAAAACACACTATATTGCCCAAATGTTTGATGAAATAAAAAAGATGATCTTAGGCCGAGTACATAGATACCAAACACGACATGCTTTAAAATTTCGCACAAACGCGCATTGGCGACAAACTACATACATTTTTAAAAGCCTTTAAAAGCCTTTACAGGTTACCCCGTTAGATTTACAGAGGAGGTCTACTGCTAAAATTACTGCCCTCGATCTGACCTTCGCGGTGATACCTCACATGCATGGTGCAATTGCTGTTTACATATGACGCCAGACCGACGCTTGCGTTCGCCATTGGGCAAGAGCAGGGCAGGACAGGGGTGCTTTTTTTTTTTTTTTTTTTATTATTAATTTTGCTTTTTTATTTTATTTTTAAACTGTTGCTTCCATATTATTATTTTTTTTAATCATTTTTATTGTTATCTCAGGGAATGTAAATATCCCCTATGATAGCTATAGGTAATGACAGGTACTCTTTTTTGAAAAAACTGGGGTCTATTGGACCCTAGATCTTTCCTCTGCCCTCAAAGCATCTGACCACACCAAGATCGGTGTGATAAAATGCTTTCCCAATGGCGCTTTTTATATCCGGGGGGGGGGGGACATTCCCTCCCACTGCTTGTAAAAGCAGTCCAGAGGCTAATTAGCCACTAGGATTGCTTTTACATGAAAGCCGGCCGCTGGCTGAAAAGAATGATACCAAGATGATACCTAAACCCGCAGGCATCATTCTGGTATAAACATTCAAAGTCCAGCAACATACCAGTACGTTGCTGGTCCTTGTTGGACACGTATTGTAATCTTTTTTTTCATGCAGCCTGTTGGCTGAACGAAAAAAAAAGATTGATCGGTGGGTATGCCCACCATTAGAATACCGCCCTTCATCCACCCACTTCTAATGATGGGCATACATGCACCATTTATATATGCCGAAGCATGGGGCATCTTCCCGCAAAAGTTATGCTGCGTACACATGGTCAGACTTTTCCACGGGCAAGCCTCCGTCGGAATTTCGACCGTATGTACGCGGCATTAGGAGCAAAATCGCTCCTCCGCCCCTGCTGCCCCAATGCTTCGGCATATATGCTTTTTTTTTTTTTTAACTGTGGTGGCGAAATCACCTCCTACAGCACTGGAGTCGCAGGGATCAGGCCTGTCTCTGCGAACGCTGCAGTTATGTGTGTTGTGTTTTGCAAGTGACAGTGATCGATCGATACTGCACTTGGGTGGCCTGGGCTGGACGGAGGGGCAAAACGCAGGTGCTAGCAGGTATCTGGGCTGATCCCGCTAACACTGCGTTTTTGGGCACCCTAAACTGCTGGGGACGCTAGTATAGATCAGATCAGATCAGATATTGATCTGTTCAGATACTATACCACTAAGGGAGGTGTATGCTTCACGCGTGGGTGTTAGCGTTACTGGCACTAACCTGACGCTGCCTGGGGTGTGACGCAGACCCTCTCTGACGCTAAAACCTAATTGATATCACCCGCCGGGCGATCAGGGGGTTAAACCTTTATTGGGTTATATACGGCGGGTGCACTGACACTATAAAAAGCAAACTAACTAACCAGCGTCACCCGTAACACTTATATGATGATCACTGGTGAAAGGGTTAACTAGGGACAATTAGGAGGTTAAAACCTTTATTAGGTAATATATGGGGGTACCTGACGCTATATAAAAACCTGACGGCGAACCTAAAAAAAAATTACTGGCTACCGATCTGCATCACCGACACTAAGACAACGATCATAAAAACGATCGCTTAGCGACAGTGGTGATAGGGGGTGAAAGGGTTGCCTGGGGGGCGATCAGGGGGTTAAACCTTTATTAGATAATATATGGGGGTACCTGACGCTATAAAAACCTGCGGCGAACCTAAAAAAAATTACTGGCTACCGATCTGCATCACCGACGCTAAGACAGCGATCAGAAAAATTATCGCTTAGTGACAGTGGTGATAGGGGGTGAAAGGGTTACCTGGGGGGCGATCAAGGGGGTTAAACCTTTATTAGGTAATATATGGGGGTACCCGACGCTATAAAAACCTGCGCGAACCTAAAAAAAATTACTGGCTACCGATCAGCATCACCGACGCTAAGACATCGATCAGAAAAATGATCGCTTAGTGACGGCGGTGCTAGGGGGTGAAAGGGTTACCTGGGGGGTGATCAAGGGGGTTAAACCTTTATTAGGTAATATATGGGGGTACCCGACGCTATAAAAACCTGCGGCGAACCTAAAAAAAATTACTGGCTACCGATCAGCATCACCGACGCTAAGACATCGATCAGAAAAATGATCGCTTAGTGACGGCGGTGCTAGGGGGTGAAAGGGTTATCTGGGGGGTGATCAGGGGGTTAAACCTTTATTAGGGGGGGTTAGGGGGCTACACTGGACCTAAAACTGAATGTACTGACACTTTTACAGTCACAAATGTCACTGATTGCAGTGATCACTAAATAAATGGTCACTGCAATCAGTGACACTGTGACTGGGGGGTGATCTGGGGGTGTCTGGGGGGGCCTGGGGGGGAGATTTATGTGCCTATGTGTCCTGGTGTCAGTGTAGTGTTGTGTGCACTAACCTGCATCTTCTCCTGTACGGCGCTCGGTATATGTGAGCGCCGCAGGAGAGATGACATCACTTCCTCCAGCCTGTGTAAACAGTACACAGGCAGGCGAAGCTCTCATTCGCCGGGAGCGATCGAGAGGGGGTGGCCGGAATCGAACGGCCGTCCCCTCATGCCAGATCGCTCCCGAAGGTAAAACGACCGCTCACTGTAAAGAAGGGGGGTTCGATCGGACCCCCCAACTATACAAAGGCAATCACGTACATATACGTGATTCTGCCTGTCGGTGCCATTCTGCCGACGTATATTTACAGTGGGCGGTCGTTAAGTGGTTAAAGGATAAACTGTGTGCTAGTCAGTGTTTGTGTACTGTGTGGGAGGTGCTTTTACTAGAGGAAGGCATGGATCCTTGTCCCTGCTTTGTAGGAAAACAGGATCCATGCCTTTCCTACTGACAGAATGGCAATCTGCCTTGTTTACATAGGCAGACTGCCATCCTGCCTCTAATGAACGATAGGCGGGTGCTGGTTGACATCAAGTCCGCGGTACCAGCTGATTGGCTCCCACTGTGCATAATCAAGTGCGGACATGTATATATACAAACACACACACACACACAAAGATCCAGTGCACAGTGGCCACCTTGTAGCAGTAGAAGTCATGAAGTGGTTAGGAGAGAATATTGTGGAGGATTATGGAGCACTACTTTTTGCACTTTAATAGGATTTTCATTGTTTGCACTTTATATTATCGACCTTTGCACTTTATATGCTGTATAATGCACTTTTATTTATATCATTTTTCTAATTAAATGAGTTGATTATACGTGGTTAATGAACTTTTGGTTTATTTTAATTTATATGAAATGATCATACTTTGATACATATTCATTGTTTTTTGGACAGCGCACTTGAATATTTGTTTTTTATTTAGTTGGTTACACATTCGACCCAGATAAGTGATTTTATGCAGCAGTCCTTTATTTAATTATTATTTTTTATTAATTTATTTAGGAAATAGGTGAGGGAATTGACTGTTATTACCGAATTATATCATCATATATTACTTTTTCATTTACTTAGCGAGCGCACAAATATTCTTTGGTTTATTTGAGTATTCATAGTCCCTGGGTTATAGGCTGGTACATTTTAGTGATTAGAAATTTGCTAGCTTTTGGAAGACACACTCCCTGGTCATCCTCCCTTTAACCCCACCCTACTTTGTAAGTCCTTCTGTAGCAAGCAATGTAGATTAACTCAATAACAGAATGGAGGGTGGCCTGTGTCCTGTACTCAAACTCAAGATATGAAATTTACAGGAAAGTCAAAATGCCTTATCTTTATCATATAGTACAGGACACAGGCTGAGTATTCATAGACCCTGGGATGTCCCCAAGCAATGAGAAGAGTGGGCAACAATGAAGCAAATAGAACTGTGCCAACAAAAAGGGTCAACCAAGTGACCTAGCTTCAGAGTGCTGCAGTAATAACTTGAGGTTGAAAGCTTGACCCTCAGAAAATTGCACATCCACCTGGTAAACTTTAAAAAGTATGAAGACAGGACCAGGTGGTGGTCCTGTCAATAGGCAATAAAGGCCTGGTGCTGGAATGCCAAGAAAAAAAGGCACTGACCTGTTGGAGTGAGCGGATAAAACGATAGGAGTAGCTTTGCCCTTTACAGTTGAAACTTTGTCGTATCCATCTAGCAATGGTGGACTTGGAAGCAGGATGTCCTTTGCAAGGTCCTAAGATAGGATGAATAGAGGGTCCATCTTCTGTATAAAAGTGGTTGCTTAAACCCCGATGGCTCAGACCACAGCCAGGTATTGAAGGGCAATTTCATTTTGTGCTTGTAAACAGGGCACCAAGAAGGCAAGATCATGTCCTTCATTGCGGTGGAAGATTGATACAACTTTAGGAAGAAAAGATGGTCAAGTGCAAGACTACATTGTCATTGTGAGGAATGAAAAATGGCTCCTTAGAAGAGAGAACCGCTGATTTAGACACATGTCTGACAGACGTAATATCAACCAACTAGGCCACTTTGCCGGAGAGATCATCGAAGAGGATTTCATTGAAGGGCACAAAGGGTGGTTTCTGAAGGGCAGTGAGATCCAGACTGAGGTCCCAAGGAAGCACAAGGTGCTGTAACGTGAGCCTGATTGGAGCTAAACCTTGAATAATGGTTTGACAAGGGACAGTGAGCCCAGATGCTGTTGAAAAAGAATGAACAAGGTCTGTCCTTCTAGAGTGCAAAGGGCCAAGTTCTGGCTAAAGTGGTTGTAAAGGCACAAGGTTTTCTACCTTCATGCATTCTAAGCATGAAAATAAAAAACCTTCTGTGTGCAGAAGCCCCCCCCCCTAGTACTTACCTGAGCCCCCTCTCTAAACAGCAAAGTCCATGAGAGCCTTGGCTCTCTGGGGACTGGCACTCCTGATTGGATTTTGGCAGCAGCGAGAGCCATTGGCTCCCATTGCTGTCAATCACAGCCAGTGAGTCCATTATGAGATGGAGAGGATGGGGCCTGGACCTGGCTCAGTGTGCGAATGGACACACAGAGTCATGCTCGGGAGCACGCCTGCTTGGGTGTCCCCACAGCAAGCTGTTTACTGTGAGGCCACCTGGGAGGAGGGGGGGCAGGAGTGTCGGTGGGAGACCCAAGAAGAGGAGGATCTGGGCTGCTTTGTGCAAAACCACTGCACAAAGCAGGCAAGTAGGACATGTTTGTTATTTAGGGAAAAAAAGCAAGACTTTAATATCGCTTTAAGTCCTGATTGTAGGAAGGCCAGGTTACAGGGCACAGAGCAGTCTTTGGAACTGAAGTGTCTGTGCTCACACCAGGCAAAGAAGGATTTTCAAGATACCCAAGTAGATCTTTCTGGAAGTGGCTTTTCTTGCTTTTAGCAAAGTAGGAATGACAGAATCAGAGACCCTATTAAAGCCAGTGACCAAGAAGCAGGATGGAATAGAGGGCCCTGAGACCACAGGTCTACCATGTTGGTAAGAGGTCATCTTCTAGTAGTGCTAGCATGTCTGTGTACCAGGCTGTTCTGGGCAAGTTTGCAATGAGAATCCCAAGCTTTTTCTCTTGCTAGGTAGAATTTACAATAAAGGGAAGGCATAGATTAGCCTGAATTGAGACCAATGAATTATCACAGCATCCAATGCCAGTGCTAAAAGATCCTTGGTTTTGGCCAAAACCAGAAGAAACTTGTTGAATCTTGAGGCTAGGATATCCATGACCAGGGCCCCCATCTCTGACTTATGAGTTTGAAAATGTCCGGGTGACCGCATAGGGAATCTACACCAAGCAGTTTACTACCGCTTTACGACTAAGCTGGAGGTCCACCAAGCTAGGGAATTTCTTGTTTGGCTGGACAGGAGCATGGATAGGAGCTTTCTTGTTCCACGTCAACAAGATGATGTGTTGGAGAAGTCTTAAATGAAATTGGGCAAATGAAACAGCCACAAAGGAGTCTCCCCATAAGACCCAGAACTCTCATGGAAAATCTCAAAGAGGGACTGTCTCTCACCTTAGGTCCCAAGCATGAGCTCTGAGAGAAAGTATTTTAATCTCTGGAAGGAAGTCTTTTGCTTGGCCTACATTACTGTGCAAAGGTTATAGGCAGGTGGGAAAAAATTATTTCAGAAATAGAAGGGTTAATAGTTTATTTTTATCAGTTAACAAAATGGAAAGTAAATGAACAAAAGAGAAATCCGAATCAAATCAATATTTAGTGTGACCACCCTTTGCCTTCAAAACAGCATGAATTCGTAAAGTAATTTTTCTAGGTACACTTGCACACAGTTTTTGAAGGAACTCGGCAGGTAGGATGTTCCAAACACCTTGAAAAACTACCCACAGATCTATATCTTCTGCGGATGTAGGCTGCCTCAAATCCTCCCATGTAATCCCAGACAGACATGATGATGTTCAGATCACAGTTTTGTGGGGGCCAAACCACCACTTCCAGGACTCCTTGTTCTTCTTTATGCTGAAGATAGTTCTTAATAACATTGGCTGAATGTTTGGGGCCAATCGCACACACACACCTCCCTGGTGGTAGGGAATAACGGATTGACTCCTACTGCAAAGATTTGAGGTGGATAAATAGAAATATGCAGATAGGCATCCTGGATGTCCAAGGACACCACAAAGTCCCAAAGTTTTAGAAAGGCAATGTCTGTGTCACAGATCAGCTGCGGAGCTGATCTGTGTCTTACCTATACTGCTGTAGGTCGGCTGGCACCTGTTCCACTAGCTTGTGTTCAGCTCTGGCTGCAATCTGCAGCTATGGGTGTCGCCGGCTTCAACTGTGGCTTAATATATTCTTCCTTCCTGCTACTTCCTGTCCAGCCTCCCATGTGCCTCACTATTTAAATTGCACTCAGACCAGTTTCTGGTTGCTTGAGCAACACTTGTTTCAGAGCTCCCTGCCTGTTACCTACTTAACCAGACTTCTTGTGTACCGAATCGGCTAGTCCTCCTGTTTACGCTGTCTGCTGCCTGCCCCGACCTTGGCTCGATATCCGGCTCTCCTTTTGCTTTATCCATCCATCCCTCTGTGTCTTCTGGTACTTTCCTCGCGAGCAGGGTGAACCTGGGGGTCGTGACCTGGGGTCAGCACACAGCTAAGCCCAAACCCTCGTGAGGGGGTCCCTGGCAGAATACCGGCTGGCCCTTAGATTCCATGCCCTGGGGGATCCCGTGTCACCTGCTCGCCTGTGGGCTCACTTCAGTACCATTGTGACAGTCTGACCTTGCAGATTCCGTGCACAATTTTGGAAATAGAAGGAAATTGTTCAGAATTTTGAAAAGAATCCTTTGAACATGTCCTGTAAGAAAACTGGCACAGCCCATCTTTGGACAAGAGGTGATTCAGAGCATTCTGCAAACCTGACTCTCCTTGGGCAGATTTTGATTGATTTGAGAGCAGCAAGGAGGTAGAGTTTTGAACGCGCTTTCATACCGCTTTAAAATCACTGATTGAACCCACAAGTCTGAGAGGTCTGTGACTCAGAGATAAGCAAACTTTATTTCTAGCGATTCAGCCAACAACATTCTGCCTTCCTTAGGGCGGAAGGAGCAACGTAGTCACATTTGGAGAGCAGCACTGTTAACCAAAGAGGGTAATGTTAGAAGAACTTCCATAGGTGACAAACAATTTAAAGCCCAACTCCAGGTAATACTTTTTAAGTAGCTAGAGAAACATTGTTTTCCTTTTTGGGATAAGAGTTTTAGTCAAATGAA
Source organism: Rana muscosa (assembly GCA_029206835.1). Classification (NCBI taxonomy): domain Eukaryota; kingdom Metazoa; phylum Chordata; class Amphibia; order Anura; family Ranidae; genus Rana; species Rana muscosa. Next base: position 29,153,321 of record JARGYO010000162.1, on the reverse strand, counting down.
TAAAAGCTGACCTTTGTACGCACCTCTGCGGAAGTTGAAAAATAACAGGCTTAGCTTGGCCATATACGGTGTGAATCTGACAATTTCTGAGGAACTGGCTGAAATTTGCTCAGCATGTGACCGTGCTCCCTTTCTCAAATGTTGATTGTTCTATTGTCTTTTGTAGAACGAGCTCACTAGAAAATGTTCAACTGAACAGCAGATGCATGTATTTAGATGCAGCCGCTGCCAGTGGGGAAAGCTCTGAAAATATAGCAGCCACACCAGGAGATACCTCCATGTAAACTATATAGCAGTGATGGCGAACCTTGGCACCCCAGATGTTTTGGAACTACATTTCCCATGATGCTCACCTACACTGCAGAGTGCATGAGCATCATGGGAAATGTAGTTCCAAAACATCTGGGGTGCCAAGGTTTGCCATCACTGCTATATAGCATGGGTGGAGGAATCGGTGTATAGCCAGCTTTTTTGACACGACCAACAGGTAATACTATTACTGGGGGACTCAGAAAAACAAAGATTGCTGTGTTAATGCTATTGACTACATCTTATACATAATTTTTTATTTTGCCATAACTCCATCCTAAGAGGACTACATAACATTAAGATAACTTCTTGAGATACTTACTTGGGAAACGCATCAAAACAGTATGTTTTCTTAGTGTCTGGAAATGCCACTCTCATCCCAGAGGTCAGCGGGGAGTGTAAGATGACAGCTGCACATTCATAACGAGACGCCAAGTCCACGGTTGGTACAGTGCCAATACTCTGTCCATAAAGCAGTATGTTTTCAGGGCATATTCCATACCTTGGGAGTATAAGATTAAAAGGGTTATACATTTTCTTATTGCAAGTTATGGAGTTACCATTAGCACTGTTAGATAAGCATGGCAGCACAGCCAAATTATTATTTCTGCCCAATTTAAATTCTTCTTGCATTTAATGCTTATACGTTTTCCCTCTTAAGTCTACAAAGTAACTGGGCTTTAAAAAAAATCTCTCTAGTAGTTCTTTGGGGGGCACAGGATCCAATTATTCTATGTAGTTATAGCTTCCACAATTTACTAGCACAAGTGCAGAGTTACAGTGCTTTTAAAGTACTTTAAAGTATTTATACCCCTTGAAATTTTCCACATTTTGTCATGTTACAACCAAAAACAAATGTATTTTATTGGGATTTTATGCGATAGAGCACCACAAAGTGGCACATAATTGTGAAGTGGAAGAAAAATTATAAACCTTTTACATTTTTTTACAAATAAATATCTAAAAAGTGTGGCGTGCATTTGTATTCAGCCCCTCTGCATCAATACTTTGTAGAACCACCTTTAGATGCAATTACAGATGCAAGTCTTTTTTGGTATGTCTACCAGCTTTGCACATCTAGAGCGTGACATGTTTGCCCATTCTTCTTTGCAAAACAGCTCAAGCTCTGTCAGATTGGATGGAGAGCGTCTGTGAACAGCAATTTTCAAGTCTTGCCACAGATTCTCAATTGGATTTACAACTTTGACTTGGCCATTCTAACACATGAATACACTTTTATCCAAATCATTCCATTGTAGCTCTGGCTGTATGTTTAGGGTTGTTGTCCTGCTGGATCCATCTTCCCATCAACTCTGACCAGCTTTCCTGTCCCTGCTGAAGAAAAGCATCCCCACAACGTGATGCTGCCACCACCATGTGGTGTGTTCAGGGTGATGTGCAGTGTTAGTTTTCCACTACACATAGTGTTTTGCTTTTTGGCCAAAAGGTTTAATTTTGTGCTCATCTGACCAGAGCACCTTTTTCCACATGTTTGCTGGGTCCCTCACATGGCTTCTCGCAAACTGCAAACGGGACTTCTTATGGCTTTCTTTCAACAATGGCTTACTTTGTGCCAGTCTTCCATAAAGGCCAGATTTCTGGAGTGTCCTGTGGACAGATTCAGTGTAACTGGCTGTTTCTCTGATTAATGCCTGTCAGTTTAGGTCAGGGGTAGGCAACCTTGTCCCTCCAGCTGTTTTGAAACTACAAGTCCGAAGAGACATTCGAAGATCCTGACAATCACAGGCATGGCTCCTAGAGGCAGAGGCATGATGGGATTTGTGGTTTCATCACAGCTGGAGGGCCGAGGTTGCCTACCCCTGGTTTAGGTGGACGGCCATGTCTTGGTAGGTTTGCAGTTGTGCCATACTCTTTCCATTTTCGGATGGTGGATTAAAACAGTGCTCCATGAGATGTTCAAAGCTTGGGATATATTTTTATACCTTAACCCTGCTTTAAACTTCTCAACTTTATCCCTGACCTGTCTGGTGTGTTCTTTGGCCTTCATAATGCTGTTTGTTTACCAAGGTTCTCTAAAAAAAAAAAAAACCTGAGGGCTTCACAGAACAGCTGTATTTATACTGAGATTAACCACTTGCCGACTCTAGGGAATAAAATGGTGGTTGTTGCAACTTTTTATTTTGCACTGTATTTGCGCAGCAATTTTTCAAACGCGTTTAAAAAAATAAAATAAAATAAAGTTTCATGCATAAAAAACCCCCCAAAAACAGTAAAGCTAGCCAATTTTTTGGGCATAATGTGAAAGATGATGTTATGCAGAGTAAATAGATACCCAACATGTCACACTTTAAAATTGCGCACACTCGTGGAATTGCGCCACACTTCAATACTTAAAAATCCCCACAGGTGACGCTTTAATAATTTTTTACAGGTTACCTGTTTAGAGTTACAGAGAAGGTCTAGCACTAGAATTATTGCTCTTGCTCCAACGTTTTTGGCGATACCTCACCTGTGGTTTGAACGCTGTTTACATATGTGACCGCGACCTACGTATGCGTTCGCTTCTGCGAGCGAGCACGTGGGTATGGGGACACTTTACATATTTTTTTAGTTTTTTTTCTATTTTGACGCTATATAATTTTTTTTAGCACTTTTATTCCTATTACAAGAAAGGTAAACATCCCTTGCAATAGGGCATGACAGTTCCTCTTTACAGCGAGATCTCGCCTCTAGGCTGAGAAGCCTGAAATAAAAAGAATAAAAAAAGAAGATCTCAGCTTTCCATGCGAGGTTGCGGCATATTTTCAAATGCAAAGGCCGGGTGTGATGTCAGAACATCGCAGCCGACCTCCGAAAGGTCAGAGACTTCCGGGGACCATTAGGCCTGCTGGATTCTCTATGGTCAACTTCCGGCACCGGACGATTCCTTCTCAGGCTCGCCGATCTTACGGGCGAGCCAGTAGAAGCACCGGAGGGTCCGCCGCCTGTAAAAACTATCAAGCGGCTGAACAGCCGCTATGATTGTTTTTACGGTGCAGGTAATCTCTGGCTGTAAATGAAGATATCTGAATGATGCCTGTCACCACTCAAGGTCTGCGCCATCATATGACGTTGTGCGGGTGGGAAGTGGTTAAATTACACACAGGTGGACTCTATTTACTAATTAGGTGACTTCTGAAGGCAATTGGTTCCACTAGATTTTAGTTAGAGGTATCGGAGTAAAGGGGGCTGAATACAAATGCACACTACACTTTTCAGATATTTGTAAAAAAAACGTTGAAAACCATTTATCATTTTCCTTCCACTTCACATTTATGTGGTACGTTGTGTTGGTCTATCACATAAAATACATTTCGATTTTTGATTGTAACATGACAATGTGGAAAATTTCAAGGGGTGTGAATACTTTTCAAGACACTGTAGCACTAATAAAACTGTAGTAACAGAATTTATTATTTCCATGAACAACTGGCAACAGGTCAACAGTCATGAAGGAGCTGTTCCCCCAATAAACTATTAGGCTGGGTTCACACTGATACGACACGACATTCATCCGACTTTCATCCTACTTTGCTCTGTCCTACATTGATCCTACATTGGTCCGACATCCATCCGACATTCATGAACAGGATACTACTTTGATCCGACTTTGTGCTAGTCTGACTTGTCCTTTGACCAATCAAAACAATCCCAGGGTGAGATAAATTCCTTTTACTGCTGCTGTAATCACAATGTCGGATGTCAAATGTCGGATGGTTAGGACAGGGATTTTACTTTGATCCGACATTAATGATATTCAATGGGCTGAAGTAGGATCAAAGTCGGACCAAAGTAGTACAGGGAGCATTTTCAAAGTCGGACCGACATGTGTCGGACCAGTTAAGACGGCTCTCATAGGGAAACATTGATTTTCACACGTCATGCGACATGAGCTCCCAATGTCGGAGTGTTTGTCGGACCAGATCTTAGAGAAAAAATAAGATTTTTTTTTTTTACTATTTTCTACCAGCATTTATTGGGGGGGGGGGCACAGGATCCATTCTTCTGCACATGAGACACCTTAAAAAACAGTCCCATAGAAAGTACCTGAAACAACCTAAGAAAAAAAGTCCAGAGGTGAAAGTAGCCTGTCCTTACCAATATTGTGCTGAAAATTACACAAAAATATGCCAAAATAAAGACAGAGTGAATTAAAAAGAGTTAAGAAACACTGCCTCAGCCTAAACAATCCCAGGGAACACTGCTGCACTACTCCGTAAACTGCCTCTATAGAGTCTTCAGTGTCAGTCTTTGATATGGGGGTCTAGTGTTAGGCTCCATGCACACTGGAGCTCAAAAATGGCCGTTTTGAACGCCGGATTGCTGGCAGGAAAACGCTGCTTTAAAAACGAGATTTTATCAGCGTTTTGCATTGCCATCAATGCACGTTTAGCGGGGCTAGCTTTCAGCCGCGTTTCTCTGGCTCTATTCAAAACCAATGGTTCCCTATGGGAGCCCATTGATTTGAATAGAAGTCGCACCGCAAGTCGGATCATCATGGTGCGACTTGCGTGCGGAGGATGAAGGGGAACCCCGCCAAAAAATGAAAAAAAAAATTGGCGTGGGGTTCCCCCCTCTGACGATACCAGGCCCTTCGGTCTGGTATGGATTTTAAGGGGAACCCCCTACGCCGTGGGGGTCCCCCCCAAAATCCATACCAGACCCTTATTCCGAGCATGCAGCCTGGTCGGTCAGGAAAGGGGGTGTGGACAAGCGAGCGCCCAGCCCTTCATGAACCGTACCAGGCCGCATGCCCTCAACATGGGGGGGTGGGTGCTTTGGGGCAGGGGGGCGCCCTGCGCCCCCCCCACCCCAAGGCACCCTGCCCCCATGTTGATGGGGACAAGGGCCTCTTTTCGACAACCCTGGCCGTTGGTTGTTGGGGTCTGCGGGCTTATCGGAATCCGGGAGCCCCTTTAATAAGGGGGCCCCCAGATCCCGGCCCCCCCCACCCTATGTGAGTATGGGGTACATCGTACCCCTACCCATTCACCTGGTGGAAAAAAATGTCAATAAAAAAACACTACACAGGTTTTTAAAAGTAATTAGGCAGCTCCGGGGGTCTTCTTCCAACTTCAGGTGGTCTTCTCCCGACTCTCCGGTGCCATCTCTGCGCTCTCCGGCACCTCCGCTATCTTCTGCCAGCTCTTTTGCTAGCGGTGGCCCGGTCTTCCCCGTCGCCTTCTTCCCTCTTCTCTTCTTGAGATGTTGACACAACGAGGTCTCCTGCTGTAATGCTGTGTGCGCGGCGCGCAATAATTTATATAGGAATGGGGCGGGGTCATTGGGTGATGTCACCCGGTGACCCCGCCCCCTTATGACGTCGCAGTCCCGGAGCTTGATGGGACTGTGACGTCATAAGGGGGCGGGGTCACATCACCCGGTGACCACGCCCCATGCCTATATAAGTCGTTGCGCTCCGCGCACACAGCATTATAGTGGCAGAGAGTGACGAGTCAACATCGGGCGGAGAGAAGAGGGAAGAAGACGACGATGAAGACCGGGCCCCCGCTAGCAAAAGAGCTGGAAGAAAGCGGAGGCGCCCGGCAGAAAGCACCGGAGAACGGGAGAAGAACCGGAGAGCGCAGAGAAGGCACCGGAGAGTCGGAAGAGACCCCCGAAGTCGGAAGAAGACCCCCGGAGCGGCCTAATAAATGACTTTAAAAACCTGTGTAGTGTTTTTTTATTGACATTTTTTTCCCCACCAGGTGAATGGGTAGGGGTACAATGTACCCCCATAGTCATTCACATAGGGTGGGGGGCCGGGATCTGGGGGACCCCTTGTCCCCATCAACATGGGGGCAGGGTGCTTTGGGGTGGGGGGGCGCAAGGCGCCCCCCTGCCCCAAAGCACCCACCCCCCCATGTGCGGCCTGGTACGGTTCAGGAGGGGGGAGGCGCTCGCTTGTCCCCACCCCCTTTCCTGACCGACCAGGCTGCGTGCTCAGAATAAGGGTCTGGTATGGATTTGGGAGGACCCCCCACGCGTTTTTTCTGCGTAGGGGGTTCCCCTTAAATTCCATACCAGACCGAAGGGCCTGGTATCGTCTGAGGAGGGACCCCCACGCCAATTTTTTCATTTTTTTGGCGGGGTTCCCCTTCATCCTCAGCACGCAAGTCGGATCATGATGATCCGACTTGCGGTGCGACTTCTTTTCAAATCAGTGGGCTCCCATAGGGAACCATTGGTTTTGAATAGAGCCAGAGAAACGCCTAACGCTAATTAGCGGCCGCTTATTCGCATTTATTGGCTTTTGGATTTTTTGGCGTTTTTGCCTGCCGAAAAACGGCACTTTGAACGCGAATTTCTTGCGTTCAGAAAAAAGCCCATAAACTGCACTGCTCATTAACGCTAAAAAACTACCATGTGTGCATGGACACATAGGCTAACGGAGTGCAGTTTATGGGCTTTTTAAAAAAAATGCCCAGATGCCAATAAACTGCAGTTTATCAGCTTCAGTGTGCATGGAGCCTTAGTCTTAATGCAGAAGAACATGTTTGCTACATCCTCAGGTCTTTAACCACTTCCCGCCCAGTCAATAGCAAATTGACATCCGGGAAGTGGTTCTGTTATCCACACTGGACGTCATATGACGTCCTGCAGGATAACAGCCGCCGCGCGCCCGGGGGGGCGCGCATCGCGGCGATCGGTGGGTCAGTCTGACCCACCGCTACACTGATCTCGGTAAAAAGCCTCCTCCATGTGATCAGCCGTGTCGAATCACGGCTGATCAGGAAGTAAACAGGAAGAGCCGCACTACTCCGTAAACTGGGGGGGGGGTTCACACTGATTGTTTATCAGCGCAGCCCCCCCTCGGATACCCAAACTGGACCACCAGGGAAGCCCCCAAGGACCACCAGGGAAGCCCTAAGCATGTGGATGGCCCCCATGGCCATCCACATGTAGTAAAAAAAAAAATATATATAAAAAAAAAAACATAAAAAAATATGCCAATCAGTGCCCACAAATGGGCACTGACTGGCACTATCATGCCAAGAAAATAATGTGTGGTGGCTGGCATTGCTAGGCAGCAGTGTCACCAGTGCCACCTACTAGTGTCCATCAGTGCCACCTATCAGTGCCCATCTGTGCCCATCTATCAGTGCCCGTCCGTGCCACCTATCAGTGCCACCCATAAGTGCCCATCAGTGCCGCCTAAAAGTGCCCATTAGTGCAGCCTATGAGTGCCCATCAGTGGTGCCTATGAGTGCCACCTATGAGTGCCCATCAGTGCCGCATACCAGTGCCACATATCAGTGCCCATCAGTGCCGCCTATCAGTGCCCATCAGTGCCACCTCATCGGTGCCCATCAGTGTCGCCTTATCAGTGCCCTTCAGTGCCGCCTTATCAGCGCCCGTCATTGAAGTAGAAAAGGTACTTATTTACAAAAAATTTTTACAGAAACAAAGAAAAACAGAGTTTTTTTTTTATTTTCGCTCTTTTTTTATTTGTTGCGCAAAAAATAAAAATCGCAGAGGCGATCAAATACCACCGAAAGAGAGCTCTATTTGTGGGAACAAAATGATAAAAAATTTGTTTGGGTACAGTGCAGCATGACCGCGCAATTGTCATTCAAATTGCGACAGCGCTGAAAGCTCAAAATTGGCTTGGGCAGGAAGCTGTATAAGTGCATGGTATTGAAGTGGTTAAACTAAAGCGATTTCTGAAGTCCTCTGCTTAGTGTTTAACCTTCTAGAGGTGGCAAGTATACTCATACCTAGAAGAATAGATCCTGCGTCATCCAATTAATTTTTTGGAGAAACTTTGGTGGCTGTGTTGGCACACAAAGGGAATGTGCTCTGCAGCAAACAGAAGATAAGGATTTGCAAACGTGGCATATGTAAGACACAAGTGAAAATGTCACTATTGGTTTAGCAGCAATCAATTGGAAGCTATTTAAATTGTCACATTGCTGTATGCATACTAATAAACATGTTGCTACCTGATGTTTGCCATTTTAGTGTCTTACATTAAAAATTGTTTGCAAGAGTGTTTTACTCAAGCTCTCTGAAAAAAAAACAACCCAGCAGTAACAAATCTCTTACATATATGTGGTCCATGAAAAATCTTCCCTAACATGGTAGCATTTAGGGCCTGATCACACCATATGCATGGAGTTGAGCTGGGCAGTCCTGCCCAACACAATCCCAACCCACAGACAAAGCAATTTGTCCTGAGTCTTACGTCTTCAGTTCACACTGCCACATTGCAGTGGTGTCAGCTGAAAAAATAGGATTTTTGTACTCACCGTAAAATTCGTTTCTCTGACGTCCATGGACTGACACAGCTCTAATACTGAAACACGTGGGTACATGTCCATGCTCGCAGGAGAAGATCCAGGCAGAATGTTAGAAACATACATTCTAGATCAAACCAGAGCTGAACAGCCCCGCCCAGGGGGGCGGTCCCTCCGGACATAATCCTCCTACCTGCAGCCAGCAGCCTCAGTTCGTAACAAAGCAGTAAAAACCTTAAAAGAAGGGTGGGTGCTGTGTCAGTCCATGGACGTCAGAGAAACGGATTTTACAGTGAGTACAAAAATCCTATTTTCTCTTATTGTCCATGGACTGACACAGCTCTAATACTGAAAAACGTGGGACGTCCCAAAGCAGTATCAGAAGAGGGTGGGAGCAGTAGTAAAGGAAAAACCAAAACTTCACTCCAAACAAGCAGAGCACCTCATCGGAGGAGTTGCAACTTTAAACAGCGGCCTGCAACACTTTGCGGCCGAAGGAAGCATCCGAAGATGCAGCCACATCAATGTTATAGAATTTAGAAAAGGTATGAACGGACGACCAGGTCGCCGCATTCCACACTTGTGCAACCCACGCTTGATGTCGGAAAGCCCAGGAAGCACCAATTGCCCTGGTGGAATGCGCCGTAACCGGGAAGGGAGGCGCCCGCCCCTTAATGGCATATGCCTGTATAACAGTCTGTCTGATCCACCTATAAATGGTGGCAGACGACACCGCTTGGCCCTGTTTGAGACCAGAGACAGACACAAACAGTGAGTCAGACTTCCGAATAGAAGCAGTAGCTGACAGGTACACCCGTAAGGCTCGCACCACATCCAAATTGTGAAGCGCAAACTCTCTGGGATGCGATGGGTGAGGGCACAAGGACGGAAGGACAATGTCCTCATTAAGGTGAAAAGCCGAAACCACCTTTGGAAGGAAAGATAGTCGCGGACACAACACTGCCTTATCCTTATGGAGGACCAGGTAAGGCGATTTGCATGACAGGGCCACCAACTCAGACACCCGTCTAACAGAAGTAATGGCCACTAAGAAAGCCACCTTGAGACAAAGTTGAGAGGAATATCTCTGATATTTTCAAAGGGAGGTTCCTGGAGAACCGAGAGCACCAAATTCAGATCCCAAGAAGGGAGAGGAAGCTTGGCAGGGGGAATCACATGGCAAACCCCCTGCACAAAAGTGCTAACTAAGGAATGACCTGCTAGCGGTCGTTGAAAGAAAACAGCCAAGGCCGAAATCTGACCCTTAAATTGTGCTCACAGCCAGCCTTTGGGCCACACCACGCTGCAAGAACCGCAGGATTCTGGGAACGGAGTACGTCCGTGGACGCCAGTCTAGCTCTTCGCACATAGCGATGTAAGCTTTCCAGGTACGGTGATAGATCTTTCTAGAGGAAGACTTCCGTGCCCTCAGCATGGTTGAAATGACCGAATCCGAAAGGCCTCGGACCGAATCCGAAATGCCTCGGTCCTTCAGCACCTGGCTCTCAATAGCCATGCCGTTAAAACCAGAGACTGTAAAGCAGGATGAAAGATAGGACCTTGAGACAGAAGGTCCTCCCTCATGGGCAGGCACCAAGGGACGTCCGCGATGAGACGTACCAGATGGGCGTACCAATGACGCCGAGGCCAATCCGGGGGAATGAGGATCACCGGAATGCCCTCGGCCGCTACCCTGCGCAGCAGACGAGGAAGCAACTGCAGCGGAGGGTAAGCATATATCAAGCGATACTGACCCCACAGGGGAACCAACGCTCCCGAGGCTTCCGCCCAGGGGTCCCTGGACCTGGCCACAACCTCGACACCTTGCGATTGAGTCGAGACGCCATCAGGTCCACTTCCGGCGTGCCCCACCGCCGACAAAGGAGTTGAAACACTTCCGGATGCAAGGACCACTCTCCCTGGTCCAGTGACTGGCGACTCAGATAGTCCGCCTGCCAGTTTTCTACGCCCGGAATGTAGACGACCGACAGAGCCGGCACACTTCTTTCCGCCCACCTTAGGATGTGGGTGACCTCGGATGCTGCAGCCGAGCTCCGAGTGCCCCACTGATGGTTGACATACGTCACGGCCGTGTCGTTGTCCGACTGGATTCTGACCGAGCGGCCCTGTAGCCTCTTCAACCAAGCGGAGAGACACAGTCTGATCGCTCGCAATTCCAGAACGTTGATCGGTAGACGGGATTCGTCCGGAGTCCATAGCCCCTGAGCCGACAGGACTCCTCAAACTCAACCTCAGCCCGTCAGGCTGGTGTCCGTCGTGCCCACCGTCCACTGGATGGGGAGGAACGACCTCCCGGACCGAAGAGCCGGGGATCTCAGCCACCACGTCAGAGACGCCCTGACAGAGTGACTCACCTGGATCTGAAGATCCAATGACAACGGGGACTTGTCCCAAATGGACAGAATTTCCTTCTGCAATGCCCGAGTGTGTGATTGGGCATACGGAACTGCCTCGAAGGAGGCCACCATGAGTCCCAGGACTCTCATGTAGAAACGGATTGACGACCATTTTTGGGACGTCAGGACCCATACTGCCGACTGAAGCGTCGGTAACTTCTCAGAGGGTAGAAACACCTTCGCTGCCGAAGTGTCCAGGATCAGATCCAGATACTCTAAACGCTGAGTCGGGACTAGGACCGACTTCTGCATGTTCAGGAGCCATCCGAAGTCCCGGAGGGTCCGACTGACTATTGTCACATTTTCCTCCAACTCTGAGCCATTTTCTGCTCTTAGAATGAGATCGTCCAGATAGCCCACGATAACAATTCCTCGCTGTCTCAGCAAAGCCAGAACCGGGGAAAAGCACCTTGGTAAAAACCCGTGGTGCCGATACTAGGTCGAAGGGAAGAGCCACAAACTGATAGTGGACCTCGCCAATGGCAAAGCGCAGAAACTTCTGGTGACTTGCGCAGATCGGGACGTGCAAGTAGGCATCCTTGATGTCCAAGGATGCCAGAAAATCCCCTTGGTGGAGTGTCGCGATCACCGTGCGAATGTATTCCATACGGAACTTTTGTACATTCACATAGGCATTCAAGGCCTTGAGGTCCAGGATTGGCCGGACCCCGTCCTTCTTTGGAACAACAAACAGGTTCAAGTAAAACCCCTGAAACCTCTCCTGTGACGGAACCGGCACAATTACTCCGCACCCAAGCAAATCCTGTACAGCCCCCAAGAGGGCTGCCCGGCGGGCAGGGAGGAGAGGGAGGTTTGAGGGAAAGAATCTGTTTGGGAGCCACGTGCGGAACTCTATCCTGTACCCCGAGGTGACCACCTCGCACACCCACCGGTCGGAGATCCGGGAGGTCCACCGAGCCGTGAACCAGTGAAGACGTCACCCCACCCCAGAGTCGGGCAGGGGCAAGACTTCATGCGGTGGCGTGCTTGGGAGCCGGCTTGGTCGGCTTACGCACCCAGGGACGCTTCTGTCCCCTAGCCGCACCTTTTTCAGTCTGGGAGGGCTTACCCGTGGATTCTGACTGACGAAAAAACGTCTTCTTCGCCGGAAAGGAAGGGCCCGGCCTACGGTGGGGCTCCTTTCCCTTAGCAGACTGAGGAAGGAAGGTGCTCTTACCCCCTGTGACATCCTTAATGATGTCATCCAGGGCGGCCCCAAACAGTCTACCGCCCTTAAAGGGCAAATCAACCAGGAGCTTCTTGGAAGCTAGGTCGGCCGACCAGCATTTCAGCCTGATAAGGCGACGCAACACCACAGCAGAGATAGAGGCCCCAGATATTAAAGGGGCCGCATCCAAAGTGGCATCGCACACATAGACTAAACCCTGCGCCAGTTGGTGAGCCAGGGCAATGGTCTCCGGAGGGAGATTATGCTCCTGCACCGTCTGGTGCAAAAACTTTGCCCATTCTGTGAGTGTCTGAGACACAAGGGTCGCCGCCACTATAGGGCGTAAGGCAGACCCCAACAAGGCAAACATAGTCCTACTCACCACTTCTGACCTCCTGTCAGTGGGGTCCTTAAACGCGGGAGTCCCCTCCATTGGGAGCGTGGTAGCCTTATTCAAACGGGCGACCGGGGAGTCGACCACCGGGGGGAGAGCCTATTTTTTAACCAGGGCCTTCTCAAAGGGGTATCTTATAGATAGACGCCGCGGGACCATCAAAGTCTTCTGCGGCTTATCGCAGACTTGGTCAATGAATTTATCAAAAAAGGGCACATATGGAAAGACCTTTTTTGAAGAAATGGCTTTAAAGGAACCAAAGGAGCCTCCACCTGAGGTTCCTCAGCCTCAACATTCAGCTTGAGAGTGTCCCTCATAGCATCAATGAGTTTACTTACAACCGCCCTGTCAGTTACTGGCTCAGAACTGGGGTCTTCCTCACAAGGAATGTCCTGTTCAAAAATATTAAAATCATCAGAGCTAGGGTCCTGAGCAGCAACAGCTAGGCCCATATCTGAATCAGAGCACTCCCCTACTGGAGAATGTGTGGGGAGAGGGCACTTTATAGCTCCCTTGCGCTCGCACACTGCTTCCATCCTGACAAGGAATGATTCCAGGACTGCCGACAACTGGTCCATAGGGACCGCAGGTGCAGGAGCACTGCCTGTTGCCTCTGACAAGTGTGGGGAAGCAGGTGAACCAGACTCCATACTCGCCACCCTCTGAGACCTTAGTCACAATTTAAGTGAATAAACAGTCCACCCACTGGCTGTGCTGGCTGAGGAGGGGATAACCAGAGGACTCACCAACCCTTAGGAGGACCGCTCAGCTCCACTGTATGCACCGCACTGCTCAGCGCGAGTGAAGCCTGAGAAGAATGTGAGGAGATTTGCGCCGCAGCAGCGGCGATAGAGGCCAAAACCGAAAGCGCCGCGGCTTCAAGAAAATGGCCACCGGCCGCATGTAAGCTGTGCCATTGATCCGCGGCAAGATGGCCGCCGAGCGCAGTATATAGGGCAACAGCCATGCCAGCTAATGGCGTCTCCAAACACCCACAGCTCACAGCCCCAGCACACAGACATGAGCGCCCCCCGCCAGGCCAGAGTGACCCCCAAGTACCCCCACACAGCACAGCACCAGATTAGGGTGCAGACAGCAGCATACAGGGGGGAGACAGGGAGAAACCCCCCCATACAGAGAAACACAGCCAGCATGTACTCACCTGAAGCAGGAGAGACTACTTACCTGTCCCAGAGGGACACACTGGATTGTTTCAGACAGACCTATCACAGAGTAGCTGTCGGCCTGGTCCACTGCAAAAGACACAGCAGGTACTGTTCAATCTTGTGAGGACCACGGGAGCATAAAAGCCACCTGGCCACCCCTGGAGTCATGGGGCATGTCGTGAACTGAGTCTCACGCACACAAGGTGAGGATCAGCACGCTCGATGGTCGGACAGGGAAGACTACGAGGATACCAGTGTACCCAACCTGTTGCCCAGTTGACAGTTGATTGAAGGTCTCAAAAATAAAATAATAAAATTCCCCAAGGAATAAAAATAAAATCTTCCAGGAGACTGGCTTCTGAGAGAGCCACGTCTTCTCCTTCTGGGCAGAAAAAAAACTGAGGCTGCAGGTAGGAGGGTTATGTCCGGAGGCGGGGCTGTTCAGCTCTGGTTTGTTCTAAAATGTATGTTTCAAACATCTAACATTCTGCCTAGATCTTCTCCTGCGAGCAGGGACATAAACCCACGTGTTTCAGTATTAGAGCTGTGTCAGTCCATGGATGATAAGAGAAAGTAGCACATGCCTTACTTTTATTTACAGCAGTGTAATGCAAAGCACTACATGGCATGGTAACACACCATAATGTATAAAAGATACATTCCAATCAGGTTAAAAAAAAAAGATCCTGGTTACTATGGATATATTAATATATTTGTTCAGGGTGCACAATACATACAACAGAAGGCTAAGAGATGGCACAATTATATGTAATTAAGCATGTGGATTTTCAAAAATAGTTTGGCTATCATTACCATATACATCATCGTCAAAAGTTTTGGGACATCTGCCTTTACACAGACATTAACTTTAATGGCATCCTAGGGTTCAATATTGAGTTGGCCCACCCTTTGCAGCTATAACAGCTTCAACTCTTCTGTGAAGCCTGTCCATAAGGTTTAGGAGTGTGTTTACAGGAACGATTGACCCTTATTTTTCCAGAAACGCATTTGTGAGGTCAGGCGCTGATGTTGGACGAGAAGGCCTGGCTCGCAGTCTCCGCTCTAATTTATCCCAAAGGTGTTCTATAGGATTGAGGTCAGGACTCTGCAGGCCAGTCAAGTTCCTTCACCCCAAACTCGCTCATCCATGTCTTTACGGACCTTGCTTTGTTCACTGGTGCACAGTCAAGTTGGAACAGTAAGGGGCCATCCCCAAACTGTTCCCACAAAGTTGGGAGCATGAAATTGTCCAAAATGTCTTGGTATGCTGACGCCTTAAGAGTTTCCTTCACTGGAAGTCTAACCCCTGAAAAACAACCCCACGGGGGCGTGGCTTGGACAGGACCTGAGATGGCTGCTTAAGGAAAGAACTCCCGCACATCGAGGACGAGAAAAAGCTATAGATTGGGTACATAAGCTCTAAAAACATAGGCAAGTCCACTAGGAGCTCATCGACACCCCGCACATTAAAAGACAACGGCACGCAGCTGAGCAATAACATCCCGGAGATGTTCCGGACCCGGCCGATGGGACAGCATGCAGAGTCACAGGCCTCATCCCCGGGCTCGATTAGAAGCGCGGATGACCCGATGACGGAGGACAGCGGCGCCACGGCTCCCAATCCAACTTTACTTGACCTCCAGAGAGTCTTAACAAAGAGTGGCATTGGACATTAAACATACAATGACAACATCAATCTCAGACCTCAAGTCAGACATTCAAGTGATGAACCGCCGCATTGCTGAAGTGGAGGAATCTTCTCACATGCAGGCTGCAGCAATAAGGCAAGTGCAAAAATCTTATGACCTACAGTTACCGCACATGTTTGAACTCCACAGAAAAGTGGACGATTTAGATAACAGGGGTCGCAGACATAATATTAGAGTGAGGGGGGGGTCCCTGAAGGAGTGGACCAGACTACACTTCCACAGACAGTATGCGCCATTTTCAATGATTTGAACGGCCAGCAGATACACCTATTGAGATGGAGCGACTCCACCGGGCTCTAAGACCCCCTCCTCGTGACTCTGAACCCCCCAGAGACATTGTGTGCTGTATTGTCAACTTTCCCCTCAAAGAGGAGATTCTCCGGAAAGCCAGAGACAGAGGGCGCATTGTGTTCAATGGCGCGGACACTAAATTATTCCAAGACCTATCTCAGATAACTTTACAAAACAGGCGCACGCTGCGCCCCCTGCTGGAAGCACTACGCACCCGCAACATCCAGTACAGATGGAAGTTCCCGTTCTGACTCTCGGCTTCCTCTAGAGGTCACACAGCACTCCTCCGAACCCCAGAGGACTTGCCTGCTTTCTGTGAGCAGCTGGATATTTCGCTGATCGATTTACCTGAGTGGTACTCCTACTTCCCTGCTGAACCGTGGAAGCCTGTTTCTCACACTTCATCACCGAAGGCCCAAAAACAACGCTCCAGACGCTGTAGACTGGACCCCACATCGCCTAGTGATCGTCACATACGCCAGGACCATCCCTCACATGACCGGGAGAGCGTTGCCACTCCTCGCAGGGGTCATCCAGATAACTCGTTTCTGCTCCTTTCATCCTTTTTTCCTGTTGCTCAATAGTAGCCAAAAGGGATGTTCCTTGTTAGCTTTGTTTTGTTAACTTTTTGCTTGCTCCCCTCTTCATTCTTGTTCGATCAGTGGATCCTGGATTCCTGACACCGCCTAATGAAGAATTGGCCATATTATCTCCCGGGGGGATTTGGAGGTTCCGATAGCAGAACTCTTCTTTTCAGGTACTGCTGTATCCTACTGGTTATTTCTCGAGAGAGCCGTCTAAAGTGCTCACAGCACTGACCTACCACCCTTACCCTCTTGGTGGTCCCTTGCTTTTTCCCCAGAGACTATGGTCAGGAGCTTAACAAGTTGGTAATGTTTATGAACCTAGCACACATGCAAGATATATGATTATGTCTATACATAGCACCATTATTATGCATTTATAAGCTGCTGGGTGGGGGGGGGGGACCTCGGTCACCTGGGGTGATTGGGGCTGTCCTCACAAATTAGACTATTGGTCTGCCTTTAAGGTGGGGGGTTTTTAGAAGCGATCTTAACCTCCCTGGCGGTATTCCCGAGTCTGGCTCGGGGTGAAATTTCAGCATCAAAAGCGGTAACCCCGAGCCAGACTCGGGCTGCATCGCAGTGATCCAGGCAGAGTTACTCACCTTGTCCCCTGGATCCTGCGATGCCTCTCCGCTGTGTGATCGAGCTGTCTCCTCGCTCGATTCACACACTTCCGAGTGCCGCCGAGCTCTGTTCCCTGCGACGTTACGACGCACGGGGACGGAGATCGGCGCCAAATTCAAAAAAGTTGAAACACAGTACACATACAGTACACTGTAATCTTACAGATTACAGTACTGTATGTAATAATTACACACCCCCATTGTCCCTAGTGGTATGCCCAGTGTCCTGCATGCACTTTTATATAATAAAAACTTTTATTTCTGCCTAGAAACTGGAGATTGTCCATAGCAACCAAAAACTGTCCCTTTATGTCAAAAGTGGTTTTAGACCAGCTAAAAAAGAGTGATAATAAATTAGAATCACTCGCAGAATTGAGCGATAGCGATTTGTGGGGAAATTAGTCATCAAACACTGAAGAACACTTTTATTATTATTATTATATTATTTGTTATAATTATTTTATAGTTATTTATTTTATTATAATGTATAATTTTGTTTTTTGAACTTTATCATACCCGGGATGTCTACTAGACTCTTGTTTGGACAGATTTAAGTGAGTTATTCCTAAGAATTACAGGCCTGCAATATAAAACGCCAAATTTCCATGCAGAATAATGGTACCGCTTTCAGCACCTAAAATCTGACAGAATCATACCGCCAGGGAGGTTAATATACAGTGATCCTCCCTCCTATATGAAGCTTAACATTGTACATCACCATGTTACCCTAGGATACCTAGCAGACCCACTTATGGGGGAAGAAGGTGGGAGATCTAATAGGTAGAGAGGGCATTTTTTTCTAATGAGATCCTGTTGAGTTACCATCCTGTTTCATTATAGGATCTTAGGGTCGCCTATGCCATGCAAAGGCGTATCTTGTTGAGACCTATTAGGTAGAGAACGCATCTTCTTGTTCCTGATGGGTCCAAGTTGGGCTTCCCTGCTGTTATTCTATAGGATCCTAGGAATCACCACACCCTAAAAAAGAAGTGTCTCATTTAGCTGTTCCTAACCTTGGAATATTTGTCTTAATAAGGGCAGATCATCCAGGCTCATGAACCAAACAAGCAATCCCCTGAGAAGAGAGGGAGTTATATGTATTGAAGTTTGCTTAATTGTTTATACCTTTATAATGCTACAATATTGAAAGGTCTATTTGAATGTTTACTTGGATAGATAAATGTTAACTCACCAGAAGCCTTTGAAAATATTAGTTATATTTTACTTCAATTAGATTTGGGTTCAGCTCTACTATCCCTACACAACTGGTCCACATATAGTGTGTACTGAGCTAGGTAAACCTCACATGCCCAATGGCCTCTAAATAAAAAAATATATATACCAGTATATATATTTTTTTTCTATTTTAAATTTACATTTTAGTGGTTTATTTCTGTACCCCGCAAATCCTGAGCCCTAGTTTATTAATCTGTAAATACCCTCTGACATTCTGTATATCCTTCCTCGTCCTCCCTGGTGTGAAATCTCGAGATCCGTTCCAAAGTTTACTGACTCCCCACAGCTATCCTCTTGTGGTTGGGAGAGCCTACAATCACCTCTGGTAATCCCTCGTACTCTTGGGCAGAGTATCCCACGTAGGTACGATCCCTACATTTACAACCTTTACCCCCTCCACCCCTCTGTGACTGGGTCACTCTAGACCCAACCCTTCCCGTGTCTGTTCTGCCTTTAACTCTACCCCTTGTCCTCTTTCCCCACCTTTCTGTCTCTTTCGAATAGTGGGGGCCACTTCCCCCTTCCCCCCCATCGAGTGAACCCAGTGAATACTCTCCAGGTGCCATAAAAACGCCCAAACTCCACGCACGAGAAACTTGCATACGTCTTTAGCGCCCCAGTCACTTGTAAGATGCAGAAGGATTCTACACTTAGGCAACAACTGTCCTTAAAATGCCTTTTGCTCAATGTCAAAGGCCTAAACCTCCCAGAAAAGAGGTCGCAGGTACTCTCTGCGCTGACCAAACACAAAGCTCACTTCCTTATGCTACAAGAAACACATCTTCGCTTGGACTCAATCCCCAAACTAGAGAACCATATATACAAAAGGGTATTGCACTCCACAAACCCAGATTCCAAGACAAAAGGGGTCTCCATACTTATCTCTAGGCACGCTGATTTTCATCTGACAGACTCGTGGATCAACCCTGAGGGCAGATACATCTTTATTAAGGGTACTTACGCTGCCAAACCAATCACGTTGGCAAACGTGTACTGCCCCAATGAGCACCAAATTAATTTTTTCAGGAAAACCTGCGATATACTAGCCACGTTCCTAGAGGGTATTGTAATTTTGGGAGGAGACTTTAATGTCCCACTGAACCCGTCCCTTGATAATTCCACAGGGGCTTCCACCCTTACGTACCGTGCCCTTCGCAAGATTAAACTTGAACTGCAAAACGTAACACTCCATGACACATGGCGTACTATGTATCCTACCGATAGAGACTACACTTTTTTCTCTCCTCCACACAACAAGTACTCTAGAATAGATTATCTATTTCTCTCACAAGCAGACTTGTCTTTTCTTTCGCATGCCACTACTGAACCAATGTTTTTTATCAGACCACCATCCCATTACGGTTACCCTTACGTTGCCAGAATCAAACAAAATAACAAAAACCTGGAGGCTAAATCCTTCTCTGCTGAAAGACTAAGAAAATCTTAGACAAATAAGTACCCAAATTAAACTTTATTTTCAAGAGAACTCTGCCCCAGACGTAGCACCCATTACGCTTTGGGAAGCGCATAAGTGTGTTTTAAGGAGGAAACTGATATCATTAGCAACGATTGCCAAAAAAAGACGTCAGGAACAAATCAAGTCGCTGATTGAAACAATTAATCGGCTGGAGTTAGCCCATAAACGATCTTCCATGCAAGCTATGTTGCAAGATCTTTTACATGCTCGCTCCACCCTAGTAGATGAATTAGGGAATCGCACCAGAAGGCGGTACGTTCTTAAAAAGAAGGTCTTTTACAGACACGGAAACAAAAGCGGGAGGCTGTTGGCACGCACGATACATGCAGCTAAGACCTCGTCCACAATCCATCATATTAGAGATAGCCAAGGAACACTCCTTTCTAAGAACGAAGATATAGCCAAACATTTTGAAAAATTCTACTCAAAACTCTATAATTTGGCGCAGGAGAAAGGTGAACCGATTAATTTGGTCAACCGTTCCTCCCAAATTACAGACTTCCTAGCTCAATATTGCCCTAAACCGCTCTCTACCCAGCAAGCAGAAGAGTTGGAGTCCCCATTCTCCATGGAGGAGCTTCACCTAGCAAATAACAAATGAAAGTAGGTAAAAGCCCAGGCCCAGACGCCCTCCCCTTAGTATACTATAAATGCTTTCAGGATGAACTCGCACCCAAGATGCTACAAACATTTAACTCACTTTTGAGCCCTCACACTTCCCTAGGCAGGCTTCTGGAAGCACACATAGCAGTTATCCCAAAAGAAGGCAAGGATCCCTCACAGGTCTCCAATTACAGGCCGATATCCCTCCTTAATGTGGATATAAAACTCTATTCAAATTTGTTAGCGAATAGATTGCTGCCCCTGATCCCTGAACTCATATCATCTGATCAAGTAAATTTTATCCCGGGTAGGGAGGCTAAGGACAACACCATATTTACCTTAAATATACACCACTGGCTCTCTTCGTCGGAGACTAGGGGATTTAATAAGTAATGGTACTCGCCAGGGATGCCCCTTGTCTCCCCTGATCTTTGTCCTAACCTTAGAACCCCTCCTGAACAGATTACGTGCCAATGAGAATATCAAGGGAATCTCTATACAACTCAGAGAGTTCAAAGTAGCAGCGTTCGCTGATGATATATTGCTTTCCTTACAATCCCCTCGGGTATCCTTGCCTAATCTACTGAGTGACATAAAACAATATGGGTAGTTATCGAACCTTAAAATCAATTATTCCAAATCCCACACCCTGAACATATTGTTAACCCCACAGGAAGTTTCTCATTGTCAAGAATGCTTCCCTTTTCAATGGAAGAAAGAAGCTATTATTTATTTAGGCATCCAAATTACCAGGAAAAACGACAGATCTTTATAGTAACAACTTCCTACACACCCTTTCTAAAATGCAATTAGATTTGAAGGATTGGGCTACTCTCAATGTATCTTGGTTTGGTTGCTCAGCCCTCATTAAGATGGTTGTCCTCCCCCGCCTCCTGTATCTATAATGCAGACGATCCAGATTCATCTTCCCCCTTCCTTTTTCGCAACATATAAAAGCCTGCACAAAAATCATATGGAAGGATACAGCCCCACGAATCAAATACTCACGTTTGACCTGCTCTAAAAATGCAGGTGGTATTGGTCTACCAGACCTGTATAAGTACTATCTGGCCTGCCACCTGACTAGAGTGCTGGACTGGAAAATCCACAAATTAGGGAAAGCATGGGTGACACTGGAAAACTCTTGCACGAATTTCAACCCACACACTCCCTTGGTTAACGCCACGGTTATGGCCCCAGGATATCATGACGCACCCGTTCATCATGCCTTCGTTGATGGCCTTTGGGAAAGCTGTCGCGCTCTTTAACCTTTCCTCACAACCTGGACCACAGACCTCAATCCGGGGAAACCCTGAGTTCCCCCCGGGAGAATCCACTACATTCATACATAGGGTATGGCCACACAAGGAGGTTCATGCGCGTCACTTCTTTCACAAGGGCTGTAGACGATCCTATGAAGACTTGGTAGCTGAATCACGTACTAACACTTTTCCTTTCTGGACTTATAGGCAGCTGACTCACTTTCTCACCTCTAAACAACTCAAATGACACGTGGAATAGGCAACTTACACCTTTTGAAACATTGTGCTCGCGCAACACGCCGCAACGACATCTTATATCATACATTTATGCTTTGATGCAAGTTGAACCAGTTCATTCTTCGACGCAGAACGCACGTACTTCTTGGGAAAAAGATCTACAACTCACACTCAGTTAAGGACCGTGAATCTATCTATGCTATAGCACACAAGGGATCGATGAATGTGGCGATCCAAGAAAATGGATACAAAATGGTATAGAACTCCAGCCCGTCTACATAAATTCTCACCCTTGATTCCAAATATATGTTGGAGATGCAATGGAGGGGTAGGATCCATGATCCATGTCTGGTGGGAGTGTGCCTTGCTCCAACCATTTTGGAGGGAGGTCCACTCCATAATAACGCAGGTTACCACCTTTCCCCTAGACTATAACCCAGCACAGTTCCTCTTGCATCATACAACCCTACCCAAACGAACTTACCAAAAATCGCAGGACATGCATATGGTGAACGCAGCCAGACTCTGCATTCCTATTCACTGGCGCTCAACAGTTATCCCATCTATTAGAGAGTGGTTGTGCAGAGTAACTACAATAGAAGAGATGGAGGAATTGATATATACCTCACAAGATCGCATTCAGAAGTTTACATTAACCTGGGCATGTTGGATACATTTTAAGTCTACAGATCAATAGACCTATACCTCTTTAAGGTATAGAGCTAATCCATTACATCTTCCCTCGCACCCCGGATTGGCCTGGGGGGTGTGGGGGGATGGAGTGGCTCCCACTGTTCTGTTCTTTACTTCTCTTTTCATCCCTTACTATTTTCCCTATTTTTTCCTTTTCGTCCCCTTCCCACAACACTTTCACTCCTATTTCACCCTAATGTCTCAATCCTTATCTATTCCTTAAATATTCTTCCCTCCCCCATCTCCCCCTGTATTTTTATATAGTGTTATTACCGACCTAACTTTAGACAGGTGCTCTTTCAGGGGCTCTTGTAAATTACACGTCCACAGTAATATCAAGTTTATGATGTCCTCCATGACCACGGCTAGACCTGTTGATAGTGGTTTTCGGGGTTTTTGCAACCAATTGCAGGGTGACCTGTTTTCACCCAGATACTTGATCTTGCTATGATTATGCGATGGTCGTCCATAAGATGTTCATTAGCCTGTAAGATTTACGTACCTGTCTATATATACAGTTCCCTGCTGTCCTATATTTCATGTTTACTGATGTTTTACTGCATAAGATTGTTTTGATGTATTATTTTGTCATGGTTACATCTGCAGATGGTCTGTTCAATGTAATGTATCTGCAACCATACTTTCTCCTTCAATAAAAACTTTTTTGTGGAAAAAAAAAAACAAACAAACAAAAAAACAACCCCACATCATAATCCCCCCTAAACCAAATGATTTGGAGGGGTGGCCCAATACTTTTGGCAATATAGTGTGGATGAGTCAGTTTGGGGTGGAGGAAATTGACTGGCCTGCACAGAGTCCTGACCTTAACCTGATAGAACACCTTTGGGATGCATTTGAGCGGAGACTGCAAGCCAGGCCTTCTCGTCCAACATCAGTGCCTGACCTCACAAATGCTCTTCTGGAAGAATAGCCAAACATTCTCATAGACACACTCCTAAACCTTGTGGACAGACTTTCCAGAAGAGTTGTAGCTGTTATTGCTGCAAAGGGTTGGCCAACTTAATATTGAACTCCACGGACAAAGACTTGCATAGTTAGTCAGGTTGAAAAAAAAAAAACATCTAGTTCAGCTGGGATGCCATTAACCCTTTTGCTGCCAGGCCCTGTGCTCCATTTTGTACACTCAGGTGGCCAGATCATTTTTACAATTTTTCCTTTGCTTTTTTATTTTTCACTTATAGCTTTCAGAGTTTGTAAAATACCACCCAAACCCTATATTTTCTGAAAGCACATGACCAGTAGAATAAAAAGAAGGTGCTACTGATTTCTAAGGTCCCACGATATTTGCGCGAATGTTTATCAAAACAATATTTTTGCTAAGAGTCCACTAAAATCATGATTAGCAGATAAATACACAGCAAATTTTTCAAAATTCCTACTAAATATAAAAGCTTAACCAGTTGTCAACCGGCCGCCGTCAATTGACGGCAGCAGGAAGACACTGTTATCCTGGGCGGACGTCATATGACGCCACGCCTTTAAAGTCCACTAGGGGGGGCACCCGCGATTGCCCAGTAACCGAGCAGGACCGTGGATCTGTGTGTGTAAACACACAGATCCACGTCCTGTCAGGGAGAGGGGACCGATGGTGTGTCCCTTGTACATAGGGACAACCATCGGTCACCTCCCCCAGTCAGAACACATCTAGGAAACACATTTAACCCCTTCCTTGCCCCCTAGTGTTAACCCCTTCCCTGCCAGTCACATTTATACTGTAATCAATGTATTTTTATAGCAGGGATCGCTGTATAAATGTGAATGGCCCCAAAAATGTGTCAAAAGTGTCCGATGTGTCCGCCGCAATATCACAGTCACGATAAAAATCGCAGATCATCGCCATTACTAGTAAAAAAAAAAAAAAAAGCTATAAATCTATCCCCTATTTTGTGCAAACCAATCAATATACGTGTATTGCGATTTTTTTTTTACCAAAAATATGTAGAAGAATAAGTATCGGCCTAAACTGAGGAAAATGTAAATTATTTTTTTTTTTTAAATTGATATTCATTATAGCAAAAAGTAAAAAATAGTGTTTTTTTTCAAACTTGACGCTCTTCTTTTGTTTACAGCGCAAAAAAAAAAAAAACGCAGAGGTGATCAAATACCACCAAAAGAAAGCTCTATTTGTGGGAAAAAAAGGACGCAAATTTTGTTTGGGAGCCACGTCGCACGACCGCGCAATTGTCATTCAAAGTGTGACAGCGCTGAAAGCTGAAAAATGGCTTGGGCAGGAAGGGGGTTTTCGTGCCCGGTAGGCAGGTGGTTAAACTGTATTGAGTTAATAAACAAATATTTGTAACGTTTAAATTGCTCCTTTTTGCAAAATGGTGAAAATTGAAAAGACACAAAAGTGTAAATATCCAAATTTCTCCAAAAATCTGAAGGTTTTCATTTTTCCCTTACAGTAATCAGGATTTGTGAAAGACCGCCCAAACCATATATTTTCTGAAAGCATAGGGACCAGTGGACTAAAAAGAAAGTGTTATTGATTTTTAAGGCCCACGATATTTGCGCAAATGTTTCACTAAAAATACACTAAAACCATTATTGGCAGATACAAACAACAAATATTTCAAAATTCCTGCTAAATTCCTACTAAATATAAAAGCTTAAGGTTTTACTTTTTCACTTACAGCTTTCAGAATTTGTAAAAGACCCCCCAGATCATACATTTTCTGAAAGCACATGACCAGTAGAATAAAAAGAAGGTGTTACTGATTTTTAAGGCGCTACCAATTTGCGATATTTGCGCAAATGTTTATGAAAACAAAATTTTCGCTAAAAATGCACTAAAAGCATTAATAGTGCATATTAACCGCTTGCCGACCATAGCATGACGATATACGTCGGCAGAATGGCACGGAAAGGCAGATGGGCGTATATATATGTCCCTTTTAAAAAGCGGCATTGTGGACGCACGCACCGCAAGCTCCGTGAGTCAGACCACGGGTCCCGCCGACTCGATGATCTGCTGGGAGTCCCGCGATCGTCTCATGGAGGGGAAGAACGGGGAAATGCTGATGTAAACAAGCATTTCCCCAGTCTTCCTAGTGACAAGGACACTGATCACAGCTTCCTGTAATCGGGAGCGGTGATCAGTGTCGTGTCACACACAGCCCATCCCCCCTACAGTTAGAAGCACTCCCTAGGACACACTTAACCCCTTCAGCGCCTCCTACAGGTTAACCCCTTCACTGCCAGTGTCATTTTTACAGTAATCGGTGGATTTTTTTTAGCACTGATCGCTGTAAAAATGACAATGGTCCCAAAATGGTGTCAAAAGTGTCCGATGTGTCCGCCATAATGTCGCAGTCACGATAAAAATCGCTGATCGCCGCCATTACTAGTAAAAAAAATATTAATAAAAATGTCATAAAACTATCCCCTATTTTGTAGACGCTATAACTTTTGCTCAAACCAAACGCTTATTGCGATTTTTTTTCAACCAAAAATACGTAGAAGAATACGTATCGGCCTAAACTGAGGAAAAAATAGGATTTTTTGTACTCACTGTAAAATCCTTTTCTCTATCGTCCATGGACGGACACAGATCCTTAAATATTGACATGTGGGTTATGTTCCTGTTCATAGGAGAGGACTAGGCAGAACATGTTAGGTATCTTAAAACATGTAACTTTAATACAGTTGAACAGCCCCGCCCAGGGGGCGGTCCCTCTGCACGTAACTCTCCACCCTGCAGTCCGTAGCCTCAGTTCGTAGAAAAGCAGTACAAACTAAAAAGGGAGGGATGGGTGCTGTGTCCGTCCATGGACGACAGGGAAAAGGATTTTACGGTGAGTACAAAAAATCCTATTTTCTCTTTTCGTCCATGGACGGACACGGCTCCTTAAATCTTGACATGTGGGACGTCCCCAAGCAGTGTCAGAAAAAACGAGGGGTGGGAACAGCAATCAAAGGAAGACTTAACTTCACCCCAAACAAACAGAGCTCCTCAACGGAGGAGTTGCAACCTCAAACAGCCGCCTGCAAAACCTTGCGGCAAAAGGAAGCATCCGAAGATGCACTCACATCAACCATGTAAAACTTTGAGAAAGTGTGAACAGACGACCAGGTCGCCGTCTTACACACCTGTGAAACAGATGCTAGATGTCGGAAAGCCCAGGAGGCACCAATTGCCCTGGTTGAATTAGCCATGACAGAAAAGGGAGGCGCCCGCCCCTTAAGGGCATAGGCCTGGATGACGGTCTGTCTGATCCACCTAGAAAGGTAGCCGACGAGACCGCCAGGCCCTTCTGTGGACCAGACACCGACACAAACAGTGAGTCAGAAATCCGGAACGGAGCAGTAGCAGACAAATACACCCGTAGGGCACGTACCACGTCCAAGGTATGTAGCGCAGCCGCCTTGGGATGCGACGACTGAGGACACAAAGATGGAAGTACGAAGTCCTCGTTTAGGTGAAAAGTCAAAGCTACCTTAGGAACCGTAGTACCGCTTTATCCTTATGGAGGACCAAGTAAAGTGACTTGCAAGACAAGGCCGCCAATTCAGAAACCCTTCTGACCGATGTAATGTCAACTTTCTGAGAAAGCGTCGAGAGGAATCTCCCTGAAGTTCTCAAAAAGGGAGGTTCCTGAAGTACCGAGAGCGCCAGATTCAAGTCCCACGGAGGAAGCGGTGGTCTAATTGGGGGACCCACATGTCGGACCCCCTGTACAAACGTACTTACCAGTGAGTGAGTCGCCAGGGATCGTTGGAAGAAGACAGCCAAGGCTGAAATCTGCCCCTTAATAGTGCTTAACGCAAGTTTCAGATACACTCTGCGCAGCAGGATCCAAGAAACCGAATATGCCCGTGGGCGCCAAGCCATCTCTTCACATATAGAGATGTAGGCCTTCCAACTGCGATGGTAGATCGTCCGGGAAGAAGATTTCCGGGCCCTCAACATGGTGGAGATTACCGAATCTGACAGACCACGGTCGCTTAGTACCTGGCTTTCAATAGCCATGCAGTTAAAGCCAGCGACTGTAAAGCAGGATGAAGTATGGGACCTTGAGACAGAAGGTCCTCCCGCATTGGCAGTCGCCAGGGTGCATCCGCCACCAGGCGCATGAGGTTGGCGTACCAGGGACACCGGGGCCAATCTGGGGCGATTAGAATCACCAGAATCCCCTCTGCGGAGCAGACGAGGAAGCAATTTCATTGGGGGAAAGGCATAAATTAGCCGATAGTGACCCCATGGAGCCACCAATGCGGCTGCCCAGGGATCCCTGGACCTGGCCACAAACCTTGACACCTTGCGATTGAGTCGAGAGGCCAGGAGATCCACAACTGGTGTGCCCTATTTCTGACAAAGGAGTTGAAACACCTCCGGGTGTAACGACCATTACCCTTGGTCCAGCATCTGGCAACTCAGTCCGCCTGAAAGTTTTCTACGCTCGGATGTGAACAGCCGATAGAGCCGGTACGCTCCTTTCGGCCCATCTTAGGATGTGAGCGACTTCTGATGCTGCGGCCGAGCTCCTTGTTCCTCCCTGATGGTTGACCAAAGCCACCGCCGTGGCGTTGTCTGACTGGATCCTGACCGGACGCCCTTGAAGTCTCTGCAACCACTTGGAGCGGCACAGTCTGATCGCTCGAAGTTCGAGGACATTGATCGGCAGGCAAGATGCGATCGGAGTCCAGCAACCCTGGGCCGACTGGAACCCCCAGACTCCCCCAAACCTGTGAGGCTGGCATCCGTCGTGATCACAGTCCAATGGAAAGGAACGAACAACCTCCCAGACTGAAGAGCCGGGGGATCTCAGCCACCCTCTCAGGGAAGCCTTGACCAGGTGACTTACCTGAATCTGGAGACAATGGAGATCTGTTCCATTTGGACAGGATCTCCTTCCTGCAATACCCGAGTGTGGAATTGGGCATATGGTACTGCCTCGAAGGAGGCCACCATGAGGCCCAGAACTCGCATGCAAAAACAGACGACTATTTGCGGGATGCTAACAATTTCACCACCGACTGGAGCGTCTGCAACTGCACCAAAGAAAGGAAGA
Source organism: Rana muscosa (assembly GCA_029206835.1). Lineage (NCBI taxonomy): Eukaryota > Metazoa > Chordata > Amphibia > Anura > Ranidae > Rana > Rana muscosa. The sequence continues at coordinate 29,124,880 of JARGYO010000162.1, read as the reverse complement.
CCTTTGCCTCCGAGGAGTCCAGGATCAAGCCTAGGTACTCCAGATGCTGAGTCGGTACAAAGACCGACTTCTGTATGTTCAGTACCCAACCAATTTCCCAGAGGGTCTGACTGGCTATAGACATGTCCTCCTAATTCTGAGCCAGAAGCAGCTCTCAGAAGAAGATCGTCCAAGTAGCCCATGATAGCAATGCCTCGCTGTCTCAGCAAAGCCAGATCAGGGCGAACACCTTGTTAAAAACTCTTGGTGCGGACTCTATGCCAAATCGCAAAGCGCAGAAACCTCTGATGGCTGTTGCAGATGGGGACATGCAAGTATGCGTCCTTGATGTCCAGGGATGCCAGAAAATCCCCCGGATGGAGCGCAGCAACCTCCGAACGAATGGATTCCATCCTGAACATTCACACCCTCACAAAAGGTATTGAGGGCCCTGAGGTCCAAGATTGGACGGACACCGTCCTTCTTTGGGACTACCAACAGATTCGAATAGAATCCCTGAAACCTTTCCTCCAGGGGCACAGGTAAAATTACTCCACACCTGAGTAAGTCTTGTACTGCTCCCATCAAAGCAGACCGACGAGCCGGAAAGGAGAGGAAGATTTGAGGGAAAGATCTGTTTGGTGGACAAGAAAGAAACTATCTTGTACCCCGAAGTGAACACCTCGCAGACCCACTGGTCAGAGAGCAGGGAGGTCCACCAAGCTGCAGACTCACTAAGCTGCCCCCCCACCCTTGAGTCGGGTGGGGGCAAAATTTTATGCGGTAGCAGGCTTGTTAGCCGGCTTGTTTGGCTTACGCACCCCGTGCAGTGCTTGGTCTCCTTTCTTCTTCCCGCCGTGGGCGCTGGCTCCCTTTGCACGACATGCTGTCCTCCGGCACTGGGTGAGGGAAGTTCTCAATGTCTCTCAAGTTAGCGGCGTCGATGGGTGGAAACACCACTAGATGGCGCTCTCGCAGTGCCGTGACATCCCATGTCCATCGCCGGGCGCTCGCGCACAGCGTGGGGGTACGTCGCGGGCACGGAGCCGCTGCGCTCCCGCGCGTGCGCACTGGGTCCGGGCGGACGCCGCGGTTTGCACACGGCGATGGCGGTAGACCCGGAAAACTTTTTTCACTGGGATGGCGAGAGGACCACGCTTGGGGGCATGACGTGGACGGCCGGGGGGAGTGACCCCACACCTGTGAGTAGTTAGGGAAAGGTAGGTTACATATTTAAACACCTCCAACTACCGAGCAAACTGTCTGATTCCACAGGAACATCAGCACATGTTTGCGGAGTGTGTCTAAGGTAAGAAGTTCTGGGAGGGCATTTTCTAGGAGCGACAGCCTCTCCAACATTATTATCAACTAACCAACAATTCTGGCTAAATATTCATTAGTTGTATCCTCTTTTCTTCATTGAAAGGATTCCACTTCCATTACCCGCTTTTGTGCCTGCACATATATACACAACAATTACTATGCAAGTATACAGCCGTGATTTTTAGACTCTGTATCACTTCAATGCACTTATGCACTTGCACCTCACTATATACTTTTGGCTAACATTCCAATTTTTTCATTCTCTCGGCCAGTTCACACATATACTTCACTCCATTCACTGTCCACTCTTCACTTCAACTTCTTATTCCCCACTTCCCTTCCCTCTCCTTCACCTTCTCCCTTGCCCAACACCCCTTTTCTCCCTTTTCTGTACCCTCCCTTTCATTCCTGTTGTCACTCTTCTTTGCTCACGTTCCCATATTCCCAGCCTCCCCCACTACTCTCCATCACTTTCTTTCCCTGGCCCTCATTTTTCCTTTCTCCCCTTTTTTCCCCTCCCCCCTCCCCCTCCCTTGTGTCCCTACTCTTGCCACACCATATTTTCCACAACACTTCTCCCTTTCCCTTCTCTTTTCCTTCTTTCTTTCCCTCCCTTCCTGTCTTTTTTCCGACACACACACTGCACCACCATTACACTACCCGCCCCCCCCCCCCCCCTGTTCACTCACACTCACAGCACTCATTCCACACATTCACCTACTTCATCCCACACACCACCTCACCCGTTTGCACACACCCCTAGTATTGTTTGTAATATTTAATACTCCAACAGATATCTTTATTTAATCCTCTTTGGCACTTTACTAGATAACTATTCTAACAGTAAAATTAGTGTTTATAAACACTCCAATTGTTATGAATATTTCATGACTTTAACCAAATAGAGACCCCAATTTTCATTCTACATTACTCTCCCTCTCTATCCTACATCAAGATATGTGCCTGCCCTAATCCCTTAAGATATATACTAATATTATTTATGTATTCACATATCTAAAAATCTTCTTTTTAAAACAAACCAAGAAAAATCTTTATTTCTCTGAATATTTTCTTTTAAAAATCTCTTATTTTTACTATCTTCAGGTGCATGTTCTAAGCACCCAGGTGCCTGTCCACCCACCTGCCCATGGTCCGCTAATCATAGCCTCCGCAGTTTAAGCGTGATCCCCTGAGGGCAGCCTCTGTTGTTTCTCTGCGGGGACGCGCCTAGGGGCGGGAGGGAAGGACATCACGACAGCACTGCTCCGGGGACCTCATCTGCGGTGAGAGCTAGAGGCATCAGAACTTGCAAATCTTCGGTATTTGGCCTACTCATGTAACTTAAAGGTAAACACACTATATATGTTGCCCCTTCTCCCATCATGTCTCTTTTTTGCAAACATTAAGATAATACTATTATAAAGACTAAGTTGGTAAAAATTATGATGTATACTGATTACTTTTATGAGAATTGATGGGGAAAAATCCCTGCAACATGGCACATATTAATGTATTTACTTATCTGTACCTTCTAGAATATAAGATCCCCCCTGAAGAAGACCTGGATTGTAGGTCGAAATGCATCGGGGCTTTTCTTCTTGGTCACATGTGTATATACGTATGATTTGATTTTACTTTTTATATATATTTTTTATGCATTGTATTATCTGTCTGAGTTCACATGTATTTGGCCTGTACTAATACCGGAGCTCATAAGAACTACCTCATCATCGACCTTTTAAAAGGTTTACTGTACTGAATAAAGCAAATTTTTCTTTTTTACTCAAATACTTGGTTTTATATCATTTATTGCTGCTAAAAAATCCCACGGGAAAACTACTTTTCTTTTTTCAACACGCACCCAGGTGGAGCCTTGTCAGTCTGGGAGGATCTACCGGCTGACCCTGACTGACGAAAACACCGCTTCTGCGCGGAATAGGAGGGCCCCGGCCAACGGCGCGGCTCCTTCCCCTTAGAGGACTGCGGAAGAAGTCTGCTCTTGCCTCCAGTGACATCCTTAATAATGTCGTCCAGCAAGGTACCAAAAAACCTCTGAAAGCAACCTCTGCTCTCTTGGATGCTTGGTCAGCGGACCAGCATTTCAGCCATATCAGGCGGCGCAGTACCACCGCAGATACAGAGGCTCTGGAAATCAAGGGGGCCGCATCCAGAGTGGCATCACAGGCATACACAAGGCCCTGTAGCATTTGGTCAGCCAGCCTTATGCTGATGCTCCTCTATTGTCTGTTGCAAAATCCTTGCCCATTCAGTGAATGTCTGGGACACCAAAGTCACAGCCAATATAGGTTGCAGCAACGCTGACCCCAGCATGGTGAACCTGGAGCGGGTCACCTCTTCGGACCTCCTATCAGTAGGGTCCTTAAAGGCAGGGGTTCCCTCTACCGGGATAGTGGTTACCTTATGCAGCCGAGAGACCGGGGTGTCCACGACCGGAGGAGAGGCCCTTTTTTTTTTTTTAAAAGGCCCTCCCCAAAAGGATAACGGACCATCGTGCGCTGAGGGACCACAAAGGACCTCTGCAGCCATTCCCATTCCTTGCATATACAGAAAGAAAATACTGCGCTAATCTAAAATAGTGAATAAAAATAAAGCTGCTACATAAAATGTGACTAAAATTAATAAACATGGAATGAAGATGTAGCGCTAAGTGAAGAAATGAAGCCCAATGATTTGGGCCTCCAATCAAACCAAAGTGATAAATAATATCAATATAATGAGTCCATACAGTGTCCATAGAAAATTTTTCGTGTTGTGAAGAAAGAACATGTAGCACTGAAGGGTCATCACATAACTCTTGTAGAAAAAGAGAGGTAGAATACTCTTACCGGAACATTAGACCTGTGGTTTAGGCAGGTCAAATAGGCATACGAAATCCCAGTGGCACTCCTCATCAGTTAGTCTGGAAACTGGATCAGATGGGTCCCCAATGTAGACTGTCCGGTAGGCTCCCCGACTTGACAGCAGACTCTGGGTTTCACACCAATCCAGGTGGTCCTCCGATTGAACTGGAACCGCCACTCAGCAAGGAGACTCTTTACCACGGTGAATATTAGTAACCAGTGGCCAAAGGAAGCTATTACTTGACCAACCACCCATGTGAGGAGAAAAGAAGGGAAGGAATGCTCCAATGGTGCAGGTCAATGAGGGTTTATTCAACCAACATAAAAGTGATCACAAACAATAAAAACTTTTAAAAAGGGGCAGTGAATGAGGTAGTGTACCAAGCCCTACGCGTTTCGAACAAATGTTCTTCAACAGATGCCCCTGTTGAAGAACATTTGTTCGAAACGCGTAGGGCTTATTACACTACCTCATTCACTGCCCCTTTTTAAAAGTTTTTATTGTTTGTGATCACTTTTATGTTGGAGTGCACTCACAAGTGCCCTGTCTTGCACTCCCCAGAAGATGGCAGGGGGAAGGGGCACTTTTTACCCCCCTTACACCCGCACGCCGTTTCTACCCTGGCAAGAAATTATTCCAGGACTGTCGACAGCGTATCCATGGAAACCTCAGGTGCAGGGGCACCGTTAGCTGCCTCAGGCAATTTAGGGGAAGAAAGGCCAGATACTGACTCCATTAACACCCACTGACAGCCCTCAGAGACCAAGTGAAAAACACTAAAGAAGTCCATCCTCCTTGCTGCACTGACCGGGGGTAACCCAGGGGACTCCCCACCCAGAGGGAGACCGCTCAGCACCGCTGCCCGCCTTCCTTGTGTACACAGCGTGTGTGTGAGGAAAAAAACTGAGGAGAATGAATGCGCCGTTCAGAAAGCCAGTGCTATAGGCCAAAACCCACTCCAAAATGGCCGCCAGACGCCTCAGATAAAAAGGGCAGGGACCACAAGAAAATGGCCGCCCGCAAGCCCGACCTGCGCCACAGCGCGGCCACGTCAAAATGGACGCCAATGGAAACTTCAATAGAGAAAACAGGCACACTAAAAGTGGCGCCCGAGCCCAGGGATGTGGACGAGAAGGCCGTGCAGAGACTTCCCAGGAGACAGACCCCCCCCTCACAGAAAGCGGACCCCGGCGCCCCAAAGGGACCTGGAGCCCCCCCCCCACAGGTACACCCCGGTCACAGCGGGCCCTAGGGCAGGAGGGAAAAGGGCGACAGAGAGCAGGGAAAGGGAGGACAGGAGAACCCCTTAATCCCGGGAATGCCCAGCTGTTCCATCCTGCCGAGACAGGAGGAACCATACTTATCCGTCCTTGCGAGGACATGCTGGCGCGTCCCTGACAGACCCACAACTGATGGTACGGAGTAGCTGTCGGCCCGGTTCAATGAGAGTGAGGCAGAAAGCAGCCCAGTCATATGTGGACCCCGGAGCATGTGCTCACCGGCCACCCCTGGAGCCATGGGGTACGTCGTGGCAAAACCAGTGCGTAGCTAAGGACTGGTACGCACGATGGCCGGAACTGGGAAGACAACAAGGATCTATAATATCCAGCCTGTCGCCCAGCCAGCAGTTGATAGAAGATATCACAAAAAATAAAAACAAAATAAAAAATTCTTCAGGACTCTGGGCCCAAAGGGAGCCACGTCCTTCTCCTCTGCCAAACAGAAAAAAACTGAGGCTGCTAACTGCAGGGTGGAGGGTTATGTGCGGAGGGGCCGCCCCCAGGGCGGGGCTGTTCAACTCTGTTAAAGTTACATGTTTTAAGATAACTAACATGTTCTGCCTAGTCCTCTCCTATGAACAGGAACATAACCCACATGTCAAGATTTAAGGAGCTGTGTCCGTCCATGGAGAAAAAGAGAAAAACAGTGTTATTACCTGATAACTACTTTTTCCAGGAATCTTCCAGGACAGCTTACAGAGAGATAGGCTCCTCCCACCTAGCACAGGAAACACATGATCCACATCATAAAAAGCACTGCACATGCATTAGCTCCTCAGTATTTAACAAATAACCGAAGGCTTCAGAATAAGTAACATTAAACCCTCATTAGCGTAGCTTTATTCTTACTCTATGTTCTACATTGCCACTCACCAACACAGAAGGGAGGGAACTGATGCCATCCTGGAAGATTCCTGGAAAAAGTATTTATCAGGTAATAACACTATTTTTCCAAGTCATCTTCCAGGACGGCTTACAAAGAGGACAAAATAGGACTACCTGATCAGGGCGGGACCACAGCTTTAAGCACCTACCCCCAACAGCCTGTTTCTGGTTAGAGAATAGGCCCGGTCGGTAATGTCTATGAAGGTTTGGAAGCTGGACCCGGATGCGGTCTTAAAGATCTGGGAAGGGGAAACGCTAACCTTTCCAGCCCAAGAAATGACCCCTGCTCTGTGTGAATGAGCTTCTATGTTTTCCAGGAGAAACAGCAATGATGCCTGGTAGGCTTCCATTATTGCATATTTCAATCACCCTGGGCTACAGAACACACAAAGCTAGAGGTTGATCTCCAATCTATAGATCTCATCCTACACAATGTTCATTCAATGAGATGCCTACCCATGGACATTTAGATAATAGTAAGGTGACCAGATTTTTTAAAAGAAATCCGGAGACCTATTTTTACTAGTAATGGCGGCAATCAGCGACTCTCTGCCCGTCACCACCGCCGCCTCACAGCCTGTCAAGTCTTAATCTCCGGGCCCCGGCTACTACTGGGTGGGGAGCGGAGGAAGATCACTCTGCCAGGGAAGGCAAGGAGATAATCTGGCAGGCGGCTGGCCGGTACTTGAGCCAAGGCAGAAAAAAAATGCGAGCGGAGCTGAATGGGCATGCACCCGAAACTGAAGAAACATTCCCTCCGCTCCAACCAGCACATGATCCTCAGAAAGGGGCTCAGATGATGGAAAAAAATACACCCCCTAAGCTAGTAGGAGCAGGGGTGTGCAATTCAGATTTTATTTTTATTCTGCACTGACCATCTTTGAAATTGCCCCAGCCCCTGTTCAAATCAAAACCGGGGACAGACTTGGTCCGGGGATAGTGTCCTCAATCCGGGGACTGTCCCCGGAAACCGGGGATGTCTGGTCACCCTAGATAATAGGCCCTATTAATTATCCAGCAAGATTTCTGCCCCAATGCTAGATATATAGATATCTCCATCCATAGCCAAAATGCATATGCCCATACTGATGACCTTTCTCCACTCTCAATGCTGGAATGGCAGCTATCAGTGTTTGGAGGGGAACTGGGTAAAAAATTAACCTGGCAACTTCATGAATGACAGGAGCTCTGCCCAAAGTTGGAAGTCTGAGTTCATAAGGCACATTGTGATGCTGGTGGTAAGTTATGCAGATCACTACTCCAGAAGATTGAGCCTGTAGTAGTAACAGAACATTTACTTTGACTTGCTACACCTGTTCTGAAAGGAAGGCTGTAAAAGAAAGATGCAATGAGGTTTTTAACATATACAAAGTACTGAACCTAAAACATACCCAGTCAGGTATAGGAATCGGAGATATAGCAAGATGTGAACCCACATCTACAGGCCATATACCTGCCCCTTAGTACTGCTGCAAACACCCACAGCAACCACTACCCAAAGTGGATATCCTTTTAAGGGTAACCACCTTGTGGCCATCTACCAAAATTAAAGCAGGTGTCATGGTGGAACCAGAGTACATGGTGTAGCTTTATAAATCAGAAGAAGTCTGCTGTAATACTCCTGGGAAGTTTGAGGACTGCCAACTGCTTCCCTGAACGTGCTCCCTCCCCGGTGTCAGTTGATGATGGCACCAGGGAATACTCACAAAACCACCCTATAGCTGTCCATTCAGGGGGGTCTGCAGAATAGCAGGCTGCATACTGTCCTGGTTACCAACCTAGTTTACCTGCCTCGGCAGACATATACCCCTCCCCCATCTGGGAGGTAGTCAGGGATGCTGGATGCCTGTGCTCCAGCTATGCAGTACTCCCTTCAAAAGATTTGGGGAAGCCAGCGGCCATGATCCATCTTTTAAAATAATTTGTCCAAGGTCACAAGCCGACGCTGTGATAACATCCAACGTTTTCCAGGAAGTTTCCCATGGCTGCACTGACCTTCAGAGTACTTAACCTGCGAGTTGTTAACCTGTAGGCTATGGCTGCTTCACCTCATATTAATCAGCAGCAAACATTGCATGCTGAAAGTAAGGTATTTGATCCTCTCTGAAGGAAGGCTCAGCAGCAAAAAAGAAAACACGAGCCTTCGCTGTATATATGCAAAAGACAAAATACCTTGGTAAAGTCTCAGCGACCAGAGATTTTCTCTCTAAGACATTTACACACCTGCTGTGTCTATGAACAATAATGCATTTAAGACAACCTATTGAAGATTGTCTCGTACAAGGTAAAGGTCAGGTAAAAGCCTCCCAATTCATACAGCCACATATACAAATAAGGGCAAAACTTTAAGCAGGTCATTATAACTATTAGGTTCAGTTTCCACTAGTGCGACATGCCATGCGACCGATTTCAATGGCACCTGTTCCAATCTATGCGACTCAAAGTTTCAACGACCTAGAAAAAGGTCCCATGACTACCCCGATGCGACCTCTGATGCAACCCCGATGCAGAGGCTGTAATGTTGGATCAAAGCTGCACCCCAAAGTCGCAACAGCGGAAACGTAGCCTCAGAGAGTCCAAACATTAGATCACATATGAGGCATGAACTAAAAAATGTACTGTGAGGAGGTTAGCTCAGCAGCGGGTGTGTGTGACCCCTGGATGGGTTCACCACACAAAAACAGGCACAGCAGATGGAGTTGTAGGTGAAAAACAAAACTATTTAAACTATATGCAGTGTAAAATATAACAGCAAAATAAAAAGAAACATGAAAAGAAATCCTGGTCAGCTTGACCGCTTACTACACACGTAGTTTCCCTATCTAACAACTAGGTGCAGCCTTGTGCTGCCCCAGCCCCAATCTCCCTATTTTAGAAGGTTTAGCCACACAGGCTTTGTCTCCCCGTACAGGACAGAAAGCACACTCCCCAGTCTACACAACACAGAACTGGTTCCAGGATGGAGCATCTCCCTTAGCATGCTGGAAGTTCTTGTAGAGGCCCTAATGAGCCCACTTACTTCAGCTGGGCTCATTAACCCTTCCCCTGAAAGACTCCCAGCACTCCCCCAAGTGGTATAAATTGGCATAAAGCCTGAATCTAGGACATATATATCGTCCATCCTGGATGCAACCTGGTGATTTTACCTGCCTGCTGTCACAGTACCAAAAGAATAGAACTCTATATGTATATGTATATAAATAAATAAATAATAAGAGTCCCTGTCCCTATGGAAATGGAGCAAAAATGGACACAGAGTCTGCATATCGGCAGACTGCAGAGCTACAGAGCGCAGATTTGAAACAAAGAAAACTGCTCTGGCAGCTTTCTCCGGATCTTGCCAATTCCGGATGGGGCTCTGTAGTTTGGAGATCCCTCAGTCTTGGTTGGGACGGGATCTCCAAACCTGTGTCGGGGAGTTGTGGACAGCCAGCAGGGTGTGTGCCCAGGTGCATATAACGAGAGGCTGGTGAGAGTGGGAAGGTAAGGAAGGTGGAGTGAGAGCAGCTTGCTACTGCTGTTTCTGTGTGAAGACAGACATGTGTCTGGAAAGTGGTCTGCCCTGTGGGAGACTGCAGCCCGTGTAAGGGGGATTCTTTGCCCAGGGACTGGGAAAGGCTGGCAAGCCTCAAGAGTCGAGAAGACTACGGAAGCTAGTGAGTCCAGGGGACTGGAAAGAATTAAGTCTGTTGAGAGCAAGCAGAGGAACTGCTGACAAGAGAGCCAGGTGGCTCGTATATTTTTGTTATTCATGAGGGCCAAATGAAGCTTGAACCCCTGCGTGGGAATCCTGAATGGACTTATGTTTTGTTTGTTTTTCCGCTACCAGGTCCTTAATTATAAACGCCTGTCTGATGTGGACTTACTGCACAAGAAATGCATCTATCACATGAGCTAAACACCCCCAATATAAAAAAATAAATAAAATATATATACAGTGGGGCAAAAAAGTATTTAGTCAGCCACCAATTGTGCAAGTTCTCCCACTTAAAAAGATGAGATGCCTATAATTGTCATCATAGGTATACCTCAACTATGAGAGAGAAAATATGGAAACAAATCCAGACAATCACATTGTCTGTCTGATTTGGAAAGAATTTATTTGCAAATTATGGTGGAAAAATAGGATTTTTTACTCACCGTAAAATCCTTTTCTCCGAGTTCATGGACCGACACAGCTTCCTATTGACAAGTGGGTATTATCCGTTATTTAGGAGTGACTAGGCAGAAAAATGTGTAAAAAGTGTTGCATCACACCTTCTACAGTACCACCCAGGCGGCGGACCCTCTGGGTATATCCCCTCTCTCTGCATCTCGCAGATCAGTTCGTCAAAAAGCAGTACAAACTTAAACAAAAAGGAGGGGTGGGTGCTGTGTCGGTCCATGAACTCTGAGAAAAGGATTTTACGGTGAGTAAAAAATTCTATTTACGCTTTCGTTCATGGACCGACACAGCTTCCTATTGAAAAGTGGGATGTCCCAAAGCAGTGTCAAAAAAAGAGGGGTGGTAACAGCATAAAAGTAAACTTCACCCCAAAAACAAAACAGCGCTCCTCCAACGGAGGAGTTGCAACTCTAAACAGCCGCCTGCAAAACTTTGCGGCCGAAAGAGGCATCCGAAGATGCACCTACATCAACTTTGTAGAATTTAGTGAAAGTGTGAGCGGACAACCAAGTCGCCACATTACATAATTGGGAAACAGACGCTTGATGTCGGAAAGCCCAAGAGGCACCTATTGCTCTGGTCGAATGCGCCGTGACAGGAAAGGGGGGTGCTTGACCCCTTAAGGCGTAAGCCTGGACTACTATCTGTCGGATCCACTTAGAGATGGTGGCCGGCGAGACTGCTAGGCCCTTCTTGGGACCAGCCACCGAAAAAAAGTGAGTCTGACTTCCGGAACAAGGAAGTAGCAGATAAGTATACTCTCAAGGCTCGGACCACGTCCAAGGAATGCAAAGCCGACTCCTTAGGATTCGACAGATGAGGACACAAGGATGGAAGTACAATCTCTTCATTGAGATGAAAAGCCGTAACGACTTTTGGAAGAAAAGAGGGCTGCGGTCGCAGCACCACCTTATCCTTGTGGAAGATCAGATAGGGACCCTTGCATGACAAGGCTACCAGCTCAGAAACTCGTCTGACATAACAGCCACCAAAAAGACCACTTTCTGAGAAAGTGTCAACAAAGGAATATCCCTAATATTCTCAAACAGTGACCTCTGAAGCACCGAGAGGACCAGGTTTAAGTCCCAAGGAAGTAGCGGGGGACAGACCGGAGGGGCCACATGTACCAAGAACGCTGAGGCCAATCTGGAGCGATCAGGATCATTGGAATTCCCTCTGCCTCCGTTCTGGAAGGAGCCTTTTGGGAGGGAAGGCAGAGACTAGCCGATACTGACCCCACGATGCTACCAACCCGTCCGTTGTGTCTGCCCATGGGTCCTTTGACCGGGCCACAAACCTCAATACCTTCCGATTGAGCCGGGACGCCAAATCTACGTCTCGCGTGCCCCATCTTTGGCAGAGGAGCTGGAACACCTCCTGGTGTAAGGACCATTCTCCCTGGTCCAGCATTTGGCGACTCAGGTAGTCTGCCTGCCAGTTCTCCACACCCAGAATGTACAAGGCCGACAGTGCCGGTACGCTCCTTTCTGCCCACCTCAGGATGCGAACGACCTCCGATGCTGCAGCTGAGCTTCTTGTTCCTCCTTGATGATTGACATATGCCACTGCTGTGGCGTTGTCTGACTGTATCCTGACTGGACGCCCTTGCAGCCTCTGAGACCATTTGAAGAGGCACAGCCTGATCGCCCGGAGTTCCAGGACATTGATCGGCAGGCGGGATTCCTCCGGGGTCCAGCGACCTTGCGTCGACTGAACACCCCAGACTCCCCCCCAACCTGTAAGGCTGGCGTCCGTCATGATCACTATCCAATGAACAGGAAGAAATTACTTCCCTGGCAGAAGAGCCGGTGATGTCAGCCACCATACCAGGGATGTCCTGACTAGGTGGCTTACCTGGATTTGATAATCCAGAGATGATGGGCATCTGTTTCATCTGGATAGAACAACCTTCTGTAACACTCGAGTGTGATATTGAGCATATGGGACCGCCTCGAAGGAGGCTACCATGAGGCCCAAAACTCGCATGCAAAAACGGAGTGAGGACCAACTCTTGGATGTCAGTTGCCACACTGCAGCCCGATGGGTCTGCAACTTTTCCACAGGAAGGAATACTCTTGCCTCTGAGGAATCCAGAATCAACCCCAGATACACTAGGCGTTGAGTTTGCACCAATGCTGACTTTTGCGTGTTTAGTACCCAACCACGGTCTTGGAGAGTCTGACAGGTTATGGACACGCTTACCTCTAATTCTGAGCTTGAAGGGGCCTTCAGAAGAAGGTCGTCCAAGTAGCCCACGATAGCGATGCTCCCCTGTCTTAGAAGGGCCAGAATCAGGGCGAGCACCTTGGTGAACGTCCTGGGTGCCGAAGCAAGGCCACACGGGAGGGCCACAAACTAATAGTGGTTCTCCCCGATTGTGAATCGCAGAAACCTCTGGTGTCTGGAGTATATGGGGACATGCAGGTATGCGTCCTTGATGTCCAAGGATGCCATAAAGTCCCCTGGATGGAGAGCAGTGACTACCGATTGAACTGACTCCATCCGGAATCTTTGTACCTTCACAAAGCAATTGAGGGCCCGGAGATCCAAGATTGGACGAACCCCATCCTTCTTTGGCACTATGAACAGATTCAAGTAAAAACCATGAAAATCGTTCCTGCTCTGGAACTGGAATGACCACCCCGCGTTCCAGCAGACCCTGGACCACCCCCCGAACAGGGCCTCCTGAAGGGTCAGTTGTAGCTGGAGGTTGGAGGGAACAAATCTGTCCGGTGGACTAGAGAGAAATTCTATCTTGTAGCCTGAGGAGATCACTTCGCAAACCCACCGGTCGGAGATCAGAGATGTCCACTGAGTCGCGAATTCGCGAAGACATCCCCCTGGTCCGCAGGCTGGTTGGGTTTGCGGGACCAAGGACATTTTTGTCCTTGAGCAGGCACTTTGTCGGCCTGGTGTCTTTTCCCTGTCGCCCTGGGCGGACGAAAAAAATGCTTGCGTGCAGTAAAGGAGGGCCCTTGCCCCTGGAGTGGCCCCTTACCCTTGTTAGTTTGAGGAAGCAAAGTGCTCTTACCTCCTGTGGCATCCTTGATGATGTCATCCAGAGAGGCCCCAAAAAGTCTGTCGCCCTTAAAGGGCAGATCCAACAGGGCCTTCTTGGAAGCCTGGTCCGCAGACCAGCCCTTTAGCCAGATCAGGCAGCGTATTGCTACCGCATAAACCAAAGCTTTAGACAGCAGGGGAATAGTATCCAATGTCTAACTCGCAGACAAATTTAAGGCATTGTACCAACTGGTCGGCCAAAGCTATCTCATTAGGAGGAGCATCTTGCTCCTTTAACCCCTGGAGTAGCAATTTTGCCCATTCAGTAAGTGCCTAAGACACTAAGGCACCAGCCAATGCCGGGCGCACCGCTGAGCCTACCACTGTGTATAGGTAGTGAGCGAGTGCTTCAGCTTTCTTATCCACAGGGTCCTTGAAAACAGGAGCCCCTTCCACTGGAATTGTGGTAGCTCTATTAAGTCTGGACACCGGAGGGTCCACTATCGGGAGAGAGGTCCATTTTTTCAGGAAACTCTCCTCAAAGGGGTACCGTACTGCAAATTTTTTTGGGGATGTAAAAACCCTTAGTGGGTTTTCCCACTCCTTGTAAAAGAGCTTATAAAAATAAGACACACAAGGAAACACCTTAGCAGTGCGGGCAGGTTTACGGAACCCAAAGGGGACCGATGTCTCTGCTGCTTCTGCAGCGTTATCCAATTTTAGCGTATCCCGCACTGCAATAATAAGGTCAGATACCAAAGGCTTTTTGCGTACCGACCTGGACTTGGAGTCATTCTCACTGTCCGATCGGTCTGCAGTCTCTGATGCATCAGAATCCGGGCCATTAGCCGCTGGGCCTGGTTCTGCATCAGAATTATCCCCGGAAGATTGCAGGGGACGGGGGCGTTTTCTACCCCCCGTATTCCCATGTGCCGCTTCCACCCTGGCAACAAAAGCCTCTAGGATTGCAGACATAGCGTCCACAGATACCTCAGGGGCACCAGCTACTAAGTCAGGTGTTTCAGGGGAAAAAACGTCTGCTTCAGACGCCATGCTGACCCACGCGCTGACACCCACAGGGACTCCAGGCAAGGTATCAATAGGCCACCCTCCTAGCTGATACAGAGATGCAGGGTCTCCCAGAGGACTCACCACCCTTTGAACGGTACCGCTACTGCTGCCGTGTGCTCCGCCTGTGATGCTATTCCACCGCTGCCTGTGTCAGTCTGATTCTTATCAGCGTTCCCTGTGTGAATTTGCGCCAGTGAAATGCACCCTAGAGGCTGGAGACAACCGCAAAATGGCCACCATCTAGAGGCAAAAGCGGCCGCGGGCCACAAAAAGATGGCCGCCGAGTGGCGGTATATACATACAGGCGTGAATCCTCAGAAACATGGCCGCCGAGCAGTCGATAGAGGCCAAAGCGGGCGCGACCACAAGAAAATGGCCGCCGAGCGGCGATATATACATCTTGGAGCGAACCACAAAAAAATGGCCGCCGGACAGTCACTAGAGGCCAACAGGCATGGACCACTCCAAAATGGCCGCCAACATGGAGGGAGAAAAGCACACACACACAGGTAAGCAAAATTATATTTTTTAAACGACAGCTACAGCGCAGCCCCGCTCCAGATGGAGCCCCCCAGGTGACCCCCAGCACCCAGCCACCTTAGCTCAGAGCCCAGGGAGGAAGGAAGGCAGGGAGAGGGGAAATAAAGGGGCCACAACCACTTACTTGATCTCTCCAGGAATGTCCAGCCAAGTCACCCTGCCGAAGCAGGGGAGCTACTTCCCTTTCCTGCGTGAATCATGCTGGAAGACATTCCGGACAGATCATCATCCGCGCACGGAGGTGACTGTCGGCCAGGCATGCTGCGATTGAGCCCTAGGGAACGATCGTATGCATGCCCTGGAGCGTGAGCTCACCGGCCAGGCTACTGCGACTCGGCCGTAAGGTCAGCCGAAGCTGAGCGGTCCGATGCAAGCACTGGAGCGTAGGCTCACCGGCCACCCATAGCGCGACGGGCATGTCGTGGAAAACCCAGCGCATAGCTAGGGTCGGCACACGCTCGAAGGCCGAAACTGGGGGGACTACAAGGATCAAGGATCCAGCCTGTCACCCAGTCGGCAGTTGATCGAAGATCGCAGGAAACAAAAAAAAAACAACAAACGTAGAAAACATTTTTTTCCCTGGACCAATGGGCCCGAAGGGAGCCATGTCCTTCTCCTTGCTAGACAGAAAAAAACTGATCTGTGAGATGCAGAGAGAGGGGATATACCCAGAGGGTCCGCCCCCTGGGCGGTACTGTAGAAGGTGTGATGCAACACTTTTTACAAGTTTTTCTGCCTAGTCACTCCTAAATAACGGATAATACCCACTTGTCAATAGGAAGCTGTGTCGGTCCATGAACGAAAGAGTAATAAGTATTTGGTCACCTACAAACAGTAAAATTTCTGGCTCTCACAGACCTTCTTTAAGAGGCTCCTCTGTCCTCCACTCATTACCTGTATTAATGGCACCTGTTTGAACTTGTTATCAGTATAATAGACACCTGTCCACAACCTCAAACAGTCACACTTTAAACTCCACAATGGTGAAGACCAAAGAGCTGTCGAAGGACACCAGAAACAAAATTGTAGACCTGTACCAGGCTGGGAAGACTGAATCTGCAATAGGCAAGCAGCTTGGTGTGAAGAAATCAATTGTGGGAGCAATAATTAGAAAATGGAAGACATACAAGACCACTGATAATCTCCCTCAATCTGGGGCTCCACGCAAGTTCTCACCCCGTGGGGTCAAAATGATCACAAGAACGGTGAGCAAAAATCCCAGACCCACACGGGGGGACCTAGTGAATGACCTGCAGAGAGCTGGGACCAACGTAACAAAGGCTACAATCAGTAACACACTACGCCGCCAGGGACTCAGATCCTGCAGTGCCAGACGTGTCCCCCTGCTTAAGCCAGTACATGTCCGGGCCCGTCTGAGGTTTGCTAGAGAGCATTTGGATGATCCAGAAGAGGATTGGGAGAATGTCATATGGTCAAACCAAAGTATAACTGTTTGATAGAAACACAACTTGTCGTGTTTGGAGGAGAGAGAATGCTGAGTTGCAACCAAAGAACACCATACCTACTGTGAAGCATGGGGGTGGCAACATCATGCTTTGGGGCTGTTTCTCTGCAAAGGGAACAGGACGACTGATCCGTTTACATCAAAGAATGAATAGGGCCATGTATCGTGAGATTTTGAGCGCAAACTTCCTCCCATCAGCAAGGGCATTGAAGATGAAACATGACTGGGTCTTTCAGCATGACAATGATCCCAAACACACCGACCGGGCAACGAAGGAGTGGCTTCGTAAGAAGCATTTCAAGGTCCTGGAGTGGCCTAGCCAGTCTCCAGATCTCAACCCCATAGAAAACCTTTGGAGGGAGTTAAGTCCGTGTTGCCCAGCGACAGCCCCAAAACATCACTGCTCTAGAGGAGATCTGCATGGAGGAATGAGCCAACATACCAGCAACAGTGTGTGACAACCTTGTGAAGACTTACAGAAAACGTTTGACCTCTGTCATTGCCAACAAAGGATATATAACCAAGTATTGAGATGAACTTTTGATATTGACCAAATACTTATTTTCCACCATAATTTGCAAATAAATTCTTTCCAAATCAGACAATGTGATTGTCTAAATTTGTTTCCACATTTTGTCTCTCATAGTTGAGGGTATACCTATGATGACAATTACAGGCCTCACTCATCTTTTTAAGTGGGAGAACTTGCACAATTGGTGACTGACTAAATACTTTTTTGACCCAGTGTGTGTGTATATATATATATATATATATATACAGTGCCTTGCGAAAGTATTCGGCCCCCTTGAACTTTTCATCCTTTTGCCACATTTCAGGCTTCAAACATAAAGATATAAAATTTTATTTTTTTGTGAAGAATCACCAACAAGTGGGACACAATTGTGAAGTGGAACGAAATCTATTGGATATTTTAAACTTTTTTAGCAAATAAAAAACTGAAAAGTGGTGTGTGCAAAATTATTCGGCCCCTTTACTTTCAGTGCAGCAAACTCACTCCAGAAGTTCAGCGAGGATCTCTTAATGATCCAATGTTGTCCTAAATGACTGATGGTGATAAATAGAATCCACCTGTGTGTAATCAAGTCTCTGTATAAATGCACCTGCTCTGTGATAGTCTCAGGGTTCTGTTGAAAGCGCAGAGAGCATCATGAAGACCAAGGAACACACCAGGCAGGTCCGTAATACTGTTGTGGAGAAGTTTAAAGCCGGATTTGGATACAAAAAGATTTCCCAAGCTTTAAACATCCCAAGGAGCACTGTGCAAGCGATCATTTTGAAATGGAAGGAGTATCAGACCACTGCAAATCTACCAAGACCTGGCTGTCCCTCTAAACTTTCAGCTCAGACAAGGAGAAGACTGATCAGAGATGCAGCCAAGAGGCCCATGATCACTCTGGATGAACTGCAGAGAACTACAGCTGAGGTGGGAGAGTCTGTCCACAGGACAACAATCAGTCGTACACTGCACAAATCTGGCCTTTATGGAAGAGTGGCAAGAAGAAAGCCATTTCTCAAAGATATCCATAAAAAGTCTCGTCTAAAGTTTGCCACAAGCCACCTGGGAGACACACCAAACATGTGGAAGAAGGTGCTTTGGTCCAATGAAACCAAAATCGAACTTTTTGGCCACAATGCAAAACGATATGTTTGGCGTAAAAGCAACACAGCTCATCACCCTCAACACACCATCCCCTCTGTCAAACATGGTGGTGGCAGCATCATGGTTTGGGCCTGCTTTTCTTCAGCAGGGACAGGGAAGATGGTTAAAATTGAGGGGAAGGTGGATGCAGCCAAATACAGGACCATTCTGGATGAAAAGCTGTTGGAGTCTGCAAAAGACCTGAGACTGGGACGGAGATTTATCTTCCAACAAGACAATGATCCCAAACATACAGCAAAATCTACAAAGGAATGGTTCACAAATAAACGTATCCAGGTGTTAGAATGGCCAAGTCAAAGTCCAGACCTGAATCCAATCGAGAATCTGTGGAAAGAGCTGAAAACTGCTGTTCACAAACGCTCTCCATCCAACCACACTGAGCTCGAGCTGTTTTGCAAGGAAGAATGGGCAAGAATTTCAGTCTCTCGATGTGCAAAACTGATAGAGACATACCCCAAGCGACTTGCAGCTGTAATCGCAGCAAAAGGTGGCTCTACAAAGTATTAACGCAAGGGGGCCAAATAATTTTGCACGCCCCACTTTTCATTTTTTTCTTAGTTAAAAAAGTTTCAAAAATCCAATAGATTTTGTTCCACCTCACAATTGTGTCCCACTTGTTGGTGATTCTTCACAAAAAATTAAAATTTTATATCTTTATGTTTGAAGCCTGAAATGTGGCAAAAGGATGAAAAGTTCAAGGGGGCCGAATACTTTCGCAAGGCACTGTATATATATATATATATATATATATATATATATATATATATATAAATATAATATAATATTAGGGGTGCACCAAATGGAAATTTTGGTGCCGAAACCAAAAATGAAGGATGCACAAGACCGAAAATTACAGTTTTAAAAAAATATTTTTATATATAAATGTATTATATTTGACTTTTTAATCAATATGATCAATTTAAATTAATATAAATTTATTGCTGCCACCTTTGATGCAAGAAAATCTAAAAAAAAAAAAAAAAAAAAGGCAGTCTGCAGTCTCTAACCATCTTTTGTATCATGTCCCCAGTCTCTTACTTAAACTTAAACACACTGCTAATAGTATTAGAAAAATTTCTATTCGGTGCACCTCTAGCAGACATGATACAGGAGACGGTCAGAGACTGCAGACGTGATACAAGAGATCAATGCTGCCTCACCAGTGTCCATCAAATGCAGTTTTACCAGAGCCCATCAGATGCAGCCTCACCAGTGGCCGTCATATGCAGCCTGTCAGTGCCCAGCAGCCTCACCAGTGCCCATCAGATGCAGCCTGCCAGTGCCCATCAGATGCAGCCTGCCAGTGCCCAGCAGCCTCACCAGTGGCCGTCATATGCAGTCTGCCAGTGCCCAGCAGCCACACCAGTGCCCATCAGATGCAGCCTGCCAGTGCCCAGCAGCCTCACCAGTGCCCATCAGATGCAGCCTCACTAGTGCCCATCAGATGCAGTCTGCCAGTGCCCATCAGCCTCACCAGTGCCTATCATATACAGCCTACCTGTGCCAAGCAACCTCAGCAGTGCCTGTCATATGCAGCCTAGCCTGCCAGTGCTCATCATATGCAGCCTAGCCTGCCAGTGCCCAGCAGCCTCAATCGTGCCCTTCATATACAGCCTGCCAGTGCCCAGCAGCCTCACCAGTGCCCGTCATATGCAGCCTGTCAGTGCCCGGATTAGAGCAGCAATCTCCGTGTGTCAAGGAGCTGTATTTGAATTGCCCGGGCTGCAGTAACAATGTCCCGCCTCCTGTGATCACATCACACTAATTCAATGTCCTGCTATTGGATCAGTGTGCCATCTATCACAGGAGGCGGGACATTGTTACTGCGGCCCGGGCAATTCAACTCCGTGTCACACGGAGATCGTGGCGAGGGGGGAGGTAGGGGAGGACTAGGGTGTGCCAGGATGACACCCCCGCAATGGGCGGCACCCGGGGCGGACCCCGCCCCCTTTCGGCATCTGCATTTATTAATTTTTTCGGCTGAATGACATAACACGGTTTTCACCTGATTCGTTTTCAGTGCACCACTAATTTATAGTAAATTGGTATGAATACAATACCGCACTGTCCCTTTAAAGTGAAAAGAAAGCAGCTTGCACAGCAAAAAGATCAGAGGTTTGCAAATAATGACATTTATTAACATAAAAATGCAGCGCTAGAAAATGTATGTGATATCAAATAAATTATATCATATATTCATCAGTAAAACTAACGAGCTTAAACAAGCATCTTGTATGAACACCGTGAGTGAAAAAATATTCAAGTGAATGAAAAAAATTGAAATTAAATTATAGTCCTTTTGATAGAAAACTATAAATTCTGAGAATGATCAAGTGATAACGTCCCAAATAGTGAATAGATACAATCAATATGTAACTTGGAAAGATTTGATGGGAGATCCACCACCGTATGTCATAAGGCTTACCAGAGGGATTGAACCTAGATAAGCATACACTCACTAGGTCAATCAAACTTGTATGGTCAATAGACGAAGAGAGGGATGTCAGCAGGAACGCAGATTCCAGGAACCCAGCGGTGGAACTTCCAGTGATAAAACACGGCATACTGGTTATTAACCCTTATCTCTGTGTAGTGACTCTGGGGATTTTTCTGCCCAATTTACATCCTAAACCCATTTGGGCGTTACAACCTTTAAACATCACTGGAAGTTCCACCGCTGGGTTCCTGGAATCTGCGTTCCTGGTCACATCCCTCTCTTGGTCTATTGACCATACAAGTTTGATTGACCTAGTGAGTGTATGCTTATCTAGGTTCAATCCCTCTGGTAAGCCTTATGACATACGGTGGTGGATCTCCCATCAAATCTTTCCAAGTTACATATTGATTGTGTCTATTCACTATTTGGGACGTTATCACTTGGAAATTCTCAGAATTTATAGTTTTCTATCAAAAGGACTATAATTTAATTTTTTTCATTCACTTAAATATTTTTTCACTCACGGTGTTCATACAAGATGCTTGTTTAAGCTCGTTTGTTTTACTGATGAATATATCATATCATTTATTTGATATCACATACATTTTCTAGCGCTGCACTTTTATGTTAATACACACCACAATTTTTTTATATCTATATATAAGGGCCGTTACTGATTAAAATTTTCGTGTTCGATTAATCTTTTTTTTTTATCGATTAATCGACTAATTTCGATTAATTATAACGCACATACAGATCCAACTACTTTTAGCTGATCTCCTTGCAGGCCGATTTCCAGTGCAGCTACCAACCACTGGAAAAATGGATAGCAGGATACAAAAAACACACAAAGGCAGCGCTCAATGGGAATAGCATTAAAACTTTTATAGTCTTCAAGTAGGTAACAAAATAAATACTGCACTGGAGATAAAATCGATGTAGCTACATAAACTGTAAAAATGGTGCGAGTAATACCAAATAGTAGCAAAAGCAGTCATAAAAACACGTAGCTAAGAATGATACTGGTATAAAAATGTGTACAACGATACCACTGCTGAATCCAGATGAGGAGGGGTTAACATCAATCCGCTGGCATGTAGATGTCCCGTGAAGGGAACTATCACAACTCCCAGTGGATGGCTGTAGAATCCCAGGTTGATAGAGGGAAGTGATAGAGTAAAGTGTAACAGCCCTTACATGTGGCAGATAGTAAGGTCCCGCCAGCATGCAGATATGAAGGCACAGCAAAGGAGCCCTTCAGTTGGACATGGCAAGCCCCACCGGTGTCTGTGACATCACCGGATCTCCGACGGAACTCCCTGAAGATCCGGAAGCCGGCGGAGAGGTGAGTACCGATCAAAATAATTTTGATCGATCAAAATAATTAACTATTAATTCCTCGATTAATCGATTAATTTCCACAGCTCTACTATATATATATGTTAGAAGGCCAGTATGCTGGCCTGAATTTATGGGAGGAGCCCGGGGGGCTATTTAACCAGCCCACTCACCTGCAGTCTTCGTTGGTTTCCTGTGAGTGATACTAGATGTCACTGGGCCGACTCTTACCAGCTCACCTCATGTTTGTGAGTCCTGGCGTTTCGATCGCAGGGAATTTCGGCATCTTCGTCTGTGGTCTTCGTCGGCGGTTCCCGCTCACTATCGCAGGTACTTTTCGAATCTTTTGCGTCAGGTACAATCTTGCAATTAGTAATGCTTCCTGTCCTGCATTCCTTTCTTAAAGTCTGCTTCTGAGTTATTGTCTGTCCCATACATACGATTCATTTATAAATCCAAACCTCTGAGTCGCTTTCGGTCGTTGTCCGATATCACTCGCCGTAGGTTTCACTGGACGTAAAGATTCACTGTCCTTAAGGTTGCCGTCTCTTCCATTTGGGAAAAAAAAAAGAGAAAAAAAATAAATAAAATGAGACTCTAATTAGTCCCACCTGCTGCCTCTCTGCACTGGTTAGCCTGGGGGGAGGGGTGATTGATTGGTGTTCAGTTTTAGAGCAAAGGGCGGCATACACTATACAACCAATTCATATTACATTAATTCTATACTCCTCACTACCGATTCGTCGGTAGTCTTGTCGTGCAATTCGTGAACACAAACGCAGAGCTGTTTATCAGTTTAGTTTTGTGCTTTTTTTTTTTTTCTCTCTTTCTTGTCGTTTCACGCCAAGTAGTAGGCCCATGTCACTTAGAATGCACTGTCTATCATTACAGTTATTTTACTTTGCATTACCCTCCGGTCGAATCTAGTCGCATCAGCGACTCACTGGTTCGTCCCCGCTAGTTTGTCATCTCATTCCACTGATAGTCATTTCACTTGTCTCATCTCGCACACCCTTCTCTCTCCTCATGAAACCCTGCACATAGCTACTGATTTGTCTTGCATCGATAGTGATTTCCTCTGCATCATTCTGATTTGAATCCAAGTCGCATCCACAATGCACCGATTCGTCCCGACGGGCCCTAGTTGCTGGCCTAATTTTAGTACATGCTCCAGAGTCCGCTCGTTGTCAGCCGCACATGCGGCGCACCGTCTCATGCCTAGATCATGGGAGAATTCTGTCATTCACGTCACCATCACGCATCTGAGTTGAATCCACGCGCATTCTTATGTGCAGGTTCGTCCCATACGTGTCCCAGTTGCTGGCCTCATTTCAGTACATGCTCCAGAGTTTGCTTGCTGATAGTCGCACAGCACAGCACCGATTCATGCCTCTGTCATGGAAAATTTATGTCACTCATGTCACAGCCACGCATCTGATTTGAATCCATGCGCATTTTCGTGTGCAGGTTCGCCAAGCGTGCCCCAATTGCTGGACTCATCTCAGAACATGCTCCAGAGCCTGGTCGTTGTCAGTCACATCTGCGGCGCACCGATTCATGCCTCTGTCATGGGACATTCTTGTCACTCATTGCACTGCAACACATCTGATTTGAATCCACGCGCGTTCTTAGGTGCAGCTTCGTCTCAAGCGTGCCCCAGTCGTTGTTGGCCCCATTTCAGTACATGCTCCAGAGTTTGCTTGCTGTTAAACGCACAGCGCCGCACCGTTTCGAGTCTCTGTCATGGGAAGTTTCTGTCACTCATTTCACTATCTCGCATCTGATTTGAATCCACGTGCATTTTCGTGTGCAGACTTGTCTTAAGCGTGCCCCAGTTGTTGTTGGCCTCATTTCAGTACATGCTCCAGAGCCCGGTCGTTGTCAGACGCACCTGCGGCGCACCGATTCATGCCTCTGTCATGGGACATTTTTGTCACTCGTTCCACTGTAACAAATCTGATTCGAATCCACGCCCATCCTTAGGTGCAGCTTCGTCTCAAGCGTGCCCCAGTCGCTGTTGGCCCCATTTCAGTACATTCTCCAGAGTTCGCTTGCTGTTCCTCGCACAGCGCAGCACCGATTTGTGTCTGTCATGGGAAATTTCTGTCACTCGTTTCACTGTCACGCATCTGATTCGAACCCACTTGCATTCTCGTGTGCAGGCTCGTCTTAAGCGTGCCCCAGTTGTAGTTGGCCTCAATTCAGTACATGCTTCAGAGCCCGGTCGTTGTCAGTCGCACCTGGGGCAAAACCGATTCATGCCTCTGTCATGGGACATTTTTGTCACAAATTTCTCCGACACGCTCCACCATCCAAACCGCTCACTTATATAAAAAGGCAGTGCAGCACTGAACAAGTCCATAGATCAAAAGACAGTCCCAGTGATCTAGAGTGATTTATAGAATCGTAAACATGCAGATGATGTGAACACGGTGAGAGACCTCCACCAGTAATAAGAATGGCCGCTCACCTCCCAAAGTGGACCCTTTGGTTATAGAGGGTCACAGATACCTTCCCATATGGGTATATACGTCTCAGGCATGTATTGCAGCTCCGGGATGGTTGGATGACAACAGCAGATGGACCGGATCACAAATGACTCCAATGAGGTGTGTATATAAATATTTTTATATATATATATATATGACAGGCAGACCATAGTGTTCTCCGCATATAAAAGGATATTTAATAAAAAGAAATGCACTTACATGTAAAAGGCACTAAACCAGTGCCGAGTGTAACAGCGTGTATGAAACAACAGATGCAGTCTGTCGTGTTCAAATCAGCTAGTCAAACCCCTCACCACCTGTCATTTCTCCTCCAGGTCAGTCAAGTAGGTCCTCCCTGCACCAGGTTGGACGTAATTTTCCCTAAAAAAAAAAAAAAAAGCCTATAAAAAATAAATAAATATGTATGTATGTATGTATGTGTGCCAAGCACTTACCAACAGCCGATCTGAATCTAGTCGCAACGTCTGCCCTATGATTCGGATCCTCAGCAATCACAAACCCCTTCAACCACTAACACCATCAGCCGATCTGAGTCTAGTCATATCATCAGTGCAACGACTCGGATCCGGAACATGAGCTCCCTCATCACCTTACATCTACAGCCGTTCCAAATCTAGTCGCATCATCGGCGCAACGATTCGGATCCTCGGCAATACAAACTTCACCAACCGATCCAAGTCCAGTCGCAGCACCGGCTCAACGTTTAAGATCCTTTACAAACCAAACCCCACCGGTGCTCACACCTCAGCCCGATTCGAACTATTCGCATCAGTGATACCAATAAAGTGGTACTTACAATTCAGATCCCTGGCCTTACGTCCGTTATCAAGCATAAACCTTTACATCTCACTCCATCTGCATATACAATGTTGCGCACGGTCGTTCCTACATACTCAAAATTTCCGCTAACTTTGTTTTAATTTTTCCAATAAAGCGGCTTAATTGCAGTCGCTGCAAGCATTTCGACTCAAATCGGTCACTCATCTCCAGTAGCAACTTGGCTGCTCACCTATTCTCTGTCGTGCTAAACACGCAAACTAGCTTTCACTACGTTTGTCGTTCCTTAAAGCCGACCCGCATGAGGTCAGTTCTCCAAGACTTCACCCGTACATGGGGGTGTACTAAGGAGCAGCTTCAGTCTCTCCCGGGAAAGCTCAATTTGCAGCAAGGATCATTCCCGAGGGTCGATCTTTTTGTATCACGCCTCCTGGTCTTCCTCTCCCAGACACAGGACCCCGATCAGATCCTTAACTTAGACACCGCGGCAGTAGCGGACCTGTCATTATGGGAGGAGTTCCTTACTACGTGAAACAGTATCAAAGTTATACCATCAATATCGCCCCCATCACTGCTGGTAGTGACAGATGCCGCAGCCTCCACAGGCTTCGCTGCAATTTTTGGCTACTATTGGTTTGCAGGACCATGGCTTCCAAAGACACTCCTAATCCCAGGGTTTACCCGGACTTCCTCCCTGTTCGAACAATACCAGATCGTGGCAGCCGCTCAGCTCTGGGGGCCATATCTGGACAGGACAAACCGTGAACTTCACCACCGACAACCAGGCCACGGCCGATATTATTAGTAAAGGCAAGTCCAAGTCATGTCCTTCCTACGCAGGCCCGTACAACTATGCCCTCAGCACCAGTTAATGTCCACTACCCTCGCTAGTTCCCCATTTGGCCTTCTCCCCAGCCTGGTCATTCAAGCAGCCTTCGACTCGGCCTACCACGGGTTCTTGCGGCCTAGCGAGTTCACCCGCAGCTACCCCGCCGGCCAAGTTCTACGTAGACCTCACTTGGCTCGCTACCAAGATCGTTTCATCCTCCACCTGGCACTATCCAAAACCCAGCGATCAGGCACCGGGTTAGACATTTAACTCTAAAAACAATCTCTGGTGTGCAGTAACCTTACTCGATCGCCTTCTGTCACTCCTACCTGAACAGTCAAACTCTTGTCCCCTACTACCTTTCCCGATCAAACCCTTGAGTGCCTGCCAGTTCATCAAACACATGAGAATTCATCGGGGCACAACCAACCATAGGAAGTTGATCCAGGGTTCACCCGGTCGCCTCTCGGGGGATCAGGAAGGAATTTTCTCCCCTGCTGTAGCAATTGGCCTAGGCTCGGCTGGGGTTTTCGCCTTCCTCTGGATCAACGGTGGGGCGGTTAGGTCAATTTGGGTCCTGTCACCTTCACACTCACTCACTCTTCCACGCTACCACACCTCAACCCCAGTCAGTGCTCCAGTCGCTCTTATCGTATTGGAGCGGTCTTGGCCACATCCCGGTGTGGGGTCCCAGATCACGACTATTAAGAGACTTGACAGGTGGAAGTCTGCCTGCTTCGTCCAGCACATCCTCCAATCCTCAGGTGGAAATGGCACAAGCATTCACCAAACTTGCTCAATGAACAAAGCTAAAACCAATAAAACTACATCCCTACCTGAATGTTTTTGCCCCCTTATTTTGGCATACCGTCCATCAGATCAGGGCACACTTCAGGTCCATTTCATGTTGTAAGTCTTATGTTAAGTCTATCTATCTTATTCATATCCGTATCGGATATAGGGCTTCAACCATAAATTATATATATATATATACACACACACAGTGTATGTTGTATATATATATATATATGTGTCGAAGCCTTCCAACCGAGACAGACATGGAACCAAATAAAGACGCCACAAGATTCACAACATAACAGACCTGGTGAACCCTGGTCAGCTTGTCGGTATGCCAAAAAAGGGGAATGGGTGGGAGGGCATCACACACCAGAACCGACAAGGAATACAGGTGAGTGGGCTGCCTAAATACCCCCCCATGCTCCTCCCATAAATTCAGGCCTCCATACTGGTCTTTCTTGTTTATGGTTGGAGCCCTCCAACCGAGACAGACTTGGAACCACAAAGATGCCACAAGACTCGCAACATAACACAGACCTGATGTGTGCCCTGCTCAGCTGGACAGTGTGCCAAAAAAGGGGGCAAATATACTGAGGGTTCAGAATCTACTGGACAAAGCAGGCAGACTTCCATCTGCCTAACCTTTTGATGACGTGGTTCGGTACGAGAGGCAGCTGAGGCCGCTCCAATCCGAAAGGAGTAACCGGAAAACTGTCTAGGGTTGAGACCTAGGTTAGCCAGTAGGATACGAACATGTCTAATGAACTGGCTAGCACTCAGGGGGCTGGTAGGAAAAGGCAACAATGGGCTGGAGCTAGACTGGTTAGGCAGTTGTGACAACTGGTGGATGACGAGTGGTCGTGAACGTGTGCCACTGGAATACGAGTTGCAATAACGTGTTGCAAAAAGGAACCTCCATGAGGGATGCAGAAAACAAGAAAGCAGAGAAAAATGGAATGTGACTGGGGAGGGACCCTAGATCATACTATTCGTTTGTCGTGGTTGTATGTTTGTAAAATGCGAATGGAACGTGCCGGAACTGCGAACCTAAGCATTGTATGAGTTGCGATTGAGTGCAAACGTGCAAATGAGTGTTACGAGTAGCGACTGGGTGCTTGTGGCAGGTGCCTCAATAGGGAGGCCGAGCTGCAGAAGCTTGTGGTGTATGTGTAAGACGGTTTTTGTCGAATCGTGCCGAGGATTCAAATCACTATGTCACAGATACGACCTGGATTCGAATCAGGCTATGATGGATAGGCAGAAGTTGATCCGCCGACTGTGGCGAGGCTTTCTACGCCGCAGTTCCGCAGCCAGTTTGGGGATGGTCCATGCCCTCAGGGTCTGAGCGCAGCCATGCTCTGAACCAGCGGAGGGTGACAGAGAGGCGGAAGTATGTGTTAGGAAGAGTCATAAAGACAAGAACGGAAGAGAAGAGTTGCGTACACAAGAACAGGCAAGGAAGAAACATTAAGGACAGAAAAAGGAACGACAGGTGCAGTGAAGAAGCCAATTGCGTTCTGGGCGATGACCGATGCGAAGTGGAAATTTAGAAAACTCCAAAGAGTGCGGGGCAACCGAGATGAGCCAGGAGGTGACTGGCCAGGTTACCGATAGCTCAGGTGCCTGGTCTGTGTCAAACACAAACCTGTGAAATCAGAGCCCCAGGGCGTACAGGGGCGAGAAGCTGAAGTCTGATATGGCCCAAGTAGGAATGTTGCATTCTGTAGTACGTGACGTATGTTCGGAATGCCAACGCTTGCACTGTCTACAAGCCCACCATATAGCAACCATGTCTGCATAGGTGAAGGTGATGTCCTTCGAAAATAGTAAGTCGTGAAAAGAAAATGTGACCGTAGCCAACGCACGATGAGCAGTCCAAATCGTGTATGTGAAGTCAACGTGGTGAAAAGGGTGCTGCAGGGTGATGTAAGGGTGGAACACGTGTACTACACACCTGACTCGCTGCCCTGGTTGCGAAAGTCCTGGTTCAGTACGAGAATACTCAGTCGACCGGGAACCTGTGGAAAAGATGACATGAGAGTCCAGGTTTTTAACCTGGCATGAATAGACACCTAACCCAGCCCCACCCCCTTAAATGTAACTGAGCCCCACCCCAATCTGTGAACTTGTGCGGGCCCCGTTTCTTTTTATTTTTTTCCTGTAGAAAACAAGTCCAACATGGACTTCCATCCGTGCAGGATGGAACAACCTGAACTCGACTGACCTAAGGGAGAGAAAACCAACAAGAAAACGTGAGCGGCCGGGTCGTGTGCCACTGAAGACGTGCTTACAATAGCGTGTTGCAAGACAGTAGCTTAATAAGGGAAGCGAAAACTCGGACAGCAGAGATATTGGAGCGTGTGTAGGGATGAACCATGGTCATGTTTAATCGCATGTCATGATCGTGTGTTCGAGGAAATGAAAAGAATGGTGCCAACTTGTATAGGAGTTGCCAACCTGAAGTATCGTATGAGTTGTAAATGTGTAAGGTAAACCAGACCTCCACCACTAAAAGGCTAGTGCGGATACTTGCTCATGCTCGTACTCTTGCGAATATTCGTAAGCAAGGGACCAACACAATTCCTGCAATACCAGTTCATCGCTCACGGATATGTGCGCATGCGCACAACTGCGCGCAATGGCGAGCGCACGCGTGCACACACCAATTAGCATTTGGCGCCAAGTGGCCTATTTAAACTGCTCTGTCACTGTAAACAGTGCTGGATGAACTTCAGCTTCTTCCTGACCTACCAAGACCTGATCTGCTGCTCCTGTTTGCTCGTGTATGACCCAGCTCGCCTTTGGACTTCGCCTCTGCTTGTTCCTTTACTCTGTTACCTGGTATCCTGACTTTGGCTTGTTTACTGGACTTGATCTGCCTACTGATTTGGTACCACATTGCCCGGCTGTTCCCGACCCTGGCCTGCCTTCTGGACTTGCTTTGCCTGCTGATTCGGTACCCTGATGCCTGGTTGTTGCTGACTGGTGCTCTTCTCCTGGTTCCACTCCTGTCCATGCTCTGGTGCCAAGCTGCTTCTACTTCCTGCTCCAAGGACCGGGACCACCAGCTCTACCCACTTACAGAGGGGACATCACCAGCCAGCAACCCGGCACTCGTGGCACTCGTTGCCTTTACACTTTCTGTTCCCACCTTCAGGAGTGTAGGCGGGAGAAGCAAGGGAGGCCTCCATCACATTCCAGTCTCCACCAGGTACGTGATAGTATCATCCAGCCCCATCACTCAGCTTACTAAGCAGAACACCCGATTTCAGTGGACTCGAGCGGTGCAACTCGCCTTTGATAAATTAAAAACTCTTTACATCAGCCTGACCCTGCATTACCCCATGTTCTTGAGGTAGATGCTTCTGAAAACGCAGTGGGCAACATCTTAGCTCAACAAGGCGCTAAATCTCTCCTGCACCCCTTGATGTGGGAGATCGTGAGCTACTTGCCATCAAGGCCGCTCTGGAGGAATGGCATTATCTGCTAGAGGGAGCAAGTCACCCAATCCTTATTTTTACGGACCACAAAAATTTAGAATACCTCCGTATACAGCCAGGCGCCTACCAGTTGGGCCTTGTTTTTCTCACGATTTACATTCCATATAACCTACAGACCAGGTTCTAAGAATGGAAAACCTGACTCCTTGTCACGTATGTTTCCGGAAGAAAAGGAAGTTACTCAACCCGATACCATCTTATCTCCACAAAATTTTCTGTTACTGCAAGGAGATTTGGTGTCACAGCTTAAACAAGCTTCTAGGGAGGAGGGGCCACCGCAGGACTTTCACTTGCAAGAACGGGATGGATTGTTCTTCCATGAGCAAAGAGTTTTTGTACCCTCAAGTTTGTGCCAGTCAACCTTAAATCTATGCCACGACCACCCCTTAGCAGGGCATTTTGGGATCCGTAAGACTTTGGAGCTGTTACAACGATCCTTCTGGTGGCCCGGCCTGAGACTTGATTGTCAGAATTATGTGCGGAGCTGTGAGAAATGTATGCGGAGCAAAGGAGACAAGACCAAAGCTTGGGGTTTGTTAAGGCCCTTGCCCATTCCTAGCAAACCCTGGGAGATGATTAACATGGACTTCATTGTCTAGCTCCCACCTTCTGAAAGCTTTACCACTATTTTTGTGATAGTTGATTGGTATAAGGCGTGCCATTTGGATAGCCTATGATTGGAACACCATCTGCTTTAGAGACTGTACAAGTATTTGTCAAAGAGATAATACGGTTGCATGGGGTTCCTCGGAGTATAACTTCTGACCGAGGGGTGCAGTTTACATCCAAATTTTGGAAAGAACTTTGTAAAGCGCTTAAAATTGAGACGTGGTTCAGCATATCACCCCCAGACGATTGGTCAGACAGAACGTACAAACTAGAACCTAGAACAGGAATCTTCAAACTACGGCCCTCCAGCTGTTGTGGAACTACACATCCCATGAGGCATTGTAAAACTGACATTCACAGACATGACTAGGCATGATGGGAATTGTAGTGCCTGAACAACTGGAGGGCCGTAGTTTGAAGACCCCTGCCCTAGAACAATATCTTCAGTGTTTCTCTTCTTTCACACAGGATGACTGGGCTTCGCTTCTTCTGCTAGCAGAATTTGCCTACAACAATTCTGTCCACTCAGCCACAGGTCAAACGCCATTCTTCGCGAACTTCAGATTCAACCCCTCTTTTTTTACCTGATGCAGTCTTTGATTCTTCTGTTCCAGCAGTCCAGGAGCGACTGTTGTTTCTGCAAACCAACAATAAAATTCTACAGGAAGCCATTGCCAAGGCCCAACAGGACAACAAGAAATTCTTTGATAGAAAGAGAAGGGGTGATCTGGATCTTAAACCTGGGGACAGGGTTTGGTTATCAACCACTAATCTGAAAATGGCTTGTCCTTCTAAAAAAACTAGCTCCCAAGTACATTGGCCCATTTGCTGTAAAGAGAAAAATAAATCCAACAGCTTATGAACTTTTGCTTCCAGAAAAGTATCAGATTAATCCGTTTTTTTTGTATCTTTACTAAAGCCTACTGTACCAGATCCCTTTCCTGGCCGTAATCCCAGCCCTCCAGCACCAATTATGATTGATGACGAAGAGTATGAAATTGAGGCCATTATAGATTGTAGGAAGAGGGGTTTTGCCGCATTCAGTATTTGATCAAATGGAAAGGGTATGGGGCGTGAACTGGACATGGCTGAGTGAGGCTGCTTTCTCTTGGAGCTCCCGGTCCAGGCCCTCCTAAACCGGAAAAATAACATGATATACCAGTATGTACTCGGCCAAAAAGTATAGCACCAGGGCAGCTACTAGGGGGACCCCCTCCGGGAAGAACCAGAGCGAAATTCGCAGGTATTTCAATCTCCTGCAGGACTCCTCCCCTGGGACTAGAGCAATGGCACCACGAGGCTCCACGCGGGGATCTGCATGGAAAGCTCAAGCGCCGTCCTCCAGTGGCATCTTACCTGACTCCGCGGCGGGAACACCGGAGACACATCACGATCCGGGGATGTCAGCGGATCCGCAGCTAGACGCCGAAATGCAGGAGCACGACATCCGGGCCTTGCTGATGGCCCTCCCCACCCGGGCGGACATAGAGGCCCTCCCGACCCAGACGGACATCGAATCCCTGATCCTCCGTCTGGAGGAGACACACAGGCGGGACATCCAGGAGGTACGAGGGGAAGTGTCCACACTCGCGGAACGAGTGACCTCAGGGGAGACCTCGTGTCCTCCCTGGAAGTCAGAGTGGCGGCCTTGGAACGATCCAGGGACTTGCACCGAGAGACCGCGGTGGACCTACAGCTCCACCTAGAGGACATTGAGGACAGGAGCCGCCGCAGTAACCTCCGTATACGTGGCTTACCGGAGGTTGCCGACGTGGAGAACCTCGGAGACTCGGTGCGGGAGCTGTTCCGGATGGTCCTG
Source organism: Rana muscosa (assembly GCA_029206835.1). Taxonomy (NCBI): domain Eukaryota; kingdom Metazoa; phylum Chordata; class Amphibia; order Anura; family Ranidae; genus Rana; species Rana muscosa. The sequence continues at coordinate 29,092,012 of JARGYO010000162.1, read as the reverse complement.
GGAGATCCGGAGGTGGAGATAGTGCTAGACAGGGCGCATAGAGCCCTAGGCCCCAGACCTACAGATCCTAGTAGGCCGCGTGACATCATCAGCAGGCTCCATCGTTACACCCAGAAGGAGGCGATCCTGCGTCGGGCATGGGACCATGGTGATGTAGAGGGCGTCCCGGTGAAGATCCTCCCGACCTCTCCAGGGCGTCGCTGCGCCGCAGGGCCCTGCTGCGTCCCCTTCTGGAACTGGCCAAGCAGAAGGGACTTACCTACCGCTGGGGATATCCATTGTCCGTGTCCTTCCGAAGGGACTCCAACTCCTTTACCCTGCAGACCTCCCTGCTCTCTTTCGTTTTATGGAAGCGGAGCCCATCCAGATCCCAGACTGACTTCAGCTGCTGCCGCGTCCCGCCGGACGTTCGGCCTCTCGGCACAACGTGGCCCCTTTCCACTCCACCAGCAGAGGGGACGCCGGAGGAACCGATCTGTATCCCGGGAGAGACCACGTGAGTAGGCCGTAGGCCGTATCCTCAAACATATGCCTGCATCCTCCCTTCCCCTCTGGTTGTAACTGACGGCCGCATCCTCCCAGGATACCCCCTCCCTCTTTGACGCGCGATGTGGCTCTCGGACTCTTGGCCTCCTCCCGGGTTACCCGGGGGGGTCCGCGGATCTTTGACTCCCTTGAGGGATATTGGAGATACCTGGTCCACTGGGCCGGTGCCCCCCCTCCCCCTCCGGGCGCCCGGTGGCCCAGTGTTTTCACCCATACATGAGAAGCCGGCATTTGACGAGGCAGAACTTGAATGCCTGCACATGAGAGAAGGTACTGCTGGAGCTGACGGCTGCGGTGCCGCTGGGGGTCTGTGCTGTTTGGGTGGGAGGTTTCAAGGGGGGGTGGGGGGCTTTGCAATTTTCTTTCTGACCCAGGAAGCGGACCCCCCACCTTGAGGCTGCGGAGATTGGGACTACTTTCAGCCTAGTGAGGGCCACTGGAGCCACCGAATGCTGGGCGGGGGCAGTGCCGCGCTGGGGCGCGGTCCGCACCTGCACAGTTGCTGTGCCATGTTTGGGAGGGCAGTTTGAGTTTGCATGTTGGGAGGCGGGGATGGATACCGATTGACAGTTCCGTGGTTTTGACCTTTGACTTTTACTGCTGGTTATCAATGTCAGGTTTCCTGTGTTGCTGCTGCAGTCCGTTGGAATGCAAAATTTTAAACACAATGTTATACTTTTTGTGAGGGGGTTAGCTCGGCAGCGGGTGTGGGTGACCCCCGGGATGGGCTCCCCACACAAAAACAGGCCCAGCAAACGGAGGTTGTGGTTTTCAAAATCAAAAAGGTGCGGTTTATTTTCTATTTACAGTGACAAAACACAGCAAAGCAAAAGAAACATAAACAAAATAAATCCTGGTCAACTTGACCTCTAACTAAACATACAGGTTTCCTAACTAACAACTGGGATCAGCCTAGTGCTGTCCTAGTCCCTAAGTCCCTGGTTTTAAATGTCCAAGCAAATAGCCACACAGGCTTGGTCTCACCGCACAGGGGTTCACTCTCCCTAGACAGTCCACACAGGTCTGGTTCCAGGCATGAGCTAACATCTAATGAAGCTGGGAGTTCTTATAGAGGCCTAAATGAGCTGACAAGCTTCAGCTGGTCTCATCAACTCCCTGTCTGTACGACGCCCCACACTCTCCCTAGAGGTATGAGTCATCCATGAGCCCACTAGCCTTAGCTGGGCTTATACAACTCTCCGCCTAGTTGTATAAGTCGGCGTAAAGCCTGAATCTGGGCGAAATATATCTACCCCCCTGGATGCAACCAGGTGACTTTACCTTCCTGCTGTCACATACCCCCCCCTCTTGTTTTAACCTCGGGGTTGGAACACCAGCAATCAGGCATTCATGTACTCGAGACAAAGCATCCACATTCCCCATTTGAACGCCAGGGCGATGCTTTACTGTGAAGTTGAATTCCTGGAGGGCCAGGAACCACCTATTCACTCTTCTATTTGTTTCCTTGTTTTGAGCCATCCACTTTAACGGAGCGTGATCCGTAACCAAGTCAAAGTGCCTACCTAGCAGGTAGTACCGAAGGGAATCTAGAGCCCACTTCACCGCTAAACACTCCTTTTCAACGGTGGCGTAATTTACCTCATGGGACTTCAACTTCCTGCTGAGGTAAATGACTGGGTGCTCTTCCCCGTTCCAGACCTGGGACAATACTGCTCCTAACCCCACATCTGACGCATCACTTTGTACGACAAAGTCTTTAGAGAAGTCGGGTGAGTACAACACTGGCTGGCTACATAAGGCTTGTTTCAAGAATTGGAATGCTGCCTCAGCCTCGGGGGTCCATTTAATCATGACCGACCCTTTCCCCTTCGTCAGGTTGGTTAGGGGCACAGCCTTAGAAGCAAAGTGGGGAATGAATCGCCGATAATACCCAGCGATTCCCAGAAAGGCTCGTACCTGCTTCTTGCTGTTGGGACGTGGCCAACTCTGGATGGCCTCGACTTTGTTGAGTTGGGGTTTTATTACTCCCCTCCCAATGGTGTACCCAAGATATTTGGCCTCTTCCTGCCCAATGGTACACTTCTTGGGGTTAGCCGTAAACCCCGCTTCCCGAACAGAGTCCAGGACTGCTTGCACTTTTGGCAGATGTGAGGCCCAATCTGTGCTATGGACAATTACGTCATCCAGGTAAGCCGCAGCATACTTCCGATGGGGCCTCAGCATCTGGTCCATTTTCCGCTGAAATGTGGCCGGCGCATTCTGTAACCCGAACGGCATTCTTTTATATTGGAACGCCCCGTCTGGGGTTACAAATGCGGTTTTCTCTTTGGCCGACTTGGCCAGGGGGATTTGCCAATACCCTTTTGTGAGGTCAAGAGTCGTCATGTATCGGGCTGTTCCCAGCCGGTCGATCAACTCATCTATACGTGGCATGGGGTAGGTGTCAAATTTTGTAACTTTGTTCAACTGACGAAAATCGTTACAAAATCGCCAGCTCCCATCCGGTTTAGGCACCAACACAATGGGACTAGACCAATCACTTTGGGACTCCTCTATCACCCCTAAGTTCAGCATTTTCTGTACTTCCTCCCGTATTGCCTCCCGTCGGGCCTCTGGGATCCGATAGGGTTTTAACTTCACCCTTTCACCGGGCGGGGTAATGATGTCATGCTCTACCCCAGATGTTTGTCCCGGCAGCTCAGAGAATACCTCCTTGTTGCGAAGCACAAACTCCTTAACCTCCTGTTGTTGGGGTTGTGACAAGTTGGCTGCTATTCCAACCTCAGGAATCACGCAACCAGTTTGAGCTGGTGACCAAGTGTCTGCGACTAGGGACTCTCTATCCCTCCAGGCTTTCAACAGATTAACGTGATAGATCTGTTCGGGCTTTCGCCTTCCTGGTTGTCTGACCTTGTAATTCACTTCGCTCACTTTTTCCATTATCTCGTAGGGGCCTTGCCATTTGGCAAGGAATTTACTTTCAACCGTAGGGACAAGTACCAGTATCCTATCCCCCGGGGAAAAGGTACGGGTCTTGGCTCCACGGTTGTACACTCTCTGCTGTGCTAACTGCGCTTGGGCCAAATGTTCCTTCACGATGGGCATTACCTGTGCAATTCGGTCTTGCATCAGGGCGACATGCTCAATCACACTCCTGTGGGGAGAACTCTCACTTTCCCAAGTTTCCTTGGCAATATCCAACAGCCCTCTTGGGTGTCTCCCATACAGTAACTCAAAGGGGGAGAATCCCGTAGAGGATTGGGGCACCTCCCTAATAGCAAACATCAGATAAGGAAGTAGACAGTCCCAATCCTTTCCATCTCTATCCACCACTTTCTTCAACATTTGTTTTAGGGTTTTGTTGAATCTTTCAACCAGCCCATCGGTTTGGGGGTGATACACAGATGTACGTAATTGCGTCACTTTGAACAATTTACACAGCTCCTTCATAACCCGGGACATAAAGGGTGTACCTTGGTCCGTAAGCAGTTCTTTACAAATACCCACCCGGCTAAACACAAGAGATAGCTCTTTGGCTATGGTTTTGGCCGAGGTATTTCGGAGAGGGATCGCTTCTGGATAACGGGTGGCATAGTCCATTATAACTAATATGTACTGGTGCCCCCTAGCGGACTTGATTATAGGACCTACCAAATCCATGGCGATCCTCTCAAACGGGACCTCAATGATGGGTAGAGGGACCAGCGGGCTACGGAAATGTGGCATCGGGCCGACCTCTGACACACAGGGCAGGAGGAACAATAATTTTCTATGTCCTTCATCACCCCCGGCCAATAGAATCTCTGTAATACCCTCTCTCGGGTTTTCTCTGTCCCCAGATGACCTCCAAGAATGTGCCCATGAGCCAACTCCAACACCAACTTCCTGTAAGGTTTGGGCACCACAAGCTGCTCAACGGTTTCTTCTGCCCTTTTTGCCACCCGATACAGTAGGTCCTTCTCTACGCTGAAGTATGGGTAAGTGCAGGTATTATCTGGGTTCACTAACTCGCCATCTATTTTCACTACGTTTTCCCGTGCCTTTATTAGGGCGGGGTCTTTCAACTGTTCTGTGGCAAAGTTTTCCCTGTGAACCTCAAGATCAGAAAACTCCACAGACGGTAGGTTTTCGTCTGAGGAGGTGGGCTCCTCTCCAGTTTCTTGAGTCTCCCCTGCCAATACTGATAAGGGAAATTCCGGAGAGTCCTCACCACTCTCAGGGGAGTTCTGGCTATCACATTCCTGGTACATAGGGGCACCAGTGGGGGGCTCAGGATCATCCCACAGTTCCCAGAACTTCGGAAAATCCCTTCCCACAATGGCGTCATGCGGTAACTGAGATACTAAGCCCACTGGATGAAAGAGGGTACCTTTGGGGGTCTCGAAACACACTGTAGTCACTGGATACTCTCGGGTGTCCCCATGCACACAAATAACAGCTACCTTGCTATTCCCAGAGACCTCTGTTTTAACTAACTCAGCCTTTATCAGGGTCACAAGGCTACCTGAATCCAGCAATACCACAACATTTCTACCATTAACACACATTTTGCATAAATGTTTCTCAGTTCCTCGAATGGCAGTGCATGCGACTGTCGCACACAGCGACTGACGTCTGCCCGTCAGAAAGTCACACTGCATGGGTTCCTCCACAACCGGGCAATTGGCTGCAATATGTCCCGCTTGCCGGCAGCGGTAGCAAACGATCCTTCTTGCCGCCTCTTGAGCCGCTGATTTCCCAGGCTGTTCTTGCCAAACTTGGGGTAGAGCTCCCACCCTCTCACTCTCTCCACCCTCACCCCTTGGAATCCTCTTATCCGCCCCTGGGGATGGTCTGGTCTTAGGGTGGAAAGTCCGAGTGTCTCTGGAAAAGGCCGTCAGGTTCTCTGTAGCCAAGTATTTCTCCACACGATCCACAAGACCATCGGCAGTCTCTGGGTCTCCATGGCTTACCCACTTTTGGATGGCAGTAGGAAGAGCTCTCAAAAACCGATCCATTACAACACGTTCCACAATCTTTGGTGCGGACAAAGTCTCTGGCTGTAGCCACTTTCTGCTCAGGTGAATGAGATCATACATTTGAGACCTGGGGGGTTTTCCAAGCTGGAAAGTCCAGTTATGCACACGCTGAGCCCGGACAGCCAGGGTGACACCCAGCCTTGCCAATATTTCAGCTTTTAGCATCACATAGTCTTTTGCTTGGTTAGGCTCTAGGTCATAGTAAGCTTTCTGCGATTCACCAGTTAACAGAGGAGCCACCAGTCCAGCCCACTGCTCCTCAGGCCACTTTTCTCTTTCAGCGGTCCTTTCAAATGTGGTCAAAAATACCTCTGGATCATCCTCTCCAGTCATTTTTGTCAATAAACGACTGACCCCAAAGGACGCGGTATTAGTGGGATGGCTTTCCTCACTGGTCTGCGGACGTTGCTGCATTACTGCTTCCATCTGTTGTTGTAGTCTCTGCTCTTGCTTCTGCAACAGGTCTATGAAGCGGGCCTCAGATTGCTGCTGGGCTTGTTGCTGAGCCTCCAGACTCTGTTGCAAAGTTGCGTTTGTCTGCTGCTGGGCTGCAAGGCTCTGTTGATGAGCTTGCTGCTGGGCTGCAAGGCTCTGTTGATGAGCTTGCTGCTGGGCTGCAAGGCTCTTTTGCAAACCTGCATTTGTCTGCTGTTGATTGGCATTTGCTAGAGCCAGCTGTTTCAGTATCTCCTCCATGCTGGCTTAAAAAAAACTGCCACTGGTTCTCCACCAACTGTGAGGGGGTTAGCTCGGCAGCGGGTGTGGGTGACCCCCGGGATGGGCTCCCCACACAAAAACAGGCCCAGCAAACGGAGGTTGTGGTTTTCAAAATCAAAAAGGTGCGGTTTATTTTCTATTTACAGTGACAAAACACAGCAAAGCAAAAGAAACAAACAAAATAAATCCTGGTCAACTTGACCTCTAACTAAACATACAGGTTTCCTAACTAACAACTGGGATCAGCCTAGTGCTGTCCTAGTCCCTAAGTCCCTGGTTTTAAATGTCCAAGCAAATAGCCACACAGGCTTGGTCTCACCGCACAGGGGTTCACTCTCCCTAGACAGTCCACACAGGTCTGGTTCCAGGCATGAGCTAACATCTAATGAAGCTGGGAGTTCTTATAGAGGCCTAAATGAGCTGACAAGCTTCAGCTGGTCTCATCAACTCCCTGTCTGTACGACGCCCCACACTCTCCCTAGAGGTATGAGTCATCCATGAGCCCACTAGCCTTAGCTGGGCTTATACAACTCTCCGCCTAGTTGTATAAGTCGGCGTAAAGCCTGAATCTGGGCGAAATATATCTACCCCCCTGGATGCAACCAGGTGACTTTACCTTCCTGCTGTCACATTTTGTTGTTGCCTTTTTTACCTTATATGTCTACGTTTCGTTTTATATATTACCGGTATTTGCCTTTTTCAGCTGACATACGGGGGGGGGGGGGGGGGCGGGGAGTTCGCACCTCGGTCCTGTACACCCACCACCCCACTTAGGACGGCGCTCAATACCCCGGAGGTCTCCTTTCTAGGATCCTTCGGCGAGTGCCATTGCCAGTTAGGCTGTTGTAGACTCCTAGTATTGCTGTCTGTCTAGGGGCAGCTCTCTCTTTTTTCCGCTATCCACTCTTGAACTGTATTTTTTTACACTTAGTCTCTACGTCTCTGATCTTTTACTTTCCCCCTCCCCCCCTTTACCCCATTCTACCCCCCCCCCTGCTGTTTTTTGTTGTGAGTTGCGGACATGGACGTGCTTAATGTTATGTCCTTGAATGTCAAAGGTCTAAACATCCCGGAGAAGCGGAGAATGCTGCTCAATGACATGCGTTGCGCGAGAGTAGATATAATGATGCTACAGGAAACGCATTTCAGAGACACTAAATTACCACTGCTTAAGAACAGACTGTACCCCCTGGCCTACCACTCTGCCTATGCACAGGCCAAATCTAGGGGGGTGTCCATCCTTATCTCCGCCAGAATCCCTTGGAAACTGGTGGATGTTCAAACAGATGGAGAGGGCCGCTTCCTGTTTTTGAAGGGCCTGATTGGGGATAAGAGGGTGACATTGGCAAACATGTATGCACCCAACGCTCATCAAGACACATTTCTTAATTGACAGATTGACAGGCTGGGGCGTTACTCTGAGGGCCAGCTCATTGTAGGGGGCGACTTGAATATACCCCTATTGCCATCAGAGGATACCTCTGCTGGTACGTCCTCCACCTCACGGGACGTCCGTAAACGCATAGGCTCGACACTGCACGCTGTACACTTAGTGGACACCTGGAGACTTTTCCACCCGGGGGAACGTGACTACTCCTTTTATACTAATCTAAGCCGCACAAGTCATACTCCCGTATCGACTACTTCCTAGTGCCCCACGGACAATTACACGCGGTCAAGGACACCTCAATTGGCTCGATAACATGGTCGGACCACGCCCCGATAGGGCTGTGGTATGCGCTGTCATACACTCTAGAGGGACAACACCCGGTTTGGAGACTCAATGAGAGTCTCCTGCAGGAGCCGGAGGTTTTGGCGGAGGTGACCACCGAGGTAGGCCACTACTTTGACACTAATGCTACAGCCGACAGTGACCCCGGACTTGTATGGGAGGCACACAAGGCCGTGATTAGGGGGGTGCTCATAAAACACGGGGCCAGATTGAAGCGTGAGCGGACTGCGAAACTGACACTACTTCTGACCAACCTGCAGGCCTTGGAAAACTCACACAAGACAAACACGACTAGACAACTTGAGACGGAGCTAGACACGACCCGGTGACAGATCATGGATATCTTGCAATTTAAGGCGAAAGCTGCAATGCAGATTTGCCGTAGGAAAGTCTATGAGTCCGGTAACAAATGTGGCAGGCTCTTAGCACAGACCCTGGAATCACAACGGCTGGCGTCTTACATACCGCATGTGGTTTCCCCCTCTGGACAGAAGGTATCCCTACCCCACCAGATTACGCAGGAATTCCGATTCTTCTACAGTTCCCTGTACAACCTGCTTGCGCCTGACCCCGCTCTTGACCCCACACAGGCCTATCTTGAAAGGTCCCTCATGCCTAAGCTACCGATAGACATACGGGTGGCCCTTGAACAGTGGTTCTCAACCTTCTAGTGCTGTGACTCCTTGATAAAATTTCCTAAGTTGTGTGGACCCCTAACAGTAAAATTATTTTTGTAGCGTGGGTTGTCAGCACCCAAGGCAAGTAATTTGCGCCCCTAACCCACGGACATTTAGCGCTCCCTGAGTCCCTTCCATTCCACATTTTAGGATGTACCCCTCGTTCTTTGTTCTCTTTTCTTTCCCTTTTATCTCTCTATCCTAATTTCTTGTTTGTTTTTTTTCCCCACCTCTCTCTCTCTGGACATCTTTCTTGTTCTTTCTCTTATTCTTTCTCTCCCTTTTTTTCTTTGTTACTACCTCTCTTTTCCTCTCCCTTCCATGTATTCTCTCTTTTTATTCCTTCTCTATGCCTCGTACACACGACCGATTTTCCTGACATGCCAAAAAACTAACGTTTTTCTTGACGCGATTCCTCTCAAGCCTGCCTTGCATACACACGTTCAGGCAAAAAAACGCTTGACCAAAACGCGGTGACGTACAACGGCACTATAAAGGGGAAGTTCCAAATGGCGCCACCCTTTGGGCTACTTTTGCTGATCCTCGTGTTAGTAAAAGTTTGGTGAGAGACGATTCGCGCTTTTCAGCCTCGTGCTTTTCAGTCCGTTACAGCGTGACAAACGTGCTATCTCCATTACGAACGCTAGTTTTACCAGAACGAACGCTCCCGTTTCATACTTGATTCTGAGCATGCGCGTTTTTTTTCCCCTCGGAAAAGCATGCACACGAGCGGTTTTCGCGACGAGAAAAAGACCGACGGGAAACACGACGGGAAAAAATAGAGCAGGTTCTATTTTTTTTGCGGGCAGTTTTCTCGTCGGGAAAACTGCTATGGAGCATACACACTACCGGTTTTCCCGACCAGTCTAAAAGATGGCAGTTTTCTCGTCGGGAAAACCGGTCGTGTGTACGAGCAGTGGCGGCTGGTGCTCAAAATTTTTGGGGGGGGCGCAAACAAACTGAAAAAAAAAAATCATCAATTGCCGCCACTGTGCCCATTAAAACGCAGCCACTGTGCCCAAACGCCACCAGTTTGCCCCCTCAAATGCAGCCAATTTCCCCCCAAATGCAGCCAGTTTCCCCCCAGCCCTGCACTTACCTTCCTCGGGTCAGCGCCGTCCTTCTTCCGTCCTCGATGTCTTCTCCCGCCCTCGATGTTGCTTCAGCCAATCAGGTTACCGGTGACCAGACCCGGTGAACCTGATTGACTGAGACGTGTGTCAGTGTTAACCAAGGAACGCACAGCCCGTGTGTCCCTTGGTTAACTATTTGGAAGCCAATTACAGCCCACAGGCCGCTGGCTCTGATAGACACTTCCAAAAACCAACCAGCCGCTGTTATTCAGATGGCCGGCGCTCAACAGGGGGCAGGCCATCTGAATAGTGGGTGGCAGCGGCGACAATACATAGGTTCATGCAATGCATGAACCTATGTATTGTTGTTGTGAGTGACAGGCGCAGGAGAGAGAGGGGGCGGCGCTCCTGCGCCCACCATGGATGCACCGCCACTGTGTACGAGGCATTACTCCTTGTTGAGGGGGGGGGGGGAGAGGAAATGGGATAAGTGGCAGTGCTGGGGGGGGGTTCTGATCAGCCGACTTAGGTGTTCTTGATCAAGGTCATCTGCTGATCTGAGATGCGTAGTGAGGACTTTTAATGGCAAATTTAATCACAGGCAGTGTTACTCACTGTGTCTCTGGCTTCGTGGGGTTTCGCAGCAGTGACCCCTATGCTAAAATCAGGAGATAGGGGCTCCTCCAGCCCCTCCCACTTCACATTCCTCACCAGTCAGCTGACCTCTAGTCTCCGCCCCCATCCATGCCTTGAACTGGGCAGCTGCAAATAGGCCGACTGGGAGGCCGCGGGCTCCAGGAACAGCCCCGCTGGGCGGCTGTTAAAAGGTTGGAAGAGCGGCGCAGGCTTCAGGAACAGCCCGAGATTCGGTGACCCCTGGCAAATCGTCATTTGACCCCCGAGGGGGTCCCGACCCCCAGGTTGAGAACCACTGCCCTAGAAGAACCCATTACTATACCCGAACTTCAACTTGCTCTTAAAAATACAAAACCTGGTAAGGCCCCGGGCCCAGATGGCTTCACCACCCAATACTATATGGAAAGGAGATGTAGCGCTAAGTGAAAAAAAGGAAGCCCAATGATTTGGGCCTCCAATCAAACCCAAGTGATAAATAATATCAATATGCTGAGTCCATACAGTGTCCATACAAATTTTTCGTGTTGTGAAGAAAAAACATGAAGCACTGAAGGGTCATCACATAACTCTTGTAGAAAAAGAGAGGTAGAATACTCTTACCGGAACGTTGGACCTGTGGTTTAGGCAGGTCAAATAGGCATACAAAATCCCAGTGGCACTCCTCATCAGTTGGTCTGGAAACTGGATCAGATGGGTCCCCAGTGTAGACTGTCCGGTAGGCTCCCCGACTTGACAGCAGACTCTGGGTTTCACACCGATCCAAGTGGTCCTCCGATGGAACTGGAACCGCCACTCAGCAAGAAGACTCTTTGCCACGGTGAATATTAGTAACCAGTGGCAAAAGGAAGCTATTACTTGACCAACCACCCATGTGAGGAGAAAAGAAGGGAAGGAATGCTCCAATGGTGCAGGTCAATGAGGGTTTATTCAACCGACATAAAAGTGGATGATGCCCCTGTTGAAGAACTTTTGTTCGAAACGCGTAGGGATTGGTACACTACCTCATTCACTGCCCCTTTTTTTAACGTTTTTATTGTTTGTGATCACTTTTATGTTGGTTGAATAAACCCTCATTGACCTGCACCATTGGAGCAGTCCTTCCCTTCTTTTCTCCTCACATGGGTGGTTGGTCAAGTAATAGCTTTCTTTGGCCACTGGTTACTAATATTCACCATGGTAAAGAGTCTTCTTGCTGAGTGGCGGTTCCAGTTCCATCGGAGGACCACTTGGATTGGTGTGAAACCCAGAGTCTGCTGTCAAGTCGGGGAGCCTACCGGACAGTCTACACTGGGGACCCATCTGATCCAGTTTCCAGACCAACTGATGAGGAGTGCCACTGGGATTTCGTATGCCTATTTGACCTGCCTAAACCACAGGTCCAACGTTCCGGTAAGAGTATTCTACCTCTCTTTTTCTACAAGCGTTATGTGATGACCCTTCAGTGCTTCATGTTTTTTCTTCACAACACAAAAAATTTGTATGAACACTGTATGGACTCATCATATTGATATTATTTATCACTTCGGTTTGATTGGAGGCCCGAATCATTGGGCTTCCTTTTTTTCACTTAGCGCTACATCTCCATTCCATGTTTATTAATTTTAGTCACATTTTATGTAGCAGCTTTATTTTCATTCACTATTTTAGATTAGCGCAGTATTTTTTCTCTTTATATGCACCCAATACTATAGGTCCCTCTTTCCGTCACTGAGCCAGCATATGGTGAGACTTTATAACGCCCTGGGTACGGGAAAGTCATTTCATACCACCACGCTGCAGGCACAGATCTCGGTTATACCGAAAGAGGGTAAAGACCCATCTCAATGCGGGAGCTATCGTCCCATATCCCTTCTGAACGCGGACCTTAAATTGTTCACCAAAATCCTTGCGTCCAGACTGCAGGGCCACCTACCCCACCTGATCCACTTGGACCAGGTAGACTTTGTCCCGACCAGGGAGGCCAGGGATAATGCCACCAAGGTCCTTAACCTGCTGCATATAGCGGTCAGCGACAAGACACTGTGTGTGCTGCTGGGGACAGACGCAGAGAAGGCGTTTGACCGAGTAGATTGGAGATTCATGTTTGCGACACGGAGGTACATGGGCCTGGGAGATCAGATGATGAAGTGGGTGGCGGCGGTTTATTTGAACCCAACGGCCAGGGTCAGAGCGAATGGAGTCCTCTTGGAATCATTTCCAATAACGAATGGGACACGGCAGGGTTGCCCCCTGTCGACCCTGGAACCCTTTTTATCCCACGTCAGACAAAACCCTGGCATCACTGGGGTGACCGCGAGTGGTACGCAGCGTAAGGTGTCGGCCTATGCTGATGACCTACTGTTCACACTTACGAACCCCTCTGCTTCTCTTCCGTGCCTCCTGCGTGAGTTCGACACGCATGGCCAACTGTCCAACCTGAAGATAAATCTCTCCAAATCGGAGCCCATGGGGGTGGGGATCCCTCCACACCAATTGATGAGGCTTAAAAACAGTTTCAACCTGAAATGGACAGATGACGCCCTGAAGTACCTGGGCACCTATATACCCGCGTCTCTCTCCCACCTATTTAAGCTCAATTTTCCCCCTGCTTCTCGTGAAAGTGCAGAAACTCCTAGACCAATGGGACAGCGGCCTCCATTCGTGGCTCGGCCGCTGTAACATTCTTAAAGTGGAGCTCCACCCTAAATAGCAACTTTTGCTATTTGGAACCCTCCCCCCCTCCGGTGTCACAATTGACACCTTTCAGGGGGGAGGGGGGTGAAGATACCTGTCTAAGACAGGTATTTTCACCCACATCCGGGAGTCCTCTCTCCGGGAATCTGCGGGAGTTACGTCACTTCCCGCAGACTTCCCTTGGTGTTCTGGGAGACACTCGGCTCCCAGAACACAGGAGCACCAATCAGAACGGCGCAGCGCGACTCGCGCATGCGCCGTAGGGAACCGGGCATGAAGCCGCAGGGCTTCACTTCCTGGTTCCCTCAGCGAGGATGGCGGAGGGAGCAGCAGAGCGACGAGCGGTCGCTCGTCCTCTGCTGCGGACGTCGCTGGACTCCAGGACAGGTAAGTGTCCAAATATTAAAAGCCAGCAGCTGCTGTAGCTGTAGCTGCTGGCTTTTAATATTTTTTTTTTCCGGCGGAGCTCCGCTTTAAGATGTCAATCTTACCCAAATTCCTCTATACCCTACAGGCTCTCCCGATCTCAATCCCGGGATCCTTTTTTAAGCAGATCCACTCGGTCCTCACTAGATTCCTTTGGGCAGGGAAGAACCCACGCTTTAACAGGAATACGCTATCCCTCCCGAAACTACACGGAGGCTTGGCCATGCCGGATATTCGCGTTTATTACCAAGCGACTCACCTCAGCAGGCTCCTAGACTGGTGCCGACATACGGACGCCAAGCCCTGGATGCAAATAGAGCAGTCTGAGAGTGTAGTCCCCCTTCATAGAACACCATGGTGCCACGCAGCCTTGCCCTCGGAGCTTAAACGACACCCGCTGAGTTAAGATTTGCTCACAATTGATGTCAAAACCCTCAATCTCGACTCCTAACTCACCGCTAAGACCTGTGTTAGGGCACCCTCACTTTATGCCGGGCATCCAGGATAGGAGGTTTCTGGATTTACAAGCGGCGGGATATTATCAGGCGTCCCATTTTAGTACTATGGGACGGTGGAACACGATCGCAGAGCTATTAGACCTTTCGGGACCGTACAAACTAGACTTCATGTGAGCTCACCAGCTCAGTCACTTCCTGCATAGTCTGCCACCCCCCCCCGATGCCGCACGCACCCCGCCCACAATACCAGAAGAACTCTGCACGGAGTCAGGGACGGTCCCTCATTCCTTATTCTTGACGTATGACATGTTGATTACGCCACCAGCGGACAGCCCCATACCATACCTAACTAAATGGGAAAGAGACCTGAACTGCCAATTTACAGAGGGGAAGAAGACGCACATACTCCACTTCGCCCATAAATCCTCTCTGTGTTCTAGATTTCAGGAGACAAATTACAAAATCCTCTTTAGGTGGTACAAGACCCCTGCTCTCCTGCATACTCTCTTCCTGGCGTCTTTGGACCTTTGCTGGAGATGCCGGGGGGGAGAAAGGAACCCTCTTACATATCTTTTGGTCCTGCCCCCAACTACGAAATTTCTGGGGTGAGGTCCGACGGATTACCCAGGACTTCACCGACCGTGAGGTGCCGGACGACCAAGCCTATTTTCTACTCCACGCGACAGATACACCGTCGCGAATCTACCAAAAATCAGTTGTGCGACACCTGTTGGATGCTGCTAAGGCCTGCATCCCACTTCACTGGAAGTCACCCCACCCGCCGTCCATTTCCCCTTTGGCTTAAAAAAGTAGACGACATATGCCAGCTGGAGGACCTGATCCTTTACCAGCCAAGAGAGACAGGAGACACTTAAGACCTGGCAGCTGTGGAATGTGTTCAAATACTCCGCGGAGGGTCAGCGACTTAGAGGCGTAGACGGGGCAGTCACTTAGATTAAACTGCGGCCAACCGCCCAGGCCTACTGACTCTACCGATGACTTGCTGGGGATACCGATCTGCTGGGGATCCTTCGCGGAAGAATGGTCCCCCCCTCCCCCTCCCTTGCTCGCACTCACAGCTCCCTTCCCCTTTTCCATTCTCCCTTCCCCCTCCCCCCCCCCTACTCTCCCGTCTATCTTTTTTCCTACTCTTTGTTTTTCTAATCTCTTACTTCTCTTTTCTTGTATTTTGAAAAAAAGGTTGAGAGGCTGGTCCTGTGGGACCGGATAACATTGGGGAAGCTCCCGGTGTAGAACTCCCGGTTGCCCTCAGTGTAGGGGGTGGCAGGGATTACACCCGGGGTCATAGTGTGGGTCATCCGCACATACTGTCCTTTTGATGCGCACGTTACCACACAGGTATGCTAACCCCTCCCCCCCCCCTTGGGGGCGCTTGACAATGGACCACACAAACACCTACAGCAGGCATTGTCTACATATATTGTGGGGGGGTTAGCTCGGCAGCGGGTGTGTGTGACCCCCGGGATGGGCTCCCCACACAAAAACAGGCCCAGCAAACGGAGGTTGTGGTTTTCAAAATCAAAAAAAGGTGCGGTTTATTTTCTATTTACAGTGACAAAACACAGCAAAGCCAAAAGAAACATAAACAAAATAAATCCTGGTCAACTTGACCTCTGACTAAACATACAGGTTTCCTAACTAACAACTGGGATCAGCCTAGTGCTGTCCTAGTCCCTAAGTCCCTGGTTTTAAATGTCCAAGCAAATAGCCACACAGGCTTTGTCTCACCGCACAGGGGTTCACTCTCCCTAGACAGTCCACACAGGTCTGGTTCCAGGCATGAGCTAACATCTAATGAAGCTGGGAGTTCTTATAGAGGCCTAAATGAGCTGACAAGCTTCAGCTGGTCTCATCAACTCCCTGTCTGCACGACGCCCCACACTCTCCCTAGACATATGAGTCATCCATGAGCCCACTAGCCTTAGCTGGGCTTATACAACTCTCCACCTAGTTGTATAAGTCGGCGTAAAGCCTGAATCTGGGCGAAATATATCTACCCCCCTGGATGCAACCAGGTGACTTTACCTTCCTGCTGTCACATACCCCCCCCTCTTGTTTTAACCTCGGGGTTGGAACACCAGCAATCAGGCATTCATGTACTCGAGACAAAGCATCCACATTCCCCATTTGAACGCCAGGGCGATGCTTTACTGTGAAGTTGAATTCCTGGAGGGCCAGGAACCACCTATTCACTCTTCTATTTGTTTCCTTGTTTTGAGCCATCCACTTTAACGGAGCGTGATCCGTAACCATGTCAAAGTGCCTACCTAGCAGGTAGTACCGAAGGGAATCTAGAGCCCACTTCACCGCTAAACACTCCTTTTCAACGGTGGCGTAATTTACCTCATGGGACTTCAACTTCCTGCTGAGGTAAATGACTGGGTGCTCTTCCCCGTTCCAGACCTGGGACAATACTGCTCCTAACCCCACATCTGACGCATCACTTTGTACGACAAAGTCTTTAGAGAAGTCGGGTGAGTACAACACTGGCTGGCTACATAAGGCTTGTTTCAAGAATTGGAATGCTGCCTCAGCCTCGGGGGTCCATTTAATCATGACCGACCCTTTCCCCTTCGTTAGGTTGGTTAGGGGCACAGCCTTAGAAGCAGTGGGGAATGAATCGCCGATAATACCCAGCGATTCCCAGAAAGGCTCGTACCTGCTTCTTGCTGTTGGGACGTGGCCAACTCTGGATGGCCTCGACTTTGTTGAGTTGGGGTTTTATTACTCCCCTCCCAATGGTGTACCCAAGATATTTGGCCTCCTCCTGCCCAATGGTACACTTCTTGGGGTTAGCCGTAAACCCCGCTTCCCGAACAGAGTCCAGGACTGCTTGCACTTTTGGCAGATGTGAGGCCCAATCTGTGCTATGGACAATTACGTCATCCAGGTAAGCCGCAGCATACTTCCGATGGGGCCTCAGCATCTGGTCCATTTTCCGCTGGAATGTGGCCGGCACATTCTGTAACCCGAACGGCATTCTTTTATATTGGAACGCCCCGTCTGGGGTTACAAATGCAGTTTTCTCTTTGGCCAATTTGGCCAGGGGGATTTGCCAATACCCTTTTGTGAGGTCAAGAGTCGTCATGTATCGGGCTGTTCCCAGCCGGTCGATCAACTCATCTATACGTGGCATGGGGTAGGTGTCAAATTTTGTAACTTTGTTCAACTGACGAAAATCGTTACAAAATCGCCAGCTCCCATCCGGTTTAGGCACCAACACAATGGGACTAGACCAATCACTTTGGGACTCCTCTATCACCCCTAAGTTCAGCATTTTCTGTACTTCCTCCCGTATTGCCTCCCGTCGGGCCTCTGGGATCCGATAGGGTTTTAACTTCACCCTTTCACCAGGCGGGGTAATGATGTCATGCTCTACCCCAAATGTTTGTCCCGGCAGCTCAGAGAATACCTCCTTGTTGCGAAGCACAAACTCCTTAACCTCCTGTTGTTGGGGTTGTGACAAGGTGGCTGCTATTCCAACCTCAGGAATCACGCAACCAGTTTGAGCTGGTGACCAAGTGTCTGCGACTAGGGACTCTCTATCCCTCCAGGCTTTCAACAGATTAACGTGATAGATCTGTTCGGGCTTTCGCCTTCCTGGTTGTCTGACCTTGTAATTCACTTCGCTCACTTTTTCCATTATCTCGTAGGGGCCTTGCCATTTGGCAAGGAATTTACTTTCAACCGTAGGGACAAGTACCAGTATCCTATCCCCCGGGGAAAAGGTACGGGTCTTGGCTCCACGGTTGTACACTCTCTGCTGTGCTAACTGCGCTTGGGCCAAATGTTCCTTCACGATGGGCATTACCTGTGCAATTCGGTCTTGCATCAGGGCGACATGCTCAATCACACTCCTGTGGGGAGAACTCTCACTTTCCCAAGTTTCCTTGGCAATATCCAACAGCCCTCTTGGGTGTCTCCCATACAGTAACTCAAAGGGGGAGAATCCCGTAGAGGATTGGGGCACCTCCCTAATAGCAAACATCAGATAAGGAAGTAGACAGTCCCAATCCTTTCCATCTCTATCCACCACTTTCTTCAACATTTGTTTTAGGGTTTTGTTGAATCTTTCAACCAGCCCATCGGTTTGGGGGTGATACACAGATGTACGTAATTGCGTCACTTTGAACAATTTACACAGCTCCTTCATAACCCGGGACATAAAGGGTGTACCTTGGTCCGTAAGCAGTTCTTTACAAATACCCACCCGGCTAAACACAAGAGATAGCTCTTTGGCTATGGTTTTGGCCGAGGTATTTCGGAGAGGGATTGCTTCTGGATAACGGGTGGCATAGTCCATTATAACTAATATGTACTGGTGCCCCCTAGCGGACTTGATTATAGGACCTACCAAATCCATGGCGATCCTCTCAAACGGGACCTCAATGATGGGTAGAGGGACCAGCGGGCTACGGAAATGTGGCATCGGGGCCGACCTCTGACACACAGGGCAGGAGGAACAATAATTTTCTATGTCCTTCATCACCCTCGGCCAATAGAATCTCTGTAATACCCTCTCTCGGGTTTTCTCTGTCCCCAGATGACCTCCAAGAATGTGCCCATGGGCCAACTCCAACACCAACTTCCTGTAAGGTTTGGGCACCACAAGCTGCTCAACGGTTTCTTCTGCCCTTTTTGCCACCCGATACAGTAGGTCCTTCTCTACGCTGAAGTATGGGTAAGTGCAGGTATTATCTGGGTTCACTAACTCGCCATCTATTTTCACTACGTTTTCCCGTGCCTTTATTAGGGCGGGGTCTTTCAACTGTTCTGTGGCAAAGTTTTCCCTGTGAACCTCAAGATCAGAAAACTCCACAGACGGTAGGTTTTCGTCTGAGGAGGTGGGCTCCTCTCCAGTTTCTTGAGTCTCCCCTGCCAATACTGATAAGGGAAATTCCGGAGAGTCCTCACCACTCTCAGGGGAGTTCTGGCTATCACATTCCTGGTACATAGGGGCACCAGTGGGGGGCTCAGGATCATCCCACAGTTCCCAGAACTTCGGAAAATCCCTTCCCACAATGGCGTCATACGGTAACTGAGATACTAAGCCCACTGGATGAGAGAGGGTACCTTTGGGGGTCTCGAAACACACTGTAGTCACTGGATACTCTCGGGTGTCCCCATGCACACAAATAACAGCTACCTTGCTATTCCCAGAGACCTCTGTTTTAACTAACTCAGCCTTTATCAGGGTCACAAGGCTACCTGAATCCAGCAATACCACAACATTTCTACCATTAACACACATTTTGCATAAATGTTTCTCAGTTCCTCGAATGGCAGTGCATGCGACTGTCGCACACAGCGACTGACGTCTGCCCGTCAGAAAGTCACACTGCATGGGTTCCTCCACAACCGGGCAATTGGCTGCAATATGTCCCGCTTGCCGGCAGCGGTAGCAAACGATCCTTCTTGCCGCCTCTTGAGCCGCTGATTTCCCAGGCTGTTCTCGCCAAACTTGGGGTAGAGTTCCCACCCTCTCACTCTCTCCACCCTTACCCCTTGGAATCCTCTTATCCGCCCCTGGGGATGGTCTGGTCTTAGGGTGGAAAGTCCGAGTGTCTCTGGAAGAGGCCGTCAGGTTCTCTGTAGCCAAGTATTTCTCCACACGATCCACAAGACCATCGGCCGTCTCTGGGTCTCCATGGCTTACCCACTTTTGGATGGCAGTAGGAAGAGCTCTCAAAAACCGATCCATTACAACACGTTCCACAATCTTTGGTGCGGACAAAGTCTCTGGCTGTAGCCACTTTCTGCTCAGGTGAATGAGATCATACATTTGAGACCTGGGGGGTTTTCCAAGCTGGAAAGTCCAGTTATGCACACGCTGAGCCCGGACAGCCTGGGTGACACCCAGCCTTGCCAATATCTCAGCTTTTAGCATCACATAGTCTTTTGCTTGGTCAGGCTCTAGGTCATAGTAAGCCTTCTGCGATTCACCAGTTAACAGAGGAGCCACCAGTCCAGCCCACTGCTCCTCAGGCCACTTTTCTCTTTCAGCAGTCCTTTCAAATGTGGTCAAAAATACCTCTGGATCATCCTCTCCAGTCATTTTTGTCAATAAACGACTCACCCCAAAGGACGCGGTATTAGTGGGACGGCTTTCCTCACTGGTCTGCGGACGTTGCTGCATTACTGCTTCCATTTGTTGTAGTCTCTGCTCTTGCTTCTGTAACAGGTCTATGAAGCGGGCCTCAGATTGCTGCTGGGCTTGTTGCTGAGCTTCCAGACTCTGTTGGTGAGCTTGCTGCTGGGCTGCAAGGCTCTGTTGATGAGCTTGCTTCTGGGCTGCGAAGTTCTGTTGTTGAGTTCTGTTGAAAAAACTGCCACTGGTTCTCCACCAACTGTGGGGGGGTTAGCTCGGCAGCGGGTGTGTGTGACCCCCGGGATGGGCTCCCCACACAAAAACAGGCCCAGCAAACGGAGGTTGTGGTTTTCAAAATCAAAAAAAGGTGCGGTTTATTTTCTATTTACAGTGACAAAACACAGCAAAGCCAAAAGAAACATAAACAAAATAAATCCTGGTCAACTTGACCTCTGACTAAACATACAGGTTTCCTAACTAACAACTGGGATCAGCCTAGTGCTGTCCTAGTCCCTAAGTCCCTGGTTTTAAATGTCCAAGCAAATAGCCACACAGGCTTTGTCTCACCGCACAGGGGTTCACTCTCCCTAGACAGTCCACACAGGTCTGGTTCCAGGCATGAGCTAACATCTAATGAAGCTGGGAGTTCTTATAGAGGCCTAAATGAGCTGACAAGCTTCAGCTGGTCTCATCAACTCCCTGTCTGCACGACGCCCCACACTCTCCCTAGACATATGAGTCATCCATGAGCCCACTAGCCTTAGCTGGGCTTATACAACTCTCCACCTAGTTGTATAAGTCGGCGTAAAGCCTGAATCTGGGCGAAATATATCTACCCCCCTGGATGCAACCAGGTGACTTTACCTTCCTGCTGTCACAATATATATATATATATATATATATATATATATATATATATATATGATTGAACAAAATACCCTTGCCTGTACCAATATGTGTCGTATGTACTATGTATTTTGCTGTATTGGTCCGTGCAGACCGGTCTCTCTGTTACAAACAAATTAATGCTCCAAGGCTAGCAAGGACGTTTTTTCAAACCCATCCTGCAAAGATGTCTCAGATGGGCATCCAGAGGCTGCCCATTGGGGGGGGGGGCAATGTAAGGTAAACCGGACCTCCACCACTAAAAGGCCAGTGCAGATACTTGCTCGTGCTCGTACACATTGCACTCATGCCAATATTCGTAAGCAAGGGACAATACAATTCCTGCAATACCAGTTCATCACTCACGCCTGGCAAGCACGCGCGTGTGCACGCACCAATTAGCACTTGGCGCCCAGTGGCCTATTTAAACTGCTCTGTCACTGTAAACGGTGCTGGATGATCTTCAGCTTCTTCCTGACCTACCAAAACCTGATATGCTGCTCCGGTTTGGTCGTGTATGACCCGGCTCGCCTTTGGACTTCGCCTCTGCTTGTTCCTTTACTCTGTTACCTGGTATCCTGACTTTGGCTTGTTTACTGGACTTGATCTGCCTACTGATTTGGTACCACATTGCCCGGCTGTTCCCGACCCTAGCCTGCCTTCTGGACTTGCTTTGCCTGCTGATTCGGTACCCTGCTGCCTGGTGGTTGCTGACTGCTGCTCTTCTCCTGGTTCCACTCCTGTCCATGCTCTGGTGCCAAGCTGCTTCTACTTCCTGCTCCAAGGACCCGGACCGCCAGCTCTACCCACCTACAGAGGGGACATCGCCAGCCAGCTACCCGGCACTCGTGCCACTCCTTGCCTTTACACTTTCTGTTCCCACCTTCAGGAGTGTAGGCGGGAGTAGCAAGGGAGGCCTCCATCACATTCCAGTCTCCACGAGGTACGTGATAAAATGAGTGCGAATGTAAGTATGAAAGGTATGAGTAAGGCCTGGGTGCTTGTGGCAGGTGCCTCGAGGGGGAGACTGAGCTACAGGAAGCTGTAGTATGTGTGAAAGATAAAACCGTGTTATGTCGTACCGAGGATTCAAATCGTTATGCCGCCATCGCGACCGGGATTCGATTCAGGCTGTGGCAGTGCGTTAGGGTTGCCACCTAACCCCTCCAAAACCGAACACATACCAACCACCGAGCCCCGAGGCCAATCAAATGCAGACAAGGCATCGAGTCTAATTACTACCTCAATCAGCCACAGAACCTGTGCATACAATATATGCTCGTCTCCAACGGGATGAGGCGGCAACCCCATAGACTGTGAATCCTATTATAACCAGCAAGCCTGTGCCGAGTGATGTTGGACAACTTGGATCTACAAACTAATCGTATGTTTGTAGATGGGATGACAAACAAGGCAGAGGGAACCTACGAATGTACTAGGCTTGTGCCGAATGATGCGTACAGGTAGGATTCAAAAAAGGTTTGAATCCTACCTGCAACAGCAAGCGAGAACCACCGACGAAGACCACGAATGGACAAGTCGCAACACACTGGTAATCGAATGCACAGACTCATGAACCACGAAGTGAGCTGGGAAGAGCCGGTCTAGTGACGTATCGCACACCGGAACCGACAAGAAATACAAATGAGTGGGCTGCTTAAATACACCCCCCCCCCCCCGGGCTCCTCCCATAAAAATTCAGGCTACCATACTGCTCTTCTTATATAAAAATATATATACACACATATACAGTTGTGCTCATAAGTATAACACAAAAAAAATTCTTTCACTCGTGTTTAGTGTTTGGCTGAAACCATTAATAATCAATCAACTGCGTTTACTATTTTTAAATCATAAATCACAACAGAAACTACCCAAATGACCCTGATCAGAAGTTTACATACCCCAGTTCTTAATACCGTGTATTACCCCCTTTAACATCAATGACAGCTTGAAGTCTTTTGTGGTATTTGTGGATGAGGCTCTTTATCTTCTTAGATGGTAAAGCTGCCCATTCCTCTTGGCAAAAAGCCTCCAGTTCCTGTAAATTCTTGGGCGGTGTTGCATCAACTGCACGTTTGAGATTTCCCCAGAGTGGCTTAACGATATTAAGGTCAGGAGACTGAGATGGCCACTCCAGAACTTTCACTTTATTCTGCTGTAGCCGATGACAGGTCGACTTGGCCTTGAGTTTTGGATCATTGTCATGTTGGAATGTCCAAGTACGTCCCATGCGCAGCTTCCCAGGCTGATAAATGCAAATGTTCCTCCTGTATTTTTTGATAACATACTGCATTCATCTTGCCAACAATTTTGACCAAATTTCCTACCTTCCTTCTGCAGTTACCCTAAAGATGTAAGCAAAGAGAATGCTTCTTTCTTTAAATGTTCATCAATGCCTCATCAGCTATTTGGACACTTTCAGAGATTTCAGAAGTTCTTAACATTTTTCTTGCTTTACAGTTGTGCTCATAAGTTTACATACCCTGACAGAATTTGATTTCTTGGCCATTTTTCGGAGAATATGAATGAGGACACAAAAACATTTCTTTCACTCATGGTTGGTGTTTGGCTGAAGCTATTTATTATCGATCAACTGTGTTTACTCTTTTTTTAAAATCATAATGCAACAGAAACTACCCAGATGACCGTGATCAAAAGTTTACATTCCCCAGTTCTTAATACCGCGTATTACCCCCTTTAACATCAATGACAGTTTGAAGTCTTTTGTGATATTTGTGGATGAGGCTCTTTATCTTCTCAGATGGTAAAGCTGCCCATTCCTCTTGGCAAAAAGCCTCCAGTTCCTGTAAATTCTTGGGTGGTGTTGCATCAACTGCACGTTTGAGATCTCCCTAGAGTGGCTCAATGATAATGGAGGTCAGGAGACTGAGATTGCCACTCCAGAACCTTCACTTTATTCTGCTGTAGCCAATGAAGGGTCGACTTGGCCTTTGTTGTTTTGGATCATTGTCATGTTGGAATGTCCAAGTACGTCCCATGCGCAGCTTCCTGGCTGATGAATGCAAATGTTCCTCCAGTGTTTTTTTTTTTAAAGATATTTTTATTCGGTTTAAGACAAACCAACAAATAGAAAGAAACATACAAAAAACAACAACAATACCACCAGACAACCTGGTCATAAATATTAGGCAATAAACTTAAACATAGAAAAATAAACTGACATCAGTGCAAAATATAAAGTGAGCACAATGGTAAAAGGCTCAGGTAGAATACTAACGGGATATAGCAAAAGCGGAGGTCCAGACATTAGAGATCCCTGAGGCACGGCCCATCAATGGTCGAGCAAGAGTAGTACAATCAGTGCTGGGAGAGGGTTAGCGGACTAGCCAACCATCTACCCCAAATTTTGTGGAAGGTTTTGTTCCATTTCCGGAGATCAAAAGTAAGTTTATACAGTGGGATAGCATCATTAATACGTTTTAACCAGAGGGATTTCAGAGAGGTCTGTGCACCCTTCCAGGACAGTAAAATTGCTTTTTTAACATAGAAGACGAGTATATGTAGCAGTCTCTTGGCATGTGATCATAGATGTAATTTGCCAAAAATGCCTAATAGGCAGTTCTTGGGGTGGATTATGTTTGGGAGGCCTAGCGCCGATGAGATGAAAGCACCCACTTCTTCCCAGAAGTCCCGGACTACCGGGCATGACCAGAAGCAGTGTAAGAAATCGGCCTCTTGGCCACAGCCGCGGAAACAGGCAGCCGAGGACAGGAGACCCATCTTGTGTAACCTAGCCAGTGTGAGGTGGGTTTGATGAAAATTTTTGACCTGTATGATGCGGTCCCGGGAAGCAATAACAGAGGTTTTATACGTATCACTAAATTCTGACCAGTCATCTACCAGGGAGATGTCCAGAGAGGTCCATTTTACCCGAGCTTTGTGAAACCTGGGGTTAAAGTCAGTCATTAGGGCTGCATAATAGGTGGAGACAAGTTTAGTGGGATCTGGCTGTCTGAGCAGTTTTTCCAACGGGGGCAGGTCAGTGGGATCATCCAGGGAGCCAAACTGGGCACGAATACCGTGCCTGAGCTGGTAGTGATAAAATAGGTACGATCTTGGTAGATCGAAGTCTAAACGTAGCTGAGAAAAAGATTTAAAGCCCTGAGCGTTGTACAGGTGGCATAAATATTTAACCCCCCTGGAGTACCAGCGATTGGGATCGGGAAGGGAGTATAGTTCCTGCAGATTTGGGTTAAACCACAGGGGGTTGTTGGGAGATTTCAGCCAGATGTGCCTGGATACATTTGTGACAATATAATGGAAAGAGGAAAGGGAAGTGGCAAGTAGGGAGGTTCCCGGGGCGATCGGGGACCCGGCCTCTGTAGATAATATTATGTAGGGTTTCCAGGGAAGATGTGATGGCTCCCTCCGTGGAGTTACAGGCATTGGCCGGAACCGGGCACAGCCAATCGTGGATGTGCACCAACTGGGATGCCAAATAATATAGAAAGGAGTTGGGAAATGCCAGGCCTGCCAAGTGCCCTGGCAACCGTAGTGTTTCAAGTGCTACCTTGGGGGAGCCACCCTTCCACAGTAGTGGAAGTACATATTGTAGTACATATTGAATCTATGTGCTTAAAAATAGATTTAGGTATTTTACAAGGGAAATTGGCAAGGATATAGAGTAATCTCGGTAGGTAGATCATTTAAGGACGTTGGCCCTCCCCATAAGATCCAGAGGCAGATCCATCCACTGCTTGGTCTGCTCCTGAAGGCGGACCAATAGAGGATCTAAGTTATTGGCGACATATGAAGATAAAGGGGTCTGCACCAGAACCCCAAGGTACCTAAAGGAGGATGCCACTTGAAGCTTGGAATCCTAGTGAATCAGGGGAGGCTCAGCCACGTCTAGGAGGAAAAGACTAGACTTATCCCAATTCACCCGGAAGCCAGAATAGTCTCCAAAGGTATTAATCTCAATCAACAGGGCCTGAAGTGAGTCATTAGTATCAGCCAGATACACCAATGTGTCATCCACATAAAGTGAAATGCGCTCCTCTATATTAGCAATTGGGAGTCCTTTAATTGAGGGTGAGGAGCGAGTGTGAACCGCAAGTGGCTCTATGGCCAGGGCAAACAAGAGGGGTGACAACAGGCACCCCTGTCGTGTGACCCCAGTAATCGCAAAGGGGTCAGTGATAGAGGAATTGACCCGCACCTGAGCTACCGGGGAGGTGTAAAGGCGTTTTATCCATGCTACAACACGGGGGCCAAAGCCATACATCTGTAATACCCGAAACAGACATGGCCATTCCACACTGTCGAATGCCTTGCAAGTGTCGAAAGACACAATAGCACGAGTGGGAGGACAGTCATGTGGATATTGCAGGTTGTGAAACAGCCTGCGGATATTCATTCTGGTGGACCTGCCGGGGATAAAGCCCCCTTGGTCACTATTGACCAAGGACGTGACTACAGTGTTCAAACAGTTTGCTAATATTTTGGCCAGAATCTTAACGTCCACATTAATAAGACAAATTGGACGGTAAGATTCGCATTTAAGTGGGTCCTTACGGGGTTTTAATAGAAGTACAATCAAAGCCTCTCACATCGTTGGGGAGATGATCCTGACATCTAGAGCTTTGTTATAGGTTCGCAAAAGAAAGGGGCACAAAAGGTCTTTAAATTGTGAATACCATTCAGTTGGGAAACAGTCTAGGCCCGGAGTCTTATGTGCAGGCATTTGTGAAATGGCTGCAGTAATTTCCTCAACCGAGATAGGTGCATCCAGCACATCACGCCCCTCCGTTGACAAGGAGGGGGAGAGATATGTCAGCCAAGTAGTCATTCAATTGGGAGTCATCGTAGTCAACCCTAGAGGTATACAGGTCTTTGTAAAAGCATAAAAAGGAGTCTAGGATATCCCCTGGGTTATCACTGATGGGGCCTTGAGCAGTAAGGATACGTGGGATGGAAATGGGAGAATGGTCAGGTCTAGTCAGATATGCCAAGAGAAGTCCGGCTTTATTACCATGTTCAAACGATTTTTGTGTGTCATGCAACATGCGTTTTTGCGTGAGATCTAACAGACGGAGTTCATACTCCCTACGGCTCTGTAACCTCCCTCGTGTCAGAGGCAGGGTTAGAGGCATAAGCAGACTCAGCACGTACCATAACAGTCTCAAGTTCTTCTGTAAGCATCCGGTTATTTTTGCGCAAGACCCCAGTGATGGACATGAAAGTGCCCCTCAGAGTTGTCTTAAATGCGTCCCATTCAGTGGAAGGGTCTACTTTTCCCAGATTATCCCTCCAATAGTTTGTGATGCCTGTCCTGCATTCTCCCTGCACTATCTCGTCCTTTAACCAGTAGGAGTTCAGGCGCCAAATGGCAGGCCCCGAACCTGGGAGGAGGAGGAGATCCACAGAGAGAGGGGCATGATCAGAAACCCCTCTAGGCAGATATGAAACGGCAGAGACAACAGGGAGGATCTCAGCCGGAGCCAACGTCATATCCAGTCTGGACATGGTGTGCAAAGAATCCGAGTGGCAGAAAAAGTGGCGTACATCCGGATGTTTCCATCGCCACACCTCTGTAAGGCCATGAACCTGTGCCCAGTCTAGAAAAGAGGGAAAGGGTTCTCCACCACCCAGGCGGTCCATAGTTGGATCTAATATAGCATTAAAGTCCCCCACATAAAGCAAGGGGCCAGGGGGTCTAGTCAGCAGCTGAACTGACAGTCTAGAGAGTACCTCCACCGAAAATCTAGTATTCCAGGAGACTATCCTTAGGGGCTTTGCCATTGTAAAACATACAGTAGTAAATAAGCACAGAGTAACCTGCATACAAGAATATAAATGACCAGACAGGCCGCGCCACCTGAAGCACAAATGCACGAGTTAAAAAAAAGTGCGTGGATCCGCCAACAGGACATCATGAGCCAGCAATGAAATAATAAAAAACATTAATAGTCCGCCATAGGCAGCAACCTGAGAAAAAATATAGGAGTCAAAAAGTGCAAAAAGGAACATAGAAAAAAAAGCAGAAAAAAAAAAAGAGAAAAAAACACACCAACAAAGTCCAGATAAAATCCCTTGCCCCCCTCCCCACTCGGCCAACCCCAACATAGCGAGCCTTGGATCCCAGAACTGTAAAACGAAAACCCCCCTCTTTAAACTGAGGGAGAGCTGTACCGTGGTCTCGACACTAACTGGTACGGGGGGTGTAGTGGAGTCCAGAGTGACTCCCGAGCAGCATTGTAGGGGTGAAAAGCATCACAGTCCAACAGCGGATGCAGTAGATTGCAGAGTAAACCGGCAGAAGTTGTAGGGGGGATAGGCCTGTTAATAAGGAGGAAGTTCAGCCTATTAGGATTAAAGATGGCAGGGTAATAGTTCTCAGGCCTAATGCAGGGAGGCGTACCATACCTTCATGAAAATCCGGATCAGACAGTGCAGTCAAGGTAAACGAGTTCTCCAAAATGGAAGGATGGACATCCATAATCAGTTCAAGGCAAACAGAGGAGAATGCAGGGGCCTAGGACCACAGATATTAGGCAGCCCTGTGCCTAGGAAGAACTCTGTATCGATCATTGAGCCAGGCCATAGCCTCCTTGGGGTTGTTGTAGAAGTGTGCTTTACCCTTATAAATGATGCGCAACTTTGGCGGGAAAAAGCATGGCGTAGGAGAGGCCCTCCGTACGCAGGTGGACCTTCACTGCCGCAAAAGGAGGTGCGTTGTCGCTGGACATCTGCTGAAAAATCGGGGAACACTGAGAAGGTGTTGCCATTGTATTTAAGTGGACCCTTCTCCCGGGCCAGGTGCAGAATAGCAACTTTGTCTTGGAAGTTGAGGATCCTTGCTATAATGGATCATGGGGGTGCTCCAGAAGGTGGGGGACAAGGAGGGGTACGGTGGGCATGCTCAATGACATGTGAAAAGGATGGTGCGTCAGTCCCAAAAATGTCTCAGCCAATTATATAGGAATTTTTCTGGGTGGGAGCCCTCCGCCCTTTCAGGGAAACCAACGAAGCGGCGGTTGTTCCTCCTCGAAGGATTTTCCAAATCGTCGATTTTGGCACGGAGGGCCGCCATTTCCCCCGTATGATCCCTCACCGTGATAGCTAAGGGGTGAGCAACATCCTCAAGGGAGCTGATACGTTCAGCCACCCCAGCTCTGTCCCTTAAATTTTGCACACCTTGCTTCAGGAGAGAAAAGTCCATGCGGACTGATGCAATCTGTGCAGTGAGAGAGGCCTTGCAGTCCTGTATAGCATGCATGATGTAGGCCAGGGTGGGCTCAGCAGGAGGGGAATCAGGGCCTGAGCCATCCTCACTGTCTATGGGGGAGTTCTGAGACTGCATGGGGTCTGGCTGTGCACTGTGGGGAGCAGGGGCAGATTCACTCACCAGAGCCGGTGTTTTCTTGTGAGGAGTGGAGATGGGTGGATGCAACAGAGTGCCATTCTGCTCTGCCTGTATCCTGGAGCCATCTTGCCATCTGAATCGGGCCAGCTGTCCAGTCGCGGATGGCCCGTATTTCACCATGTATGCCAGCCTGGAATGTTCCCACTACCGTGGGGAGTATCTAGAAGTTGGTCCAGTGCAAAACAGACTTGGGAAGACAGAGCTGAAGTCTCACACGTCTGCTCCCTCTGCCATCCGGACACGCCCCCCTCCAGTGTTTTTTTTTTTTTAGAATATACTGCATTCATCTTGCCATCAATTTTGACCAAATATCCTGTGCCTTTGTAGCTCACACATCCCCAAAACATCAGCGACCCACCTCAGTTTCACAGTAGGAATGGTGTACCGTTCATTTGAAGAGGAGTCAACAAGGCCTATGATGAAGCATTTATGGTTGTGGCCAAAAAGCTCAATTTTGGTCTCATCACTCCAAATGACTCTCTGCCAGAAGGTTTGAGGCTCGTCTCTGTGTTGTTTGGCATATTGTAAGCGGGATACTTTCTGGCATTTGCATAGTAATAGCTTTCTTCTGGCGATTCGACCATGCAGCCCATCTTTCTTCAAGTGCCTCCTTATTGTGCATCTTGAAACAGCCACACCACATGTTTTCAGAGAGTTCTGTATTTCACCTGACTTTATATGTGGGCTTTTCTTTGCATCTCGAACAATTTTGTGGCTGAAATTTTAGTTGGTCTACCTGACCGTGGTTTAGATTCAACAGAACCCCTCATTTTCCACTTCCTGATTAGAGTTTGAACACTGCCGATTGACATTCTCAATTCCTCGGATATCTTTTTATATCCCTTTCCTGTTTTATACAGTACAACTACCTTTTCCCGCAGATCCTTTGACAATTCTTTTGCTTTCCCCATGACTCCGAATCCAGAAACGTCAGTGCAGCACTGTGTGAAAGATGCAAGGGTCTGTCAGGAGTCCAGAAACTCATTGACCTTTTATATATACACACACACACACTAATTACAAGCAAACAGATCTCAGGTGAGGATGGTTACCTTTAATAGCCATTCAAATCCCTTTGTGTCAACTTTATGTGCTTGTTATCAGGTCAAAATCACCAGGGTATGTAAACTTTTGATCAGGGTCATTTGGGTAGTTTCTGTTGTGATTATGATTCATTATCTCTGAAAAATGGGCAAGAAATCAAATTCTGCCAGGGGATGCAAACTTATGAGCACAACTATATATATATATATATATTATACACACGCACACAGTATTTCACAAAAGTGAGTACACCCCTCAAATTTTTCTAAATGTTTTATTATATCTTTTCATGTGACAACACTGAAGAAATGACACTTTGCTACAATGTAAAGTAGTAAATAAGCGATATTGCGCTAAATGCATATAGAGTAAATTCAATTATGTAAGTGGCACAGATGATCCGTGACAGACAGCAGCTCTCACAACAATGTACACTTCATAACAAAAATGTAAATCAAAAACGTGTAGCGCTGTCAAACCATGACCTTAATGATCAAAGTGCAAAAAAAAAACATCTAATATAATGCAATAAAGATGAAAATGTGAAAAAATTAAAGAGAAAAAATAAAATTATTATTAATAGTCCAAATATCCCAATTCTACATCCATAAAGTGAACTCAAAACGTGTGCTGATCCAATGTTCAATTGGTGAAGACACCCAGTGCTCCCCACAGGATATACAGGGTAAGTATATCTGCTTACTAGATTTTAAGACCCCCCAGGGTCTATCTGCGCATTATAGTGAGCTTTCACCCCTCACTATGGGCTCAACCGCATCCACTACCCAGCCTGCTTAATTGAATTGGATCTACACCTGTGGAATCCAATTAAGCATAACAGTGTACATTTGCTGTCCCCTCAAAATAACTCCACACAGTCAATGTCTAAACCGCTGGCAACAAAAGAGAGTACACCCCTAAGTGAAAATGTCCAAAGTGTCAATATTTTGTGTGGCCACCATTAATTTTCCAGCACTGCCTTAACTCTCTTGGGCATGGAGTTTAAAAGAGCTTCACAGGTTGCCACTGGAGTCCTCTTCCACACTTCAATTACGACATCACATAATAATTCATATTCCCGTTTGGATTACATTTTCTGTACCCCCATTACACTAGCCAATACTTATGATGCCTCAATTCACCCATGTACCTGGTCAGATCACAATATTACTACACTCAGCACTCAATTCATTGGCCTCTCGGCTACACCTTACTCATGGAGATTAAATGAATCTTTACTCACAGACCCTAAACATCAACATGAAATAGCCTCAGCTATTAAAGATTACTTCACAACAAATTCCACACCAGACATATCCCCTACCACTTTGTGGCTAGCTCATAAGGTGGTTCTGAGAGGCCGCATTATTAAACTAGCAGCTCAAAATAACAGAGAGAGATGGAGTAAGATTTCCTCCCTAACAAAAGAACTTCATGACCTCTATAAAATACACACAAACACACACGACCCTGTTATTTATAATCAAATTTCCCAAAAACGTTCTGAGTTAGACTCTATACTAACCTTTAAAGCCGAAAAGGCACTTCGCTGGTCTAAAGCGAAATTTTTCCTCTCAAGTAATAGTTACTCAACAATGTTTGCCCGTAAATTAAACCAATCAATAAAACCTGCTCATGTCTACAAACTTAAAAATAACACGAATCAACTGATCACTCACCCAAAAGAAATACTCTCCATATTTACCAAATTCTACACAGATCTCCTTTCCAAACCAACTTCCTCTATCTCAACTATCTCACGTGAGTGGTTAAATAACATCCCCATACCCAAATTATCCTCTACTCAGATTGACACACTAAATTCCCCGTGTACTGAAGACGAAATTACACAAGTTATTAAATCCCTTAAGAGAGGCTCAGCACCTGGTCCAGATGGATTCTCGTCCTTTTATTATAAACAGTTCCCACAACTTCTCACTCCGTCATTGTCAAAACTATACAATAGCATTTTAAAAGGAGACCAGTTTCCTGAAGAAATGCTGTTGGCTAATATGTCCTTAATCCCGAAACCAAATAAAGACCACACACTACCCCAAAATTATAGGCCAATTTCAGTAATTAACAATGATCTTAAAATTTTTAGTAGACTTCTAGCAAATAGACTAGCAACAATAATCCCCTCTCTGATATCCCCCTTTCAGTCAGGCTTTATCCCTGGCAGGCAGATCACAGACAACATTCGTCTAGTAACTAATATAATTCAGGAAGCAAATATCAAATCTCACCCAATCCTACTATTAAGTCTAGACATTAATAAAGCTTTCGATAGTGTCACCTGGAGATACTTAGATTTAGTTTTACAAAAGTATGGTTTTAATGGTGAATTTATTCATGCATTTCATGCCCTATACCATAACCCTGCCACCAGAATAAAATTGCCAGGCTGTAACTCAGAATTCTTTAAAATCGGAAGAGGCACTAGGCAAGGCTGTCCCCTTTCACCTCTATTGTTTGCCCTAGCAATCGAACCCCTAGCTGCTGCCATCCTACAACACCCAGATATAAAGGGTTATACTTCTAATAACAAAACGTACAAACTCAGTATGTATGCGGATGACATGATACTATTTCTTACCCAACCCATAATAGCCTTACCAAACTTACTAGCCACACTCAAAAAATTTTCTGCTCTATCAGGGTTATCGGTAAATGTTTCAAAATCAGTGGGAATGCCAATAAATATTCCTCCTTCCCGATTTGATTAAATTCGCACATCCTTCAACTTCACGTGGTCCAATGATACTTTACCTTATCTCGGTATCCACGTTACCCCAGACCCCAAAGATTTAGCCACCAAAAATTATTTACCCATGTTACAAAGACTGAGATTGGTGTTAAAAACCTGGAAATCCTTCAATATTTCATTTTTAGGTAAAATTACTGCCATCAAAATGTCAATTCTACCAAAATTATTATTTCTATTTAGAGCACTCCCAGTTAGAATAAATAAATTGATACTTACTAAATTTCAATCGGAAGTCAATAAATTTATATGGTCGGACTCCCACCCAAGAATTGCCCAATCTGTATTATATATGTCCACGAAAAGAGGTGGATTGGGACTCCCGAACTTTTGGTCATATTATCTAGCTGCAAGATGGGCACAGATTGCTCAATGGCATTTACATAACCCGAAAATCCCATGGGTAGTATTTGAAAAATATTCAATACTACCCTACTCTATATCAGGATTACTATGGGGCAACAAAGTTTCCAATCATACTTTGGAAAGGCTAAACCTCTTAGTGGCCCATTCATACCAATTATGGAAACTGCATAATAAAAAATTTACATTGACCTCTCCCACACCACCCCTTGCTTCTTTTTTAGGCGACCCTAAGTTCCTAAAAAGCTACCAAAACACTGATGAATTTGTTTGGTGGATTAACAATAATCTAATCACCCTTAATAGATTTATTGAGAATACTTCATTAACTTCGTTCTCGATACTAAAAACCAAATACGACATTCCCAATACAGAACTCAGAAGATTTTTCCAAATTAGAAACTTCTATAATTCAAATTTCCCACTATTAGACAATACATCGCCCACATTTTATGAGAATATCTGTACTAAATACCCAAGAAGAACAGGCCTAATATCAGAGATATATCTAAATTTGATCAATAACACCAACCAGGATAAATTACCATACATGCTCAAATGGGAACAGGAATACGACTTTGTATTGCCCCTCGAGAAATGGTCTGAATGTATTGACAATCTTCTTAAATGCACTAAATCTATCACAATTAGGGAAACTGCAATTAAACTATTTACCAGGTGGTATTATACTCCAGCCAAACTCCATTCTATATTTCCCACAGTTCCCAATACCTGCTTTAGAGATTGCACCTCAATCGGCTCCTTCTCTCACATTTTTTGGGACTGTGAAAAAGCAGCCCAATTATGGAAACGACTAGAGAAATTTTCTTCTAAAATTTCAAACAAAATTATAACCCTTACCCTTCCCAATTGTCTCTTGTTCGCCCCGATTTTGGGTTTGAACACGTTTCAATTAAGAATAGTCCATACAATTTGTGTATCCATCCATTGGCTAATAGCTTATCATTGGAAATCCCCATCGTTACCAATTTCCCAATTGAAAATTAGAATAAACGACATTTACCTTATGGAAAAAATTTTGCATACTTTGCATAATACCATGCACCTACTGGATAAAAAATGGAACCTATGGTTCAAATATTCAGACTACCTTTTAGACCCATATTAGAATCCCCTTTTCACATCCAATTCTTTTATACACAAAAACAACCCTGCATTTCAAAACACTACTGAATCATTTATTTTTTATATGTAATAGATGTTGTCATAAATAAATAAAGGCGGTTACTCTGTCATAAATCATTATAATTATTGATTGAAAATACTGTAATTCTCTGATGTCATGACATAATGTTTGTACCATTATTTTGTACACAATAAAAAAGTTTGTAAACAAAAAAAAAAAAATTACGACATCACAGAGCTGGGGGATGTTAGAGATCTTGCGCTCCTCCACCTTCGGTTTGAGGATGCCCCACAGATGCTCAATAGGGTTTAGGTATGGAGACATGCTAAGCCAGTCCATCACCTTTACTCTCAGCTTGTTTAGCAAAGGTGTGTTTGGGGTCGTTATGTTGGAATACTGCCCTGTGGCCCAGTTTCCAAAGGGAGGGTATCATGCTCTGCATTAGTATGTCAGAGTACATGTTGGCATTCATGGTTCCCTAAATGTACTGTAGCTCCCCAATTTTGGCAGCACTCATGCAGCCCCAGACCATGACACTCCCACCACCATGCTTCTGTTGACATACAGAGCACATGTTGTCCCCGATCTCTGCTCCCTCCTCACAAGCTGTGATTGACAGCAGCAAGTGCCAATGGTTCCCTCTGTTGCATTGGAGTCCTGTGAGGAAGGAGAGAGAGAGCAGCACTGCTCTCAGGAACAGCGCTGGATCAAGATCAGGTAAGTATATGGGGGGCTGAAGGGGATCTGGTCTTAAAAAGTTTTTCATGTTAATGCACCGTTATTTTGGTGGGTGTGATAACTGATCTACATTGCTGGAAAATAGGACAATGGATTTACATTGTGGGATGTGGGTTTTGTTAATCTAAGGACTTTGTCACAGCATTGTGTGTTTATTTACTATTTTACTTTTTTGTGAATAAGTAACCAGGAGTACTGTGTACCTCTTACTAATTCATATGGCATAAAGGAGGAGGGGGGTGGAAATCTGGGGGTACACATTTTAAAGTCAATTACTTATCCTGGGTTTCCTAAAGCCGTTTACATTCCAGTAATGCCAGGGATCAGTCATCTGGCAACAGTAGTGTGGAGTGGCAAGATTGATGATCAATCTATATAGCTGGATGATGTGACTAACCATGGATTTACCATGGTCATTGTTTCCTTCAAATAAAGGACTTTCCACCCAATTAAAGATGTGTTCTGGGGGCCATTCCAAGATGGCGCTGGGAGCGGACGTGTAGTTGCCGAGCTCCCGCTCTGAAGTCCTTCCTTTCGTGATCCTTGTGTGGAACCGACTCCATCTCCTTCCTCCTTTGCTGTCCTGTGCCCCGGGGAATGTGCCGGAAAAAGTCCGGGAACCAGAGACACCGAAATACTGCGGCTGCGGTAACCCCGCCGAAGCCTGGGCCTAGTCCTCCTGCCTTGGCCTGCCACATGGCGGCACAGACTGACCCCCTCCCGGACGGCGCTATTCAGGCCGGATCGGCGGCCTTTGATGCCCTCATGGCGGCGACTTCCACTTGCCAGTCCACCCTCACAATGAAGATCGATCATGTGCAGGCGGAGACGGCCCTCATTCGCCGAAACCTGGACGCTTTCAGGGACCACGTGTCAGAGGCGGAGAGGCGGGTGTCCGACCTGGAGGACACCCCGAGGGATCACCATGCAGACCTCCAGTCCCTGAAGGCCAGGGTCAAAGTTCTTGAGCACAGGGCGGAAGACGCGGAAAACCGTAATCGCCGCAACAACTTGCGGGTGCTGGGACTCCCGAGGGCGCAGATCCGGTCGCCTTCATGGAGCAGTTGCTTCCCACCTTGCTGCCTGGGGCCCGCTTCTCCCCCCATTTTTCCATCGAGAGGGCTCATCGCATCCCAACGCTTAGGGGGCCGATGGGGTCGCCGCCGTGCATGTTCATCTTCAAGCTCCTCCATTACAGGGACAGGGACATGGTCCTCCGGGAGGCCCGCCTGCAGGGTGAGCTGAAGTTCCAGAACACCAAACTCCTGATCTTCCCGGATTACTCGGTGGATACACAGCGCCAACGCAAATCGTTTGATCAAGTCCGCGCCATGCTGAGAGACCGGGGGATAAAGTATAGCATGCTCTTCCCTGCCAAGCTGCGGGTCCAGGACGGCGAGTGGGTGCAATTCTTCACATCACCAAGGGATTCTGCGGCCTGGGCCGAATCGCTACCACGCTGAGACCGTTGGATTCTCCTTTCTCTCTGTTCTGACTGTGAGTAGGCTCTTTGGGGGTCTATCGGGGGGGGGGGGGGGTAATCGGGTTAATCTGCCCACCTGGGGGGGATCTGTATGCTTTTATGGCCACCCTGCCCGACATCCCTGCAGGGGGGGGGGGCTCACCGACTGTTTTTCCCGGCCTGGCAGTTACTATGTGCCAGTGGATTTAGGACTGTGGTTTTGGGCCTGGGTTCCCCCTCCCCCCATCCTCCCTCTCCCGGAGCGTGTACTTTGGACTCCTGCTTTCCTGCTGGACTCGGGGGGGATGGGGGAGATCACATCCATATGTTGCTCTACTGACTTTTTGCGGTGCGGTGCTCCACCTCGCATCGCCCCGGGTGATGTTTGGATTTTGTTCCCTGTTGAGACTTTATGTTTCTGTTCTTCAAGTACTGCACCCCCGGGGCTCTGGGTGTTCCACACACTCTATCCTGTTATGGATATTCAGGGATTGCCGACTGTTCTACCATTCAAGGGCTGATAGCCGTCTGTTCATAGCCCTCATGTCCGGCCTAATGGCTGGGTTTTCTTTCGGGAAACAGGCTCTCCTCCGTGTTTGGAGGGGGGAAGGGTTGGGTGGCCCTGTTGGCGCCCTGTTATAATGTTTTGTTCCATATTACATGACAGTACTGCTTATATTTTTATTGATTGCATTGTCAGGGAGCCGTGGCTCTTCCTTCGGCTGCGTGTCAGCTGTGGGGAAAGGTCCGTGGCTCTGGTTCTCTGATGCCCCTTCTAGTATGTATCTCACAGGTTTGTATGGCTACTCTTGATGTCCTCTCCTGGAACACACAGGGCTTGAACTCCTCTTTTAAGAGGTCCTTGGTGTTTCAGTTTATCAAAAAATACAGCCCTCATGTGTGTTGCAGGAGACGTATCTGGTAGAAGCAAGACCCTCAGCCTCAAGAAACCGTGGGTTGGTCACCATTACCGCTCCACATATTCTAACTATGCCCTGGGTGTTAGTGTCCTTGTACTTAAATCACTCCCTTTTAAACTCCTTGATTTGGTTCTAGACCCTGATGGTAGGTTTGTGCTTGTGCATGCTTTGATTTATAATTTGCCTTGGGTTCTGGTGGGTCTGTATCTGCCGCCTCCTGCTTCCCTGAAGGTTCTGGGCGCTCTCTCAGCTAAGTTGGCGCAGTTCCCCTGCGGCAATGTGGTCCTGATGGGTGACTTTAACCTGGTCCCGGACACTGGTATGGACAGGTGCACCTCGTCGGGCACCACCCGACAGGGACTGGCGGAATGGGCTGACACTTATGGCCTTACGGACATGTGGCGGTGGAGATACCCAACGACCAGGGCCTTCAGCTGCCATTCGGCCACTCATAAATCCTTCTCCCGCATTGATTTGGTCTACGTAGGAGCGCCTGTCCTGCCCAGGGTCCGTGACATTGCAATTCTCCCCCGGGGGATCCCGGACCACGCCCCTCTGCTATTGTCCCTGACTGACGACTGACCCTACTGATAACTTGTGGAGACTATCCAGGATCTGGGTCTCGGACCCGGAGGTGGAGCCCCAGTTTCATGACACGTTACAGAGCTACTGGAGGGATAACCCGGGTACGGCTGCTGAGAACACGGTGTGGGATGCCTTCAAGGCCTCCTCCCGTGGCCAATACCAGTCCATTATAGCGAGGGTCAGGAGGGAGCGTAGGGCCGAACTCACTGACGTGGAGGGCGAGGCGAGCAGACAGGAGGCTTTGTATGTTAGGTCCCGTGACCCCCAGCATTACTCCCGCCTTCAGTCCTTGACACAGCAGGCTCTCCTTCTGCGCACTGCTTTGATGCAGAAGAAGCTGCTCCATCAATCTCAACGCATTTTTGAGCAGGGGGAGAGGACAGGGAGGCTCCTGGCCTGGCCGTCTAGGGAACAGTTGG
Source organism: Rana muscosa (assembly GCA_029206835.1). Taxonomy (NCBI): domain Eukaryota; kingdom Metazoa; phylum Chordata; class Amphibia; order Anura; family Ranidae; genus Rana; species Rana muscosa. The sequence goes on along the minus strand of JARGYO010000162.1, from coordinate 29,053,270 downwards.
GAATTACCGCCATTGCACAAATTAAAGACCGGGACGGGGCCCTCCACTCCACCTCATTGGAGATCAACCGTTGTTTTGCCACGTATTACCAAATGCTATACAGCTCCAGGGTGGCTTATGAGTCGGCGGACTTGGCGGCCTACCTTGAGGCTGTTGATGTCCCTGTCCTCACCCCCTCCTCTATGCGTAAGCTAGATGCCCCCATTAAACTGGAAGAGATACAGGCTGCCTTAAAAATAATGCAGACGGGTAAGACTCCGAGGCCGGATGGCTTCCCGGTTGAGTTCTACAAGTCGTATGTGGAGGAGCTGGCCCCTAGACTGCAGTCGCTCTTCTCTGGGGCATCGGAGTCCGGGGCTCTCCTGGACTCTATGTGCGAGGCGGTGATAGTGGTCATCCCCAAGCCCGGTAAGGATCATACCCCTCTGCTCGTCGTACCGCCCTATTTCCCTCCTCAATGTTGACGCCAAAATATTTGCAAAGGTCCTTGCTAACCGATTGTATACTGTCATTACGCCCCTGGTCCACCCGGACCAAACGGGTTTTATGCCGGGTCGGGGTACGGATATAAATCTTCGTCGATTGCACACCCATATGGCTATTGCGGATCCTGGGAACCCGGGTGTGGTGGCCTCGCTCGACGCCGAGAAGGCCTTCGACTCGGTCGAGTGGGGTTACCTGTGGACGGTCCTTTCTAGGTTCGGTTTTGGCCCTCGAATTCTGTCCTGGATCCAGATGCTGTATGCCCACCCCCGAGTGTGCATTTGTACCAATGGGACCCTGTCGGCCTCCTTCTCCCTTGAGAGGGGGACTAGGCAGGGTTGCCCACTGTCACCGGCCCTGTTTGCCTTGGCACTGGAGCCGCTGGCGGCTCACATCCAGGGGGATCCCGGGGTCCGGGGTGTGAGGGTGGGTCCCTTGGAGGAAAAACTGTCGCTGTATGCGGATGACTCCCTGCTGTACCTGGCGGATGCCTCTGCCTCCCTACGTAATGCGCTAAACCCACTTTGAGACATTCGGCGGGTTTTCGGGAATCCGAATCAACTGGGATAAGTCGGTGTTGTTCCCGCTTCACCCGTCGTTGCCCTGAACGGACACTCTCACGTCCCTGTGCTGGGTGGAGGAATTCACCTATCTGGGGATACGGATTGGTCTCGATCTAGAGACCTACATAGGCAAGAATGTCCTTCCGGTCCTGGAGCAATTAACCAAACGATGTGCGACGTGGCGCAGCCTTCCCCTCTCGACTGTGGGGCGCGGGAACCTTATCAAGATAATTTACCTGCCCAAATTTCTGTACTTCTTTAGACAGACCCCCACCCCTATCCCTCGGTCCTTCTTTTGGAAACTGGATAGCATAGTGACTACCTTTATCTGGGCTGGGTGTCCCCCTCGGGTGGCGAGGCGCATCCTCTATCTTCCTTTGTCGGGGGGTGGGTTGGCCCTCCCGAACTTCCTAGCTTACTACTGGGCGGCGGTCCTCGTTACGGTTCGATGGTGGTTTTCCCAACCGTGGTAGAACCCAGCGCTTACGCTGGAGGCGGCCGTCTTGGGCTCCTACGCTGCTCTTTCTAATCTGGCCTTTCGGGGTCGCAAGGCACATCATTCCGTCACGAAACCTATGATAACCGTTCTAAGGGAGTGGCAGTCCTCCAGAGCAAAATTCGCCAAACCTAACACTATCTCCCCGCATACCCCTCTCTGGGGGAACCCCCTCCTCCCTCACTTGGATACGGTCCCGGACCCGGTCCTGTGGGCTCGGCGGGGCATCCTCACCCTCCGGCATGTGATGGCGGCTGAGAGGATTATGGCCTTCCGTGACCTGAGCCAGACCTACCATCTCCCGGGCTCCTTTCGTTTCAGATACTGGCAACTGCGACATGCCCTGGCGTCCCAGTTCCCGGATCCGGTGACCCTCAAGTCGGATTCGGTCAAGCGTCTCCTGATCTCGGGTGTAATGGGGAAGCCCCTCTCGTCCCTTTATTTGCGTCTTACAGTGGCCCATGACATTGACACTGCGGGGGTTTTGGCTAAATGGAACGCAGACATCCCTGTCCTTGACGAGAATGTTTGGGAGGACTGTGTCTCTTCCTATCTCCCTTCCACGATTGCCTCCAGGGATTGCTTTATTCAATTAAAGTTCCTTCATAGGGCATACTATACCCCGCAGAGGCTGGCTAAGATATACTCCTCCAGAAGCCCACTGTGCACTAGATGCTCCGTAGCTCTGGGTTCTTTTTTCCACATGGTATGGTCCTGTCCCAAACTGGGTCCCTATTGGCGAGAGGTGGCGGAGACACTCTCGGAGCGCTGCGGAGTGGAGCTGCCATTCGACCCCCGCCTGTTCCTTCTAAGTTATCTGGGTGAGGTTGAGGGAGATAGGTATGTCAAGTTATGCATCACCTTTGCATTGTTTTATGCCAGGAGGGAGATCCTGCTTCGTTGGAGGGGGCCTGACCTCCCTACTAAATCATCTTGGTTAGAAACGATTTCTAGGGTATTACCGTTGTATAGTATAACGTATGAGAGTAGGAACTGTCCAGCTAAATTTGAAAAAATCTGGTCGGGTTGGGTGGGCGCCTCTGGCTGAGACCCTATTCCCCGTCCCTTGTCTCCCCCTCCCTTCCCTTCCTTTTTGGTTCTGTCCCCCCCCCCCATCTTCCACCCTGTGTTCTCATCCTGCTCCATCCTCTCACCCCCGGCTGGGGATGGGCCGAGCGGATAGTGAGTGGTGGTTGATCGCGTGGAAGATGCTTGATACCCTCCCTCCCTTGAATAGTTGTGGTCTTTTGATGGTTTTGTTTCCGTATGTCTCTCTCATCTTGTGGATGATTCTCTGCTGACAACTGATTTTTATCTTTATTTTCCTTTTGATGTGAACCTGTGAAACAATGCAATTTCCCTGACTTTTCTACTGTCACTGTAATGTATGTGTGTTTGTCTACAAAAATAAAAACTTTTACCGTTAAAAAAAAAAGATGTGTTCTACTTCTTGCAATGTAGCCTGATGCCTTGTGTCCCCTTAAAGCCATAATTTTTTTTTTTTTTTTTTTAAACAAACATGGTTATACTTACCTTCTCCGTGTAATGGTTTTGCACAGAGCAGCCATGATACTCCTCTTCTTGGGTCCCCCACCAGCTCTCCTGGCTCCTCCCCTCCCCCTTGCTCAGTGTCCACCAGAGCAAGCCGCTTGCTATAGGGGCACTCGTGCGGGCTCACTCCCAAGCCAGCACTTTGTGTCCATAGACAGAAGCACTCAGAAGGTTTTTTACCTTAAAGCAGAGAATGCATTAGTGTAAAAATAGGTATTTTATACTCACCGTAAAATCCTTTTCTCCGAGTTCATGGACAGACACAGCCTTAATTTTGACAAAGTGGGTATTAGCCTTCATTCAGGAGTGACTAGGCAGCATGTGTTAATTTCAAAGCTGAACAGCCCCTTGACATACACCACCGCCATGGCGTTGTCCGACTGGATCCTGACTGGATGCCCCTGTAGCCTCTGAGACCAGGTTGAGCGGCATAGCCTGATTGCCCAGAGTTCCAGGACATTGATCGGCAAGTGGGATTCCTCCCGAGTCCAGCGACCCTGGTCGTCCGAGCCCCCCAGACTCCCCCCCAACCGGTAACGCTGGCGTTCGTCGTGACCACCATCCAGTAAAAAGTAAGGAACGACTTCCCGGACAGAAGTGCCGGTGATGTCAGCCACCAAACTTGGGAGGTCCTGACTAGGTGGCTCACCCGGATTTGACAATCCAGGGATGAAGGGCACTTGTCCCTTCTGGACAGAATTACCTTCTGTAACACTCGCGTGTGAAATTGCGCATACGGTACCGCCTCAAAGGAGGCTGCCATGAGGCCCAGGACTCGCCTGCAAAAGCGGCGTGACGACCATCTTGGGGATGTCAACCGCCGCACCGCAGCCCGAAGGGTCTGCAACTTTCCCATAGGGAGAAAAACTTTCGCCTCTGAGGAGTCCAGAATCAACCCCAGATACACTAGGAGTTGAGTCGGTACCAATACTGACTTCTGAGTGTTCAGCACCCAACCAAAGTATCGGAGGGTCTGACAGGTTATAGACATGCTCACCTCTAATTCTGAGCTTGAAGTGGCCCTCAGAAGAAGATCGTCCAAGTAGCCCATGATAGCGATGCCACGCTGTCTTAGTAGGGCCAGAATCGGGGCGAGCACCTTGGTGAACACCCTCAGTGCCGATGCCAGGCCAAAGGGGAGAGCCACCAATTGGTAGTGGTCTTCCCCGGCTGCAAAGCGCAGACATCTCTGATGTCTGGTGCATATGGGGACATGCAAGTATGCGTCCTTGATGTCCAAGGATGCCAGAAATGGAGGGCAGCAATAACAGAGCGAACCGACTCCCTCCGGAATCTTTGTACCTCCAAACAATTGAGGGCCCTGAGATCCAAGATTGGACGGACCACCTCCTCCTTTGGTACTACGAACAGATTTGAGTAAAACCCCTGAACCCGTTCCTGTACTGAAACAGGAATGATCACCCTGCATATCAGTAGGTCTTGAACCGCCCCCTATAGGGCTTCCCGACGAGTTGGCTGAAGATGGCGGTTTAGAGGGAAAAAAAAAAATCTGTTAGGTGTGCAAGAGAGAAACTATATTGTACCCTGAGGAAACTACTTCGCAAACCCACCGGTCGGAGATCTGAGATGTCCACCAGGTTGCGAATTCGCGAAGACGTCCCCCCTACCCGAGAGATAGGTGAGGACAGACCTTCACGCGGACGTAGATTTGTTTGCAGGCTTACGAAACCAGGAACGCTTCTGTCCCTCAGCAGGCGCTTTATCGGCCTAGGATCGTTTACTTGCCGCACTAGGCGGATGAAAAAAACGCTTGTGCACGGTGAAGGAGGGCCCTTGCCTACGGCGTGGCTCCTTACCCTTTTTGAATTGTTGGAGCAGCGTGCTCTTACCACATGTGGCATCTTTAATAATGTCATCCAGGGATGCTCCAAAAAGTCTGTCACCCTTAAAGGGGAAATCTATCAGGGCCTTCTTGGAAGATTGGTCCGCCGACCAACCTTTTAGCCAGAGCAGACGGCGTACACCACCGCATAGCTTGAGGCTCTGGACAGCAGAGGACTAGTGTCCAAGGCTGATTCGCAGACAATTTTAAGGCCCTGTATATCAACTGGTCGTCCATAGCCACCTCGTCCAAGGGAGCCTCATGTGCTTTAAACCCATGGAGCAGCATTTTTGCCCCTTCAGTGTCTGGGACACCTGAGCCCCAACCACCGTTGGGCGCACAGCAGAGCCCACCGCCGTGTATAGGTAGCGGGTGACTGGTTCAGCCTTCCTGTCCGCAGGGTCCTTGAAAGCAGGAGCCCTTTCCACTGGAATTGTGGTTACCCTGTTTAATCTGGACACCTAAGGGTCCACTATCGGAGGAGAGGTCCATTTTTTCAGGAAACTCTCCTCAAAAGGGTAAAGCAACGTCAAACTTTTTTGGGGACCAAAAACCTTCTGTGGTTTGTCCCACTCATTGTATAAAAGCTTGTCTATATAAAAGTCGCACAAGGAAACACCTTAGCAGTGCGGGTCGGCTTTACGGAACCCGAAAGGGACCGATGCCTCTGGCGTTTCTGCGGGCTCCTCTATCTTTAGAGTATCCCGCACTGCGGTGATAAGGTCACCTATCAGAGCCTTTTTGCGTGCTGACCCAGACCCGGAGTCATCCTCACTGTCCGACCGGCCACGGTTCGCATCCTCTGATATGTCAGAACCAGGGCCATGAGCCGTAGCTGGGCCGGACTCGCATCAGAGTTGTCCCCAGAAGATGGCGGGGGGAGAGGGCACTTTTTACCCCCGTGTTCCCACGCGCCGCTTCCACCTTGGCAACAAACCAGGACGCCGACAGTGTCTACTGACACCGCTGGCGCAGGAGCACCAGATGCCAATTCAGGTGTATCGGGGGGAGAAGGGTCTGCTTCTGATGCCATGCTGACCCACGCACCTGACACAAGGACTCCAGTCAAGGTACCAACAGCCCACCCTCCTAGCTGTCACAGAGACGAGGGGTTCCCCCCCAGAGGACTCACCACCCGTGAACAGTCGTACGGCTGCCGTCCGCTTCCTAGTAGAGCTGCTTCCTTGTCAGCCATGTCAGTCTGACCACTCTGCAGCGTTGTCTGTAAACTTGCGCTGTTTAAATGCTGTTTGATCGGCGTGGACCGTGAGAAAATGGCCGCCGTGCGGCAGATAGAGGCCAAAAACGCTGCGGGCCACAAGAACATGGCCACCCAAACAGCGTGGATCACAGGCAAAATGGCCGCCGAGCAGCAGTTAGAGACCAAACACAGCGTGGACCACAAAAACATGGCCGCCGAGCGCAGAGAGAGACCAAACAGTATGGATCACAGGAAAAATGGCCGCCAAGTGGCAGATAGAGGCCAAACACAGCGCGGACCACAAAAACATGGCTGCCAGCGCAGATAGAGGCCAAACACAGCATGGATCACAAGCAAAATGCGTAGCTAGGGTCGGCACACGCTCGATGGCCGAAACTGGGGAGACTACAAGGATCTGGGATCCAGCCTGTTGCCCAGTTGGCAGTTGATCGAATATCCCAGGAACAAAAAAATAAAATAAACCTCCAGGCCTATGGGCCCGAAGGGAGCCATGTCTTCTCCTTAGCTAGGCAGAAAAAAACTGAGCTGCTTAGTGCAGGCTGAGGGGATGTTGCCGCTGGGACCGCCCCGTGGGCGGGGCTGTTCAGCTTTGAAGTTGTTAACACATTCTGCCTTGTCACTCCTGAATGAAGGCTAATACCCACTTTGTCAAGATTAAGGCTGTGTCCGTCCATGAACGAACGAGAAAAAAGCTTTAGCCTTTAGAATCCTTTAACAGCTTGAGCATGCCACCCTTGGAGCAAATGATCACTGTGCTGCCCACACTGGCGCCACAGCAATAGCTGCTGAGGTGAATATTCAGTATCTGGTGGTTCAGTATGATACTGCCAGCCACTGATAATAGAAGACTTTTTTCTTTCAAGTCGTGATCTGGCTAAAGAGAAGAGAGCTAGAGACAGAAGTCCTACCCCCTAATGGCACTAACCTAAACTGGGCTGCTTCAGTATATTGCAGGCGTACAGCCACTAGTTGAGCTGTGCTTTTGTTTTTTTTCCTAGTGTTAAAACTCCTATAGGCATGAGCATATACCCAAGTGTAGAAGACTGTGTCCCCCAATGAGCAGTGGGAGAAATGCAATTTACCAGCCTGTCTATGGTTTCAATACTTACTAAGTCTGGGTCAGTTACTCAAATCACTGAAACCAAAGGATCCACATGAGAGCCAGATAACTACTGTTTTTTTTTTAGAGGGGGAGGTCTGCAATAAAGACTAAAAATAATTATTCAAATCCTGCATAAAAATGGTTTTGTCTCTCTGAACAGGAAAAAACGTGCTTATTGTGAAAGGGAAATATTAATTTGTAAACTTGACAGGATTTCACTTTCTCAACTCTGGTAAGATAGCAAGCAGGAACAAGTACCTAGCAATGTCAAGTATTTCTAAACTGTAAATTCAAGTACTCAGGTGCAACTGAAATGTATAAAGTATGAGAGAAATGTTAATCTACTGGTAAAAGGGGGAAAAAAAACACTACAAAAAGTAAGCATTGTATGGCTTTTACACTGAGCACCAAGGTTAGGGGACGCCACAATTTACATGGTCTATATTTGATTTTCTACTATTTGTTACATTTTAAGATGAATACTGAAAAAAAAAATGTTGTATACAAAAAGATGATGTTTTGTCCTGGTTGTCAAATACTCTAGGTACACCACAATTTTTTTACAACTTACTGATAATGCATAGTTTTTAGAAACGACTTTAAAGCGGAGGTTCACACAAAAAGTGAACGTGCGCTTTTTGGAACCCTCCCCCCCTCCGGTGTCACATTTGGCACCTTTCAGGGGGGAGGGTGCAGATACCTGTATAAAACAGGTATTTGCACCACTTCCGGGTTCTGAGTCCCGCCCCTTCGCGTCACCCCTCGCTGTCTTCTGGGAAACACACTGTTCCCAGGAGAGAGTGGGGACCAGTGACGGCGCGCCGCGCTACTCGCACATGCGCAGTAGGGAACCGGGCAGTGAAGCCGCAAGGCTTCACTTCCTGATTCCCTCACCGAGGATGGTGGCGGAAGCATCCGCGGACCGAGCGATTGCTCAGCCTCATCTGCTGACATCGTGGGAGCGCTGGACAGGTACGTGTCCATTTTTTAAACGTCAGCAGCTGCAGTATTTGTAGCTGCTGGCTTTTTAAAAAAATAAAAAAATCGTGTGAACTTCCGCTTTAAGGGCTCCAGTGTGGTAAAAAGGTTCACAAAAGGCTGCCGTGATATCAAAGGACATTCGTTGTTTGATGCAAACATAGGGAAAATATAGGTTTAGAGGCCAGTTCCAGTATATACTGTACTTGGTTACAAGACATGAAAACAAAACAGGTTTCCAAGACACACTCCCACGTAGCCCCTTTTAAACTCAGTATGTAGTTTTATATATTTTTTACAGGCATGGGCAGGAAAAGTGACTACACACACAGTGATCACGTGTAAACTTGGAGCGCCGCTCAAAGCTGGAAGATAACTGGTGTCCCTACTGATATTCAGAAAGTAGAAGCAGGTGTCGGGCATTAATTCAGACTCTGTGACCAAGCCCCAGCAAGTGGGGCTAAACATGTCTGGACCGGAGCAGCGCTGGCTGAGGTCATACACAGCCATATCCACATCTGAACCTCTGGGTCAGTTTGAGTGGCGTCTTATCCCACATAACACACACACTGGCTTTATTGGCCTTCTCATGTGCTTAGAGGAGACTTTTGGTCTTTCAACACTCTGATTTGCAGCAATTATATCAGAAGCCAACTTTGATGGAAGAAATCTTTGGAACCTGGCAGACAAAAGTGTATATTACAATGATTTTTTTTCTGCATTATCTGTATTTTTTTAAAGCATGGCTACTAAATGTGATTGAATTTTAAAGTGGAACTAAGCGCAAAAAAGTGATTTCCTATGTTTTAGTGAGAAATGGGAACTAGTAATTGTGCCTAAGCAGGGCAAATGTACAGGAAGTAGAATTTTTTGTGTGGAATTCCTCCTGAAAATAGTGAGCAGTGTAACCAAGTCCTGGCATGTGAAAATGCGTAGGCACTCCAGTGCCTACAGCTTCATAGCTGTATAGCGGAAAATTGTATACGCACCTTTCCGTAATTTTCCATTCCTGGGGCATCTTCATGGCAGCATACAATGGGGTTGTGGCTCTGCCCCCACAACCTGATAGGACAGGTTAACTATAAATCAAAGACAAACCCATCTCACAGCATTCTCTGTAACGCTCACCATTTGGGTGGGAATCTGTATGCTGCAATGAAGATGCACCAGGAAAAGGAAAATTACAGAAAGGTAAGTACACAATTTTCTGTTTTCCTGGGGCATCATGGCAGCATACAATGGGAACTAATTTGTCATACGGGAGGGTGCAAGAAAATTTTTGTAATCAGTAGCGCAAGTATGCACCATACATTTTACAAACTTTACTGTCGTGAGCCAGGTTCACCTATTAAAAAGTGTAATGAAGGTGTACTGGGAGGAACATATTGCTGACGTGCAAATAGCCTCAGGAGACACTCAGCACTAAGCTGTTCACAGAGCTGGCACTGCCCTAGTTGAACATGTTCTGAAGACCTCCGAAACAAGAGCCTACTCTTCACACGGACTTCTAATTGTTTTCACAATCTAGGAGGTGACTGTACATGTTGATGCTGACTGATCCCTTCTTAAAGTGACGCTGGAACCAAGTACAGATTTCAGCTTTCCTGAATGGAAAAGGTAGCTGCCAAGCAGGTCACTAGAGTTAGATCAAGATCCAGGGGATGTGGTTCTCTCACTCAACCATGAAAGATGGTAAATTGACTTCCTGGTTAAATTGGAAGGAGAAAGACACCTCATGGATAAAAGCAGTCTGGAGATGTAGGACTATTCTGTCCGGGTCGAACGTTAAGTGAGGCTCCTTGAGTACAAAGCCTGCCGTTCTGGCGCCCTTTTTCAGATTGGTTGTAGCAACCAGAAATATGGTCATCAGAGTTAGATTGCAGAGTGTAGCCAATTCTGTAGGATAGAAATGAGGCCTTGATAGAGGACCATAAGCAAGTTCCACATAGGGAACAATAGTTTCCTGGGAGGTCTATAACTTCATGCAAGCCTTTTAAGAATTGCATCACTAAAGGGTTAGGGACCCCTTAACCACTTAACGACCGCCCACTGTAAATATACGTCGGCAGAATGGCACCGACAGGCAGAATCACGTACATATACGTGATTGCCTTTGTATAGTTGGGGCGTCCGATCGGACCCCCCTTCTTTACAGTGGGTGGTCGTTTTACCTTCAGGAGCGATCCGGCATGAGGGGACGGCCGTTTGATTCCGGCCCCCCCCTCTCGATCGCTCCCGGCGAATGAGAGAGCTTCCCCTGCCTGCCAGGCAGGAGGAAGTGATGTCATCTCTCCTGCGGCGCTCACATATACCGAGCGCCGTACAGGAGAAGATGCAGGTTAGTACACAAAACAGCACACTGACACCAGGACACATAGACACATAAATCGCCCCCCCAGGCCCCCCCCAGATCACCCCCCAGCCACAGTGTCACTGATTGCAGTGACCATTTATTTAGTGATCACTGCAATCAGTTACATTTGTGACTGTAAAAGTGTCACTACATTTAGTTTTAGGTCCAGTGTAGCCCCCTAACCCCCCCTAATAAAGGTTTAACCCCCTGATCACCCCCCAGATAACCCTTTCACCCCCTAGCACCGCCGTCGCTAAGCGATCATTTTTCTGATCGATGTCTTAGCGTCGGTGATGCTGATCGGTAGCCAGTAATTTTTTTTAGGTTCGCCGCAGGTTTTTATAGCGTCGGGTACCCCCATATATTACCTAATAAAGGTTTAACCCCCTTGATCGCCCCCCAGGTAACCCTTTCACCCCCTATCACCACTGTCACTAAGCGATAATTTTTCTGATCGATGTCTTAGCGTCGGCGATGCTGATCGGTAGCCAGTAATTTTTTTTAGGTTCGCCGCAGGTTTTTATAGCGTCGGGTACCCCCATATATTACCTAATAAAGGTTTAACCCCCTTGATCGCCCCCCAGGTAACCCTTTTACCCCCTATCACCACTGTCACTAAGCGATAATTTTTCTGATCGCTGTCTTAGCGTCGGTGATGCAGATCGGTAGCCAGTAATTTTTTTTAGGTTCGCCGCAGGTTTTTATAGCGTCAGGTACCCCCATATATTATCTAATAAAGGTTTAACCCCCCGATCGCCCCCCAGGTAACCCTTTCACCCCCTATCACCACTGTCGCTAAGCGATCGTTTTTATGATCGTTGTCTTAGTGTCGGTGATGCCGATAGGTAGCCAGTAATTTTTTTTTAGGTTCGCCGTCAGGTTTTTATATAGCGTCAGGTACCCCCATATATTACCTAATAAAGGTTTTAACCCCCTAATTGCCCCTAGTTAACCCTTTCACCAGTGATCATCATATAAGTGTTACGGGTGACGCTGGTTAGTTGGTTTGCTTTTTATAGTGTCAGGGCACCCGCCGTATATAACCCAATAAAGGTTTAACCCCCTGATCGCCCGGCGGGTGATATCAATTAGGTTTTAGCGTCAGAGAGGGTCTGCGTCACACCCCAGGCAGCGTCAGGTTAGTGCCAGTAGCGCTAACACCCACGCGTGAAGCATACACCCCCCTTAGTGGTATAGTATCTGAACAGATCAATATCTGATCAGATCTATACTAGCGTCCCCAGCAGTTTAGGGTTCCCAAAAACGCAGTGTTAGCGGGATCAGCCCAGATACCTGCTAGCACCTGCGTTTTGCCCCTCCGTCCAGCCCAGGCCACCCAAGTGCAGTATCGATCGATCACTGTCACTTGCAAAACACAACACACATAACTGCAGCATTCGCAGAGACAGGCCTGATCCCTGCGACTCCAGTGCTGTAGGAGGTGATTTCACCACCACAGTAAAAAAAAAGCATATATGCCGAAGCATTGGGGCAGCAGGGGCGGAGGAGCGATTTTGCTCCTAATGCCGCGTACATACGGTCGAAATTCCGACGGAGGCTTGCCCGTGGAAAAGTCTGACCATGCGTACGCGGCATAACTTTTGCGGGAAGATGCCCCCATGCTTCGGCATATATATATGGTGCATGTATGCCCATCATTAGAAGTGGGTGGATGAAGGGCGGTATTCTAATGGTGGGCATACCCACCGATCAATCTTTTTTTTTCCTTCAGCCAACAGGCTGCATGAAAAAAAAGATTACAATACATGTCCAACAAGGACCAGCAACGTACTGGTATGTTGCTGGACTTTGAATGTTTATACCAGAATGATGCCTGCGGGTTTAGGTATCATCTTGGTATCATTCTTTTCAGCCAGCGGCCGGCTTTCATGTAAAAGCAATCCTAGTGGCTAATTAGCCTCTGGACTGCTTTTACAAGCAGTGGGAGGGAATGTCCCCCCCCCCGGATATAAAAAGCGCCATTGGGAAATTGGGAAAGCATTTTATCACACCGATCTTGGTGTGGTCAGATGCTTTGAGGGCAGAGGAAAGATCTAGGGTCCAATAGACCCCAGTTTTTTCAAAAAAGAGTACCTGTAATTACCTATAGCTATCATAGGGGATATTTACATTCCCTGAGATAACAATAAAAATGATAAAAAAAAATAATAATATGGAAGCAACAGTTTAAAAATAAAATAAAAAAGTAAAATTAATAATAAAAAAAAAAAAAAAAAAAAAAAAAAAAGCACCCCTGTCCTGCCCTGCTCTTGCCCAATGGCGAACGCAAGCGTCGGTCTGGCGTCATATGTAAACAGCAATTGCACCATGCATGTGAGGTATCACTGCGAAGGTCAGATCGAGGGCAGTAATTTTAGCAGTAGACCTCCTCTGTAAATCTAACGGGGTAACCTGTAAAGGCTTTTAAAGGCTTTTAAAAATGTATGTAGTTTGTCGCCAATGCGCGTTTGTGCGAAATTTTAAAGCATGTCGTGTTTGGTATCTATGTACTCGGCCTAAGATCATCTTTTTTATTTCATCAAACATTTGGGCAATATAGTGTGTTTTAGTGCATTAAAATTAAAAAAAGTGTATTTTTTCCCCAATAAATGCGTTTGAAAAATCGCTGCGCAAATACTGTGTAGAAAAAAAAAATGCAACACCCACCATTTTATTCTGTAGGGCCTTTGCTTTAAAAATATATATATATAATGTTTGGGGGTTCAACATAATTTTCTTGCAAAAAAAAATATGTTTTCATGTAAACAAAAAGTGTCAAAAAGGGCTTTGTCTTCAAGTGGTTAGAAGAGTGGATGTAAGCTTCCTAATGTTGTGTATAAAATGCCAGAACAGTTCAAAACCCCCCCAAATGACCCCATTTTGGAAAGTAGACACCCCAAGCTATATACTGAGAGGCATGTCGAGTCCATGGAATATTTTATATGTTGACACAAGTTGCGGAAAAAATACAATTGTTTTTTTTTTTTTGCACAAAGTTGTCACTAAATGATATATTGCTCAAACATGCCATGGGCATATGTGGAATTACACCCCAAAATACATTCTGTTGCTTCTCCTGAGTACGGGGATACCACATGTGTTTTGGAAGCCTAGCCGCGTACGGGACCCCAAAAACCAATCACCGCCTTCAGGCTTTCTAAGGGTGTCAATTTTTGATTTCACTTCTCACTGCCTATCACAGTTTCGGAGGCCATGGAATGCCCAGATGGCACAAAACCCCCCCAAATGACCCCATTTTGGAAAGTAGACACCCCAAGCTATTTGCTGAGAGGTATTGTGAGTATTTTGCAGATCTCGCTTTTTGTCACAAAGTTTTGAAAATTGAAAAAAAAAAAGAAAAAAAAAAAAATGTTCTTTCTTCATTTTCAAAAACAAATGAGAGCTGTAAAATACTCACCATGCCTCTCAGCAAACAGCTTGGGGTGTCTACTTTCCAAAATGGGGTCATTTGGGGGGGTTTTGTGCTATTTTGGCATTTTATGGCCTTCGAAACTGTGATAGGTAGTGAGGAGTCAAATCAAAAATTTGTGCCTAGAAATCCTGAAGGCGGTGATTGGTTTTCGGGGTCCCGTACGCGGCTAGGCTCCCAAAAAGTCCCACACATGTGGTATCCCCGTACTCAGGAGAAGCAGCAAAATTTATTTTGGGGTGCAATTCCACATATAACCATGGCATGTGTGAGCAATATATCATTTAGTGACAACTTTTTGTAATTTTTTTTTGTCATTATTCAATCACTTGGGACAAAAAAAATAAAAATTCAATGGGCTCAACAGGCCTCTCAGCAATTTCCTTGGGGTGTCTACTTTCTAAAATGGGGTCATTTGGGGGGGTTTTGTGCTATTTTGGCATTTTATGGCCTTCAAAACTGTGATAGGTAGTGAGGAGTGAAATCAAAAATTTGCGCCCTTAGAAATCCTGAAGGCGGTGCTTGGTTTCCGGGGTCCCGTACGTGGCTAGGCTTCTAAAAAGTCCCACACATGTGGTATCCCCGTACTCAGGAGAAGCAGCAGAATGTATTTTGGGGTGCAATTCCACATATAACCATGGCATGTGTGAGCAATATATCATTTAGTGACAACTTTTTGTAATTTTTTTTTTTTTTTGTCATTATTCAGTCACTTGGGACAAAAAAAAAAAAAATATTCAATGGGCTCAACATGCCTCTCAGCAATTTCCTTGGGGTGTCTACTTTCAAGAAATGAGATAGGCAGTCATAAATTTAAAGCTGTGTAAATTCCAGAAAATGTACCCTAGTTTGTAAACGCTATAACTTTTGCGCAAACCAATAAATATACGCTTATTGACATTTTTGTTACTAAAGACATGTGGCTGAATACATTTTGGCCTAAATGTATGACTAAAATTGAGTTTATTCGATTTTTCTTATAACAAAAAGTAGAAAATATCATTTTTTTTCAAAATTTTCGGTCTTTTTCCGTTTATATCGCAAAAAATAGGATTTTTGTACTCACCGTAAAATCCATTTCTCTGGCATCCATGGACTGACACAGCGTGTCTTATACACCTTTACACGTGGGTTATGTCCCTGCCTGCAGGAGAAGACCTAGGCAGAATGTAAGCTGTTATACATACATTCTAAACAGCCAGAGCTGAACAGCCCCGCCCAGGGGGGCGGTCCCTCTGGCATAACCCTCCCACTGCAGTCAGCAGACCTCAGTTCGTAACAAAGCAGTACAAACTCGAAAAGAAGGGTGGGTGCTGTGTCAGTCCATGGATGCCAGAGAAACGGATTTTACGGTGAGTACAAAAATCCTATTTTCTCTTGTCATCCATGGACTGACACAGCGTGTCTTATACACCTTTACACGTAGGATGTCCCAAAGCAGTGTCAAGAGGGATGGGAGCAGTATAAATGGAAAACCAAAAACTTCACTCCAAACAAGGCAGAGCTCCTCAACGGAGGAGTTGCAACATCAAACAGCGGCCTGCAACACCTTGCGGCCGAAGGAAGCATCCGAAGATGCAGCCACATCAACCTTATAAACTTAGAAAAGGTATGAACAGACGACCAGGTCGCCGCCTTGCACACTTGTGCAACCGACGCTTGATGTCGGAAAGCCCAGGAAGCACCAATTGCCCTGGTGGAATGTGCCGTAACCGGAAAGGGAGGCGCCCGCCCCTTGAGAGCATAAGCTTGAATGACGGTTTGTCTGATTCCCCTAGGAATGGTGGCAGACGAAACCGCTTGGCCCTGTTTTGGACCAGAGACGGCCACAAATAGTGAGTCAGACTTCCGAATAGAGGCAGTAGCAGACAGGTACACCCGCAAGGCTCGTACCACATCCAAAGTGTGAAGCGCAAACTCTCTGGGATGCGATGGGTGAGGACACAAGGACGGGAGGACAATGTCCTCATTTAAGTGGAAGGCCGAGACCACCTTTGGCAGAAAAGAAGGTCGCGGACGTAACACCGCCTTATCCTTATGGATGACCAAAAAGGGCGACTTGCAGGACAAGGCCGCCAACTCAGACACTCGTCTAATGGAAGTAATGGCCACCAAGAAGGCCACCTTCTGATACAAAGTCAAGAGGGGAATATCTCTAATATTTTCAAAGGGAGGTTCCTGGAGAACCGAGAGCACCAAATTCAGATCCCACGGGGGGAGAGGAGGCTTGACAGGGGGGAGCACATGGCGAACCCCCTGCACAAAGGTGCTAACCAAGGGATGACCCGCCAGCGGTCGCTGAAAGAAGATGGCCAAGGCCGAAATCTGACCCTTAATGGTACTCAAAGCGAGCTTTTGGGTCACGCCACGCTGCAGAAAATGCAGGATTCTGGGAACGGAATACGTTCGTGGGCGCCAGTCCAGCTCTTCGCACATGGCGATGTAAGCTCTCCAAGTACGGTGATAGATCTTTCTGGAGGAAGACTTCCGTGCCCTTAACATGGTCGAAATGACCGAATCCGAGAGACCTCGGTCTCTCAGCACCTGGCTTTCAATAACCATGCCGTTAAAGCCAGAGACTGTAAAGCAGGATGAAATATAGGACCTTGAGACAGAAGGTCCCCCCGTATTGGTAACCGCCAGGGAACGTCTGCGACGAGACGTACCAGATCGGCGTACCAGTGACGCCGAGGCCAATCCGGAGCAACGAGGATCACCGGAATTCCCTCGGTCGCTACCCTGCTGAGCAGGTGAGGGAGCAACTGCAGCGGAGGATAAACGTATATCAGGTGATACTGACCCCATGGGGCCACCAACGCATCCGAGGCATCCGCCCAGGGAACCCTGGATCTGGCCACAAACCTCGACACCTTGCGATTGAGTCGAGAGGCTATCAGGTCCACATCCGGCTTGCCCCACCGTCTGCAAAGGAGTTGAAAGACCTCCGGGTGCAAGGACCACTCTCCCTGGTCCAGCGTCTGGCGACTTAGATAGTCCGCCTGCCAATTGTCTATGCCCGGAATGTAGACGGCCGACAGAGCCGGCACGCTTCTTTCGGCCCACCTCAGGATGCGGGCGACCTCGGAAGCCGCAGCTGAGCTCCGAGTCCCCCCTTGATGGTTGACATACGCCACTGCTGTGGCGTTGTCCGATTGGATCCTGATGGAGTGACCCTGTAGTTTCTCCGACCATGAGGAGAGGCACAGTCTGATTGCCCGTATCTCCAGCACATTGATCGGTAAGAGGGCTTCGTCCGGAGTCCAAAGCCCTTGGGCCGACAGGACTCCCCAGACTCCCCCCCAGCCCGTCAGGCTGGCGTCCGTCGTGATCACCGTCCATTGGATGGGGAGGAACGACTTCCCGGACCGAAGAGCCGGGGACCTCAACCACCACGTCAGGGACGCCCTGACCAGGTGACTCACCTGGATCTGAAGATCCAAGGACAACGGGGATTTGTCCCAAGTGGACAAGATCTCTTTCTGTAAAGCCCTGGTGTGCGCTTGGGCATAAGGAACGGCCTCGAAGGAGGCCACCATGAGTCCCAGGACTCTGATGCAAAAGCGGATTGACGACCATTTTCGGGACGTCAGCACCCATACTGCAGACTGAAGTGTCAGTAGTTTGTCTGGAGGTAGGAAGACTCTTGCCTCCAAGGAGTCCAGAATCAGACCTAGATACTCCAGACGCTGAGTCGGGACTAGAACAGACTTCTGAACGTTCAGGAGCCACCCAAGCTCCCTGAGGGTCTGACTGACGATAGTCACACTTTCTCCCAATTCTGAGCCACTGTCTGCTCTTAGAAGAAAATCGTCCAGATAGCCTACGATAGCAATGCCTCGCTGTCTCAGCAAAGCTAGGACCGGAGCAAGCACCTTGGTGAACACCCTCGGTGCCGAGGCTAGGCCGAAGGGAAGAGCCACAAATTGATAGTGGACTTCGCCGACCGCAAAGCGCAGAAACTTCTGGTGGCTTGCGCAGATCGGAACATGCAAGTAGGCGTCCTTGATGTCCAAGGATGCCAGAAAATCCCCTTGATGGAGTGTAGCGATCACCGTGCGAATGGATTCCATGCGGAATTTTTGCACCTTCACGAAGGCATTCAGGGCCTTGAGGTCCAGGATTGGCCGAACCCCGTCCTTTTTTGGAACAACAAACAGATTCGAGTAGAACCCCTGAAACCTCTCCTGGGACGGAACCGGCACAATTACTCCGGACCCGATCAAATCCTGTACAGCCCCCAGAGGGCTGCCGGACGGGCAGGAAGGAGAGGGAGATTTGAGGGAAATAATCTGTCTGGGGCCAGGAGCGGAACTCTATTCTGTATCCTGAGGTGACCACCTCGCACACCCACCGGTCGGAGATCCGGGAGGTCCACCGATCCGTGAACCTGTGAAGTCGTCCCCCCACCCCAGAGACGGGCGGGGGCAAGACTTCACGCGGAGGCGGGCTTGGGAGCCGGCTTGTTCGGTTTACGCACCCAGGGGTGCTTATGCCCGCCAGCCGCACTGTTGTCAGTCTGGGATGGCTTACCCGTGGGCTCTGACGGACGAAAAAAAACCTTTTTTGCTGGAAAGGAAGGACCCGGTTTACGTCGGGCCTCCTTACCCTTGATAGTTTGAGGAAGGAGAGTGCTTTTACCTCCCGTGGACATCCTTGATGATGTCATCCAGAGCAGCACCAAAAAGTCTACCACCCTTAAAAGGTAGATCCGTCAGGAGCCTCTTAGAGGCTAGGTCAGCAGACCAGCATTTCAACCAGATGAGACCACGCAATACCACCGCCGAGACAGAGGCCCTGGATATTAAAGGGGCCGCGTCCAACGTGGCGTCGCACACATATATCAGACCCTGCACCATCTGGTGGGCCAGAGCAATAGTGTCTGGAGGAAGGTTATACTCCTGCACAGTTTGGTGCAAAATTTTTGCCCATTCCGTGAGTGTCTGAGACACAAGGGTCGCTGCTACTACTGGCCGTAGGGCGGATCCCAACAAGGCGAACATGGCTCTACTCACCACTTCTGACCTCCTGTCAGTGGGGTCCTTAAACGCAGGAGTCCCCTCCATCGGGAGAGTGGTGGCCTTGTTTAAACGGGCGACTGGAGGGTCGACCACCGGGGGAGAAGCCCACTTTTTAAGCAGGGCGTCTTCAAAGGGGTATCTAATAGACAAACGCCGCGGGACCTTGAAAGTCTTCTGCGGCTTTTCCCAGACCTGGTCAATGAGCTGGTCAAAGAAAGGTACATATGGAAAAACCTTTTTAGAAGGCTTGGTCTTAAAAGAACCAAAGGAGACTGTATCCGCCTGAGGTTCTGCAGTCGCAGCATTTAGCTTGAGAGTGTCCCTCACAGCATCAATGAGTTCACTAACAAGCGCCCTGTCATTTACTGACTCAGAACTGGAGTCTTCCTCACAAGGAATGTCCTGTTCAAAACCATCCAAATATTCAGAGCTAGGGTCCTAAGCAGCAATAGCTAGGCCCATATCTGAATCAGAGCACTCCCCTTGTGGAGATAAAGTGGGGAGAGGGCACTTTTTTGCTCCCTTGTGCTCACACACAGCTTCCATCCTGGTCAGAAATGATTCCAGGACTGCCGACAACTGGTCCATAGGGACCGCAGGTGCTGGAGCACTGGCTGCTGCCCCTGGCATGTTAGGGGAAGCTGGTGACTCTGACTCCATAATGTCCCCCTCTGAGACCACCCACAGGCTGTGCTGACTGAAGTAGGGGAATGCCTAGGGGACCCACCAACCTGACCAGGACCGCTCGGTTCCGCTGCCCTGTCTCTCCGCGCCGCGCTGCTCAGCGTGAGTGAGCTGAGAGGAGAGAGACTGTGAGGAGATTCGCGCCGTTCTTGAGCGGCACTAGAGGCCAAACTAGAGCTAGAAGAAGGTGCGGCCCCTCACTCTCAAATAAACAGCCCCAGCGAAATGCAGAGCAGCATGAGCCCCCCCCCCCCAGGACAGTATGGCCCCCAGGCACCCCACACAGTACAGCGCCAGCGAAGTGCACAGAGAGTGACATTAAAAAACACAGGGGGAGACAGGGAAATCCCCCACACAAGAAACACACAGCATGTACTCACCTGCAGCCAGGAGAGACTACTTACCCGTCCCCTGAGGGACCCACTGGTGTGTTTCTGACAGAACTATCACAGTGCGGTACTGAGTAGCTGTCGGCCCGGTCCACCGCGAAAGATACAGCCGGACTGTTCTATCTTGAGAGGACCGCGGAGCTGGAAGCCCACCGGCCACCCCTGGAGTCGTGGGGCATGTCGTGAACTGAGTCTCACGCACACAAGGCGAGGATCAGCACGCTCGATGGTCGGACAGGGAAGACTACGAGGATATCTTGTACCCAACCTGTTGCCCAGCCGACAGTTGATAGAAGATCTCAAAAGAAAAAAATAGGAAAAAATTCCAAAAGGAATAAAAAATAGGTCAGGAGACTGGCTCCTGAGAGAGCCACGTCTTCTCCTTCTGCTAGGCAGAAAAAAACTGAGGTCTGCTGACTGCAGTGGGAGGGTTATGCCGGAGGGACCACCCCCCTGGGCGGGGCTGTTCAGCTCTGGCTGTTTAGAATGTATGTATAACATCTCACATTCTGCCTAGGTCTTCTCCTGCAGGCAGGGACATAACCCACGTGTAAAGGTGTATAAGACACGCTGTGTCAGTCCATGGATGACAAGAGAAAATAAAAATCGCAGAGGCAATCAAATACCATTAAAAGAAAGCTCTATTTGTGGGAAGAAAAGGACGCAAATTTCGTTTGGGTACAACATTGCATGTCCGCACAATTTACAGTTAAAGCAGCGCAGTGCAAAATTCTGAATTCACCTCTGGTCCTTTAGCTACCAAATGGTCCGGGGCTTAAGTGGTTAAACCCTTGTAAGTGCAAACAAGCCTGAACTTTGAACTTTAAACATATTTGAACCTAAGCCCCTGTTCAGCCCCAGTTGAAAGAACTGTTGAACCTTGGCTGGTTTAGGTGATAAAAATAGGATTTTTATAACAGCTTACCTGTAAAATCCTTTTCTTGGAGTACATCACGGGACACAGAGCGACATAGTCATTACTAATGGGTTATATAGATACCGTCAGGTGCTGGCACTGGCAACTTCCAAAACCGGAAGTACCCTCCCCTATATAAGCCCCTCCCATCCGGGAGCACCTCAGTTTTGTAGCAAAGCAATAAGTGTCCCCAAAGAGGGGCGGGAGCTCTGTGTCCCGTGATGTACTCCAAGAAAAGGATTTTACAGGTAAGCTGTTATAAAAATCCTATTTTCTTTCTCGTACATCACGGGACACAGAGCGACATAGTCATTACTAATGGGATGTCCTAAAGCAATGCCAAATGAGGGGGGGGATACACCATATATAAGCTGAGCGCTATCAGACATGAGGATCTTTTGCGGCCTGCAACACACTGCGCCCAAAGGCGACATCCTCCTGACTTCTAACGTCCACCTGGTAGAACCTAGTAAACGTGTGAACTGAAGACCATGTTGCGGCCTTACAGATTTGAGCCAGGGAGGCCTGGTGATGCACTGCCCATGAAGTTCCAACTGCTCTCGTGGAGTGCGCTCTAACTTTGAACGGAGGCGGTCTCCTTCTCAAGCCATAAGCTTGCATAATGACCTGTCGAATCCACTTGGCTAAAGTAGATTTTGACGCTGCCTGACCCTTTCTGGGGCCTTCCGGCAGGATAAACAAAGTATCCGTTCTGCGAATCTGAGCAGTGGCTTTTAGATAAGCTTTAACTGCTCTTACTACATCCAAAGAATGCAATAACTTTTCCTCTACCGAAGTAGGTTTGGGGAAAAAAGAAGGAAGAACCACATCTTGGTTCAAATGAAACCTCGATACCACCTTAGGAAGAAAGGCTGGATGAGGACGTAACACTACTCTGTCCTTATGGATAACCAGATATGGCTCCTTACAGGACATAGCTGCTAATTCCGATACTCTTTTAGCCGAACAAATGGCTACTAGAAAAATCAATTTCCTGGTGAGAAGCACCAAGGAAATATGCTGTAATGGTTCAAATGGTTGTTTCTGTAGAACCGACAGAACCAAGTTTAGATCCCATGGACATATGGGAATATTAACCGGAGGACTAATACGCATCACTCCTTGTATAAAGGCTTTGACTAGTGAATGCGAAGCCAAGGGCCTTTGAAAAAATATTGACAAGGCCGAAATCTGACCCTTGATAGTACTCAAGGCAAGCTTCCTATCTACAGCCCACTGTAGGAAGTCCAGAATCCTACCTATTACGTACTTATGTGGATGCCATTTCTTGGCCTCACACCACGCGATGTACGCCTTCCAGATTCTATAGTAGATCTGCCTGGATACCGGCTTCCTGGCATTGATCATGGTAGATACCACAGCATTAGAGAGCCCTCTCTTTTTTAGAATGTGGGCTTCAATAGCCAGGCCGTCAAACCTAGGGCTGGTAAGGAAGGGTGGTATATCGGTCCTTGCGAAAGCAGGTCCGGACGATGTGGGAGGGTCCAAGGACTCCCCACTGAAATTTTACAATCTCCGCGTACCACGCTCTTCGGGGCCACGCTGGAGCCACCGGAATCACTGGTTTCTTTTCTACCCTGATTCTGCGGAGTAATCGAGGTAACCATTGTGGCGGTGTGAATGTATATATCAGCTTGAACTGATCCCAAGGGAACACTAGGGCATCCGAGCCGCAAGCTAGGGGATCCCTTGTCCAAGAGAGACAAACCTGTCCCCCTTTGCGTTGAATCAGGATGCTAGAAGATCTACATCCGATGTTCCCCACCGCTGACATATTGTCCAGAAAACCTCGGGGTGAAGGGACCCTTCCTCTGGGCCTAATTGCTGGCGACTTAGAAAGTCCGCCTTCCAATTCTCCACTCCTGGAATGAATACCGCAGATATGGCTGGGACATATTTTTCTGCCCATTTCAGGATGTAATTTACTTCCCTCTGGGCTGCACGACTCCTGGTGCCCCCCTGATGATTGATATATGCCACTGCTGTGGCATTGTCTGATTGAATTCTGACAGGGGACCCTTGGAGTTTGGATGTCCATGCTACTAGGGCATACCAGGCTGCTCGTATCTCTAAGAGATTGATGGGCAGGGCCTTTTCCGCATCCGACCATCTGCCCTGGAGAGACCATTGCTCCAGTACTGCTCCCCAGCCTATAAGGCTGGCATCTGTAGTGACCACCTTCCAAGAAATCGGACTGAAGGATTTCCCTTTTTTCCAGATTCTGGGGAACCAACCACCAACGGAGGCTCTTGCGAACGGAAGGGGACAAGGACATTGTAAGTCTAGGGCCTGAACTTTTTTGTTCCAGGCTGACAGTATGGCCCCTTGCAAATTCCTTGAATGGAATTGACCGTAGGGTACTGCTTCGAATGATGCCACCATTTTTCCCAGCAGCCTCATATACAGGCGTATGGACGGCTGTCTTTTTTGTACCCACTAAGTGGATCAAATCTTTCAAAGACAACACCTTTCCTCGAGGCAAGAATATTTTTCTCTGGCCTGAATCCAACCTTAGCCCCAAGTATTCCAGACTTTTGACTGGTTTTTAGGGCTGACTTGTCTCGGTTGATAATCCAACCGTGAGATTCCAGATACTTGATTGTCTTGTGAACGACCACGTCTAGTTTTTTCACTGAGTGGTCTATCAGCAACAAGTCATCCAGATATGCCATTATCATTACACCTTGTGTTCTTAGATTGGCCAATAAAGGGCCAGAATTTTTGTAAACACTCGTGGTGCTGTGGCCAAACCGAAGGGTAAGGCTCTGAACTGAAAATGGCGCCCTTCTACTGCAAAGCGTAGAAATTTTTGGTGGACTGGAAAGATGGGAATGTGCAAATAAGCATCTTTGATGTCGATCGCGGCTAACCAATCCTCCCCTTGTAGGGCAGTGGCCACCGATCGGATCGACTCCATCGGAAAGTCCTGATATACAGGAATTTGTATAGCCCTTTTAGAATTAATATGGGCCTCCCGTCCGCGTTTGCTTCGGGACTGTAAAAAGGTTTGAGTAAAACCCGAACCCTCATTCTTCCAGGGGAACCTCCATAATTACTCCTTGGAGCAATAGTTGTTCTAGTGCCAACAGGAGGGACTCTCTCTTCCGGGGATCCCTTGGCACGTTTGACCTCAAAAAATGGGAAGGAGGAGAGTCTTTTAACTCCAAACTGTATCCCAAACCTACTGCGGAGAGCACCTATCTGTCTTGATCGTGTCCCGCCAGGTCTCTTGCGAACAACTGGAGTCCTCCCCCCACCCGACTGAGTGGGGGCTTCAATGAATTTAACTTTGGGGGAGGTTTTGTACCTCCCCTGACCCAGGGTTTCTCATTACCCTGCTACTGTCCCTGTTTTTTACCCCCGGGAATTGACCGAGGAGGCCGTCGGAACTGTTACACAGCCGATGCCCCAGGGACTGGAGAAGCAGGCCTCTTAAAGAGGGACCTCTAACTCTGTTTTTAACCGGCAAGAGCGTATTTTTACCGCTGGAAATTTTCTGGATATATTTGTCCAGGTTTTCCCTGAATAAGCGTTCACCATGAAATGGGACGCTAACCAGCCATTCTTTACAGGGAGCTTCAGCAGACCAGTTTTTGAGCCATAGGAGCCTACGCATATGTACTATAGACAGCGTAAGGCGGGAGGCCTGATGGACTGAATCCTCTATGGCGTCAACCGCAAAGCCTAAGGCTCTAGGTAGATCAGCTAGGGCAAAGCCTGCTGATCTGTCAAGTCCCTCAAGACCTGTTTCAACTGATCCTTCACTGCTTAGCAGACCCCAATAGCTGCTACTGCTGGTTGTATCACCAAGCAGATTTTCATAAGGACTCCAATCTTTTATCTATTGGGTTCTTGAACATTTGGACATTATCCACTGGACATGTCAGTGATTTATACATACAAGAGATGGCTGCGTCCACTGTAGGGACCTTCCATTTTTTTTTTTGATGAACTTATCCTCCATGGGATAGACCACCGGAAATCTCTTGGGGGAATAAATATTTTCTCAGGACGTTCCCAATCCTGGTAAATGAGCCCTTTCAGTAAAGGGTGAAGTGGAAAAGAACAAACAGTCTGGGGGCTTCTAGCGACCCCAACGAGGATACAGTAGTGGTTGATGGTTCCGCAAGGTGCATTTTTAAATGCTGATCGGACCATGTTAGTCAGAGACTGAACCCATAATCTTTCAGCTTGAGATGCTGAGAAAAGGTTCCCCCACTGTTGATTCCTCTATAACAGAATCAACCTCATCCTGATCCCCTTCAGGCAGGTCGATCCCTGTATGGGACTGTTGCTCTGCTAACAGGCACTCTGAAGGAGGAGACGGAGATCGGGCGTGCTTTCCCTGACAGGGAGGCAGCGATAAATGTTGACAATCTCTCTCTAATCCTCCCAGAGCTGAGGAAAAAACCTCCTCTGTTACATACACAGGAGCAGGTGAACTGAGGACAGCCACAGTACCAAGTACCCCTGCGGGGTCTCTACGGTCACTTACCTCTGAACTTCAGGGGAGACTGGTGCAGCAGAAGTATGCCCAAGATCCTCCGAGCCCGATGAGACCCCCTTCGCTTCCTGGAAGATTCAGTTCCGGAGCTTCTGGACGGCATATTCCTAAGCCTAAAGCTGAGGTATTCCAGCCGTAATACACCACTTTTACTGAGAATAGTCTAGCACAATTGCTGCTATATCACAGTTGGTGTCTACTAATGTGCCTTTCTAGGGGATGCCTGTATCAACCGCTTGCTGTATGCCCTTTTTTTAAATGTTGCCAGCTCTGTCTCTGTACTTCCTCACCACACAAAACTGCGGTTTTTACATGCTGGGACGCCCGCACATGCGCAGAAGCGCTGCGGCGCACACAGAGCGTCATCCCCCAGGCTCCGCCCCCTTTCCTGGCTCACCTCTATATATAGAGGCGCGTGCACGCGCACGCGCGTGGCCACGTGCGCCTTCGGCGCTAATTTTGAAAAATGGAGACTAGGGACAAGAGCCAGGGCCCCTCTTTGCCGCAGGCCGGGGGATGGACGAGCATTGCAACATGGCAGAGGAAGCAGTTTCCCATAAGAGAACTCACCATCTGCCTGGACTTGCTCTGCTGAGAAGAAACTAGTCCACATGACAAGAAAACATTCCACAGCGGCCTCTAGTGGACAAACACAGGTACCGCAGTCTAATATCTTAAATATATATAAAAAAAATTTTTTTTTTTTTTTTTCTTGACCACCATTAAAAATTATTACATTTTTTTAGTAGTTACAGGCATGCACAGAATTTTGCGGGAATACCATTAGGTAACAGACAGAAAGACAAATTAGGCTTGGGGGTCCCCCAATAGAACCAAGTTCCTGGGGGCCCCCACTTACCTGTTCCCCGCCGCAGGACTTTGTTTGGTCCACAAAAGCCCAAACTTCACCTATCACGGCAGGCATTGTAATCAAACCTTCAGGGACCGGGTTCCCAAGGATTCCACTCCCCTGGACCTGTATAGCACCCTGCACAGAAAACATCTTGGTCGTGGGTATGACCAGAGCTCTGGATCCCAGGGTCCAGCTCTCCTAAGAGAAGCATTACAGGCAAAACCTTGCTCTTCTCTGCAAGGCCCGGGTACCGACCGTTTAGCTATGAAGCTTTTTTGGTCGGATCCGGAATAGCTTACTGAGGCCCAAAAGAACCTGTACGCAAGCTCAGTGAAAAACACATGTTTCTTCTTGGCCAACACCTTAGACACTGGCAAAAAACTGAGGTGCTCCCGGATGGGAGGGGCTTATATAGGGGAGGGTACTTCCGGTTTTGGAAGTTGCCAGTGCCAGCACCTGACGGTATCTATATAACCCATTAGTAATGACTATGTCGCTCTGTGTCCCGTGATGTACGAGAAAGAAAGGACTCCAGGCTTTTGCTGTGTGAGATCTGCATAATTTTCCCATATTCTTTGGCAAGTCTTATTCATGAAGCCCTCTCTGGCTTGACACAATGTAGCCACTACCTGCACTGAGCACCCTTGACTTGGTAGCCTCTGCCTCTCAACTTCCATGCCATCAAAAGTAGTCTCTTGGAGCTGGATGGCAAAACTGTTCATGAGAGAGCAAATCCATCATCACTGTAAGAGGCAGTGGTGACTTAAGCATTAAGTGTAGGAGAGACAGACACTAGAGCCTCCTAAGCCAAAATCGTAAATTTGCAATTTTTGATACAGGAAGTTCCACTGACAGCCTAAGAGTTTTACCCTTCCAATGCGGTCTAGGGGCAGTAACAATCTTTCTCCTCTTCTAAAAGGAGTGAATGACAGAAGGGCTTTGAACAATACTCTTAGTTCAAGAGCATTCAATACTATGCCTCATAAGCTGAACATCCCATGACCTTGAGCAGCCTGCTCTTTGAAATGCGTCCCCCAACCTTTCTAGCTGGGGTCTGATGTGATAATGTTCCATTCGAAAACAATTGGTCAGTTATGAAGAACCAAGGATACTCCGGCACTGTTATGCTGGAAGAGACTTCACTCCCAAAGCACCTTTGACTTTCTCTATGAGAGGACAGATATTCCCTTGTGGAAGTTCTTCTGAATTTTTCTTGTCGCTATTGCAGACAGTAAGATCTTTGTGAATGCCCTGGGAGAGATGTACAGGCCGAAGGGGAGGCACTGAAACTAGTGGATGAATTGGGACAGTGTCTGATAAACCTACAGATAATCAAGTCTCCCAGGTTTATCAATACTAGAATTGATTGGAGGTTTGCTATCTTGCACGACTCCAACTTCCTGTGTTTGCGGGCACAGATTACCCGATTCAGATTTATATTTTTTTTTCTAGGAATAGAGGTAAACCGAATCCTCATCTCCTCTGGGCAACTGGAACCTTCATGATTGCAAATTTTATCCGGCTACAAACTGGACCAGAATTTTTTACTTGTCCATCAACTCTGGTAGCCTGGCTGACTGGAAGAGATTGAAAGGGTGGACATCCCACCTATCAATGTTATATGATCGTTATGCTCATTGAATTACGCCCGTGTGGGTGAACATTTCTGTTCTCCCAACACAGGTGCCATAGATTTTTAAGGCTTCAATAATGAAGATTGGGTACTTCTTCAGTTCCTTCACTAATCTTTTTCCCGGTCCGTAGGATTTTGCCTCCTTGTATCTACTTGGGAGTTGCCGTCTGTATGCTGGACCTTTCTGAATTTTCTGTTTTTTTTGTCAGACGATATTCGCCCTGACCTGCTAGTGGTCACCCTTGAGATGGCTGTATCCTGTCTACTCCCAAATAGATTGGATCCGTTGTCTGGTATCTTACACCAGTTTTTTTTTTTTTGCTTTTTAAGGTGGGATCCGCCAACCATGGCTTCAGCCATAATGCACTCATGCTGTGACCGGGGGGGAACACCGCTCTAGAAAAACATCAATTGACGTCTACTGACACAACCGCCACAGACATGGGCATCCGCAGAACTTTTTTCGGGGGGGGGGGGGCATACTTTTAAGGTCACCCATGCTCTGCCCCTTTTCGACAATGTCATCATGGTCAGAGACTTCAGACATACCACAGAAGATGGTCTGACTGCGGACAAAGTACATATACATTACATCCCAATACACAGATTACACCCAGGATACATTACACCCCCATACACACATATTACACCCAAATACATTACACCCCCATACACACACAATCATTAGTATGAAGAACTCCCCTCCAATCAATTTCTATATGGTAAGCTTCAGATGACAGAGAGAATTACATGGATTACTAACCCCAGAAAATACAGATGGAAGGCTCCAACTGCTGCACATGCCAAGCAGCTCAGATGAAGCTGGGGCAGCATGCATGAGTAGAGATCTCTACCATTTGTTGCCCAAAAATGCCATAAAACCATTTAAAACTGTTACATTTTTCCATTAGTGATATCAGTGCCTGAGCATGCTCAGATTGCCATCCTGGAAAAGCTCTAGCCAGGAAACTGGTCACAGAGGCCGCATCACTTCCTGCCTCTCATGCTCAGTGTAGTTGCACTGCTGCCACCATCTTGAAAATGGCAAACGCCCATAAAAACAGAGAAATTAAGTAAAAAGCATATGGAAAGCAAAAGGGAAACACTGTCACTTACGTCAAAGCTTGTTTAAAGCTTTCTTTGACAAGCCTGCACCACCAAAATGGGTCTCCAACCATATAGCTCATTCGGAGACTGTAGAAGAAGGACTTCCACCCAGGAGAGGTGACAACATGCCCCCCAGACCACCAGAATGGGGCTCCAACCATATAGCTCATTTAGAGACTGTACAGGAAGGACTGCCACCAAGGAGAGGCTTAAAGTGGAGTTCCACCCATTTTTTTATGTTTGTCTGTGCTGCATGCCCTTAGTACATAGTTTTCACAATGGCCAATATTATTTTTTTTGGATTGTAAATACCCTTTTTTCCGTTTTTCAGCCTAACTTCCTGGTCTTAATAGCCTAGGCTATTATGTCACAAGGCAATTCGCAAGGGTTCCTGGGATATCAGCGTCATGTATCCCATGACTCCTTGTGAATCGCCTCCTACCGAAATCTCACGTGTTTTGTGTGACACTGTCTTATATTATAACTGTGTGCAGAGAGAGAGAGAGGAGGTTTCAGAAGTCATCAGAGATGTGTGGGTGGGCGGGACAGAGCAGCTATCGCACACCAGCCAATAGGATGGGGTCAGGGCGGGCCGCTACGTGTATGCGGCTCCGCCCCTTTTCTAAAGAAGCCAAATAATTGGCTGGTGTGCGATAGCTGCTTTGTCCCGCCCACCCACACATAGCTGATGACTTCTGAAAGCTCCTCCTCTCTCTCGCTGCACACAGTTATAATACAAGACAGTGTGACACAAAACACCAGCTTCCAGCATGCTCAGTCTTATAATATAACTTCTGAAAGATCCTCTCTCTCTCTCTCTCCCTGCACACAGTAATAATATAAGCAGGGCTTTTTTTCAGCCAGAACAAAACCTGAGACCGCTGTTGAGACACTGAGGTTGTTCTGCAGTGGTCAGAGCTGGGGGGGTGGTGTATTTAGATTGGGCACAGTGAGAGCTGTGGGGGGAGATATGGATTAAGCTGAGCTGTAGATAAGGGTGCAGAGGTGACATGTGGAGGGGCAGAGCGATAGTCTGTGGATGGGTTGAGCAGAGGTGAGATAGTCTGCGGATGGGATGTGCAGAGCAGGGGTGAGATAGTCTGCGGATGGGATGTGCAGAGGTGAGATGGTCTGTGGATGGGATGTGCAGAGGTGAGATGGTCTGTGGATGGGATGTGCAGAGGTGAGATGGTCTGTGGATGGGATGTGCAGAGGTGAGATGGTCTGTGGATGGGATGTGCAGAGGTGAGATGGTCTGTGGATGGGATGTGCAGAGGTGAGATGGTCTGTGGATGGGATGTGCAGAGGTGAGATGGTCTGTGGATGGGATGTGCAGAGGTGAGATAGTCTGTGGATGGGATGTGCAGAGCAGAGGTGAGATAGTCCGATAAGCCCCCGCCCGCATACCCCGACAACCAACGGCCAGGGTTGTCTGGAAGAGGCCCTGTCCTCATCAACATGGGGGCAGGGTGCTTTGGGGTGGGGGGGCCGCAGGTCGCCCCCCCGTCCCAAAGCACCAAACCCCCATGTTGAGGGCATGCGGCCTGGTACGGTTCAGGAGGGAGGCGCTCTCACGTCCCCCCCTCTTTTCCTGCGGCCTGTCAGGTTGCGTGCTCGGATAAGGGTCTGGTTTGGATTTTGGGGGGACCCCCACGCCGTTATTTCGGCATAGGGGGTTCCCCTTAAAATCCATACCAGACCTAAGGGCCTGGTATGCTCCTGAAGGGCCGTTTTTTTTATTTAAAATTTGGCGTGGAGTTCCCCCTCAAGATCAGCAGAGCACAAGTTGCATGCCAAAGTCGGATCATGCAAGACTGCGGTCCGACTTTGATCTGACTTCAATGATAGTCAATGGGCTGAAGTAGGATCAAAGTCGGACCAAAGTAGTACAGGGAGCATTTTCAAAGTCGGACCGACATGTGTCGGACCAGTTAAGACGGCTCCCATAGGGAAACATTGATTTGCAAACGTCATGCGACATGAGCTCCCAATGTCGGAGCGTTTGTCGGACAAGTGTGAACCCGGCCTTAAACTCACCTGGGGCAAGTAACAGGTGTGGGCAATATAAAAATCACACCTGAAAACAGATAAAAAGGAGAGAAGTTCACTTAGTCTTTGCATTGTGTGTGCCACACTAAGCATGGACAACAGAAAGAGGAGAAGAGAACTGTCTGAGGACTTGAGAACCAAAATTGTGAAAAAATATCAATCTCAAGGTTACAAGTCCATCTCCAGAGATCTAGATTTGCCTTTGTCCACAGTGCGCAACATTATGAAGAAGTTTGCAACCCATGGCATTGTAGCTAATCTCTCTGGGCGTGGACGGAAGAGAAAAATTGATTAAATATTGCAACGCAGGACAGTCCGGATGGTGGATAAGCAGCCCCAAACAAGTTCCAAAGAAATTCAAGCTGTCCTGCAGGCTTAGGGAGCATCAGTGTCAGCACAAACTATCTGTCGACATTTAAATTAAATGAAACGCTATGGCAGGAGACCCAGGAGGACCCCACTGCTGACACAGAGACATAAAAAAGCAAGACTACAGTTTGCCAAAATGTACTTGAGTAAGCCAAAATCCTTCTGGGAAAACATCTTGTGGACAGATGAGACCAAGATAGAGCTTTTTGGTAAAGCACATCATTCTGTTTACTGAAAATGGAATGAGACTGACAAAGAAAAGAACACCGTACCTACAGTGAAATATGGTGAAGGTTCAATGATGTTTTGGGGTTGTTTTGCTGCCTCTGGCACTGGGTGCCTTGAATGTGTGCAAGGCATCATGAAATCTGAGGATTACCAAAGGATTTTGGGTCGCACTGTAGAGCCCAGTGTCAGAAAGCTGGGTTTGCATCCGAGATCTTAGGTCTTCCAGCAGGACAATGACCCCAAACATACGTCAAAAAGCACCCAGAAATGGATGGCAACAAAGCGCTGGAGAGTTCTAAAGTGGCCAGCAATGAGTCCAGATCTAAATCCCATTGAACACCTGTGGAGAGATCTTAAAATTGCGGTTTGGAAAAAGGTGCCCTTCCAATAAGAGAGACCTGGAGCAGTTTGCAAAGGAAGAGTGGTCCAAAATTCCAGGTGACAGGTGTAAGAAGCTTATTGATGGTTATAGGAAGCGACTGATTTCAGTTATTTTTTCCAAAGGGCGTGCAACCAAATATTAAGTTAAGGGTGCCAAGAATTTTGACCAGCCCATTTTTGGAGTTTTGTGTGACATTATGTCCAATTTTCTTTTTTCCCTCCCTTTTTTGTTTTGTTCCAATACACACAAAGGGAATAAACATGTGTATAGCAAAACATGTGTTACTGCAATACTTTTCTGTGAGAAATACTTGATTTTCTGGAAAAATTTCTGGGGTGCCAACAATTTTGGCCAGGACTGTGATATATAGATAGATAGAGATATAGATAGATAGATAGATAGATATATATATATATCTATCTATCTCTATCTATCTATCACACACACACACACTGTATCTCACAAAAGTGAGTACACCCCTCACATTTTTGTAAATATTTTATTATACCTTTTCATGTGACTACACTGAAGAAATTACACTTTGCTACAATGTAAAGTATTGACTGTACAGCTTGTATAACAGTGTCAATTTTCTCAAAATAACTCAACACACAGCCATTAATGTCTAAACCCGCTGGCAACAAAAGTGAGTACACCCCTACGTGAAAATGTCCAAATTGGGCCCAATTAGCCATTTTCCCTTCCCAGTGTCATGTGACTTGTTAGTGTTACAAGGTCTCAGGTGTGAATGGGGAGCAGGTGTGTTAAATTTGGTGCTCTCACTCTCTCATACTGGTCACTGGAAGTTCAACATGGCATCTCATGGCAAAGAACTCAGAGGATCTGAAAAAAATAATTGTTGCTCTACATAAAGATGACATAGGCTATAAGAAGATTGCCAAGACCCTGAAACTGAGCTGCAGCACAGTGGCCAAGACCATACAGTGGTTTGACAGGACAGATTCTACTCAGAACAAGCCTAGCCATGGTCGACCAAGAAGCTGAGTGCACGTGCTCAGCGTCATATCCAGAGGTTGCCTTTGGGAAATAGATGTATGAGTGCTGCCAGTATTTCTGCAGGAGGTTGAAGGGGTGGGGGGGGGTCAGCCTGTCAGTGCTCAGACCATACGCCCCACACTGCATCAAATTGGTCTGCATGGCTGTTGTCCCAGAAGGAAGCCTCTTCTAAAGATGATGCACAAGAATGCCCGCAAACAGTTTGCTGAAGACAAGCAGACTAAGGATATGGATTACTGGAACCATGTCCTGTGATCTGACGAGATAAACTTATTTGGTTCAAATGGTGTCAAGCATGTGTGGCGGAAACCAGGTGAGGAGTAAAAAGACAAGCATGTCTTGCTACATTAAAACACAGTGGTGGAAGTGTCATTGTCTGGGGCTGCCGGCACTGGAAAGCCCCAGTTCATTGAATGTCAACATGTACTGTGACATACTGAAGCAGAGCATGATCCCCTCCCTTAAGAAACTGGGCCGGAGGGCAGCATTCCAACATGTTAACGACTCCAAACACACCTCCAAAACGACCACTGCCTGCTTAAGAAGCTGAGGGTAAAAGGTGATGGACTGGCCAAGCATGTCTCCAGACCTAAACCATTTTGAGCATCCTCAAACGGAAGGTGGAGGAGTGCAAGGTCTCTATCATTCACCAGCTCTGATGTCGTCATGGAGGAGTGGAAGAGGACTCCAGTGGCAACCTCTGAAGCTCTGGTGAACTCCATGCCCAAGAGGGTTAAGGCAGTGCTGGAAAATAATGGTGGCCACACAAAATATTGACATGTTGGGCCCAATTTGGACATTTTCACTTAGGGATGTACTCACTTTTGTTGCCAGCGGTTTAGACATTAATGGCTGTGTGTTGAGTTATTTTGAGGGGACAGCAAATTTACACCGTTATACAAGCTGTACACTCACTACTTTACATTGTAGCAACGTGTCATTTCTTCAGTGTTGCCACATGAAAAGATATAATAAAATAAAAAATATAATTGTGAGGGGTGTACTCACTTTTGTGAGATACTGTGTATATATATGCAGAGTAAGTTCACCCTTTCAGGAAGATTTTCAGGAAACCCCCCTATGCAACAATATATCTAATGACTAGAAGATGCCATGGCTTCTCCTGTTGGAAATGATGAAGGTCCTCCTGTTCTAGATCTAGCTATTTTGGGTCCTCTCCAGAAAAAGTGCTGCTCCCCCCCCCCCCCCAAACCTCTCTGTCCTGACATTTGCAGGATGAGTTGAATTTTACTATATTGCACTCAACCTAGCCACCACTCCAGGCCATTAAAATGGCTCACATGTACAATGAGTCCTCTCCTTGCTGCTTAGCAGAAGCTGCTACAAGCCATTCAAACTCGGCTAGTGTGCAGTGCACTCAGCTAGAGAAGGATACTGCACATGCGCACACACACACACAATGCGATTTCACTACAGCTGCTCATGGTTCTTGCTGAAGGTTGTGACATGAGAAAGCAAAAGTTCTGCTTCTACCAATATGGTTGCCCCCAAACGCAGATGTGCAGAACAAAGCATGGTAAGTCAGTAATGGAGAAAATATAACCGTATAACTAAAAGGTAAAACCTTTTTGTTTAGTTTTGGAGTTGAGAGGGATTAGAATACCTGTTTATTAGCTTAATAATGCTACCCCTGCCCTCGTTAAGGAGATTCACCCTCTATTTGTCCTCTTTACCATTATCAATGAAAAAGAAAGTAAAAGAAAATTCCAAATTTTGTGCTTCCCCCAGAACAGCAATAGAGGAGAAAATTTCCAAAAGGGGACACTAGTTCTGGTGACCCATGAGACCCCAATGAATTATCTTCATTTGCAGGGATTTCCTCTCAATTTCAGTTTTAGATATGGGACAGGAAGTGAACATAAATCTCCCCAACAGGACATGGATGGCAAGATAATTTTTTTGTTTAAAAACACAAGGGTAATAAACCTTCCCTTACTCTATCCAAAATGGAAAAAAATAGGATTTTTTTGTACTTACCGTAAAATCATTTTCTCTGATGTCCATGGACTGACACAGCATCTTCATTCTTGAAAAAGCGGGGTTATGTTTCTGCTCATAGGAGAAGACTAGTGTGACAGCAGGAAGGTAAAGTCACCTGGTTGCATCCAGGGGGGTAGATATATTTCGCCCAGATTCAGGCTTTACGCCGACTTATACAACTAGGTGGAGAGTTGTATAAGGCTAGTGGGCTCATGGATGACTCATACCTCTAGGGAGAGTGTGGGGCGTCGTGCAGACAAGGAGTTGATGAGACCAGCTGAAGCTTGTCAGCTCATTTAAGGCCTTTATAAAAACTCCCAGCTTCATTAGGTGTTTGCTCATGCCTGGAACCAGACCTGTGTGGACTGTCTAGGGAGAGTGAACCCCTGTGCGGTGAGACAAAGCCTGTGTGGCTATTTGCTTGGACATTTAAAACCAGGGACTTAGGGACTAGGACAGCACTAGGCTGATCCCAGTTGTTAGTTAGGAAACCTGTATGTTTAGTCAGAGGTCAAGTTGACCAGGATTTATTTTGTTTATGTTTCTTTTGCTTTGCTGTGTTTTGTCACTGTAAATAGAAAATAAACCGCACCTTTTTGATTTTGAAAACCACAACCTCCGTTTGCTGGGCCTGTTTTTGTGTGGGGAGCCCATCTCGGGGGTCACACACACCCGCTGCCGAGCTAACCCCCTCACAGTTGGTGGAGAATGCGGGCAGTTTTTTTTTAAGCCAGCATGGAGGAGATACTGAAGCAGCTGGCTCTAGCAAATGCCAATCAACAGCAGACAAATGCAGGTTTGCAAAAGAGCCTTGCAGCTCAACAACAGAACTTCGCAGCCCAGCAGCAAGCTCATCAACAGAGCCTTGCAGCCCAGCAGCAAGC
Organism: Rana muscosa; assembly: GCA_029206835.1. Taxonomy (NCBI): domain Eukaryota; kingdom Metazoa; phylum Chordata; class Amphibia; order Anura; family Ranidae; genus Rana; species Rana muscosa. The sequence goes on along the minus strand of JARGYO010000162.1, from coordinate 29,017,194 downwards.
TCATCAACAGAGCCTTGCAGCCCAGCAGCAGACAAACGCAACTTTGCAACAGAGTCTGGAGGCTCAGCAACAAGCCCAGCAGCAATCTGAGGCCCGCTTCATAGACCTGTTACAGAAGCAAGAGCAGAGACTACAACAACAGATGGAAGCAGCAATGCAGCAACGTCCGCAGACCAGTGAGGAAAGCCGTCCCACTAATACCGCGTCCTTTGGGGGTGAGTCGTTTATTGACAAAAATGACTGGAGAGGATGATCCAGAGGTATTTTTGACCACATTTGAAAGGACCGCTGAAAGAGAAAAGTGGCCTGAGGAGCAGTGGGCTGGACTGGTGGCTCCTCTGTTAACTGGTGAATCGCAGAAAGCTTACTATGACCTAGAGCCTAACCAAGCAAAAGACTATGCGATGCTAAAAGCTGAAATATTGGCAAGGCTGGGTGTCACCCAGGCTGTCCGGGCTCAGCGTGTGCATAACTGGACTTTCCAGCTTGGAAAACCCCCCAGGTCTCAAATGTATGATCTCATTCACCTGAGCAGAAAGTGGCTACAGCCAGAGACTTTGTCCGCACCAAAGATTGTGGAACGTGTTGTAATGGATCGGTTTTTGAGAGCTCTTCCTACTGCCATCCAAAAGTGGGTAAGCCATGGAGACCCAGAGACGGCCGATGGTCTTGTGGATCGTGTGGAGAAATACTTGGCTACAGAGAACCTGACGGCCTCTTCCAGAGACACTCGGACTTTCCACCCTAAGACCAGACCATCCCCAGGGGCAGATAAGAGGATTCCAAGGGGTGAGGGTGGAGAGAGTGAGAGGGTGGGAGCTCTACCCCAAGTTTGGCGAGAACAGCCTGGGAAATCAGCGGCTCAAGAGGCCGCAAGAAGGATCGTTTGCTACCGCTGCCGGTTGTGGAGGAACCCATGCAGTGTGACTTTCTGACGGGCAGACGTCAGTCGCTGTGTGCGACAGTCGCATGCACTGCCATTCGAGGAACTGAGAAACATTTATGCAAAATGTGTGTTAATGGTAGAAATGTTGTGGTATTGCTGGATTCAGGTAGCCTTGTGACCCTGATAAAGGCTGAGTTAGTTAAAACAGAGGTCTCTGGGAATAGCAAGGTAGCTGTTATTTGTGTGCATGGGGACACCCGAGAGTATCCAGTGACTACAGTGTGTTTCGAGACCCCCAAAGGTACCTTCTCTCATCCAGTAGGCTTAGTATCTCAGTTACCGCATGACGCCATTGTGGGAAGGGATTTTCCGAAGTTCTGGGAACTGTGGGATGATCCTGAGCCCCCCACTGGTGCCCCTATGTACCAGGAATGTGATAGCCAGAACTCCCCTGAGAGTGGTGAGGACTCTCCGGAATTTCCCTTATCAGTATTGGCAGGGGAGACTCAAGAAACTGGAGAGGAGCCCACCTCCTCAGACGAAAACCTACCGTCTGTGGAGTTTTCTGATCTTGAGGTTCACAGGGAAAACTTTGCCACAGAACAGTTGAAAGACCCCGCCCTAATAAAGGCACGGGAAAACGTAGTGAAAATAGATGGCGAGTTAGTGAACCCAGATAATACCTGCACTTACCCATACTTCAGCGTAGAGAAGGACCTACTGTATCGGGTGGCAAAAAGGGCAGAAGAAACCGTTGAGCAGCTTGTGGTGCCCAAACCTTACAGGAAGTTGGTGTTGGAGTTGGCCCATGGGCACATTCTTGGAGGTCATCTGGGGACAGAGAAAACCCGAGAGAGGGTATTACAGAGATTCTATTGGCCGGGGGTGATGAAGGACATAGAAAATTATTGTTCCTCCTGCCCTGTGTGTCAGAGGTCGGCCCCGATGCCACATTTCCGTAGCCCGTTGGTCCCTCTACCCATCATTGAGGTCCCGTTTGAGAGGATCGCCATGGATTTGGTAGGTCCTATAATCAAGTCCGCTAGGGGGCACCAGTACATATTAGTTATAATGGACTATGCCACCCGTTATCCAGAAGCGATCCCTCTCCGAAATACCTCGGCCAAAACCATAGCCAAAGAGCTATCTCTTGTGTTTAGCCGGGTGGGTATTTGTAAAGAACTGCTTACGGACCAAGGTACACCCTTTATGTCCCGGGTTATGAAGGAGCTATGTAAATTGTTCAAAGTGACGCAATTACGTACATCTGTGTATCACCCCCAAACCGATGGGCTGGTTGAAAGGTTCAACAAAACCCTAAAACAAATGTTGAAGAAAGTGGTGGATAGAGATGGAAAGGATTGGGACTGTCTACTTCCTTATCTGATGTTTGCTATTAGGGAGGTGCCCCAATCCTCTACGGGATTCTCCCCCTTTGAGTTACTGTATGGGAGACACCCAAGAGGGCTGTTGGATATTGCCAAGGAAACTTGGGAAAGTGAGAGTTCTCCCCACAGGAGTGTGATTGAGCATGTCGCCCTGATGCAAGACCGAATTGCACAGGTAATGCCCATCGTGAAGGAACATTTGGCCCAAGCGCAGTTAGCACAGCAGAGAGTGTACAACCGTGCAGCCAAGACCCGTACCTTTTCCCCGGGGGATAGGATACTGGTACTTGTCCCTACGGTTGAAAGTAAATTCCTTGCCAAATGGCAAGGCCCCTACGAGATAATGGAAAAAGTGAGCGAAGTGAATTACAAGGTCAGACAACCAGGAAGGCGAAAGCCCGAACAGATCTATCACGTTAATCTGTTGAAAGCCTGGAGGGATAGAGAGTCCCTAGTCGCAGACACTTGGTCACCAGCTCAAACTGGTTGCGTGATTCCGGAGGTTGGAATAGCAGCCACCTTGTCACAACCCCAACAACAGGAGGTTAAGGAGTTTGTGCTTCGCAACAAGGAGGTATTCTCTGAGCTGCCGGGACAAACATCTGGGGTAGAGCATGACATCATTACCCCGCCCGGTGAAAGGGTGAAGTTAAAACCATATCGGATCCCAGAGGCCCGACGGGAGGCAATACGGGAGGAAGTACAGAAAATGCTGAACTTAGGGGTGATAGAGGAGTCCCAAAGTGATTGGTCTAGTCCCATTGTGTTGGTGCCTAAACCGGATGGGAGCTGGCGATTTTGTAACGATTTTCGACAGTTGAACAAAGTTACAAAATTTGACACCTACCCCATGCCATGTATAGATGAGTTGATCGACCGGCTGGGAACAGCCCGATACATGACGACTCTTGACCTCACAAAAGGGTATTGGCAAATCCCCCTGGCCAAGTCGGCCAAAGAGAAAACCGCATTTGTAACCCCAGACGGGGCGTTCCAATATAAAAGAATGCCGTTCGGGTTACAGAATGCGCCGGCCACATTCCAGCGGAAAATGGACCAGATGCTGAGGCCCCATCGGAAGTATGCTGCGGCTTACCTGGATGACATAATTGTCCATAGCACAGATTGGGCCTCACATCTGCCAAAAGTGCAAGCAGTCCTGGACTCTGTTCGGGAAGCGGGGTTTACGGCTAACCCCAAGAAGTGTACCATTGGGCAGGAGGAGGCCAAATATCTTGGGTACACCATTGGGAGGTGAGTAATAAAACCCCAACTCAACAAAGTCGAGGCCATCCAGAGTTGGCCACGTCCCAACAGCAAGAAGCAGGTACGAGCCTTTCTGGGAATCGCTGGGTATTATCGGCGATTCATTCCCCACTTTGCTTCTAAGGCTGTGCCCCTAACCAACCTGACGAAGGGGAAAGGGTCGGTCATGATTAAATGGACCCCCGAGGCTGAGGCAGCATTCCAATTCTTGAAACAAGCCTTATGTAGCCAGCCAGTGTTGTACTCACCCGACTTCTCTAAAGACTTTGTCGTACAAAGTGATGCGTCAGATGTGGGGTTAGGAGCAGTATTGTCCCAGGTCTGGAACGGGGAAGAGCACCCAGTCATTTACCTCAGCAGGAAGTTGAAGTCCCATGAGGTAAATTACGCCACCGTTGAAAAGGAGTGTTTAGCGGTGAAGTGGGCTCTAGATTCCCTTCGGTACTACCTGCTAGGTAGGCACTTTGACATGGTTACGGATCACGCTCCGTTAAAGTGGATGGCTCAAAACAAGGAAACAAATAGAAGAGTGAATAGGTGGTTCCTGGCCCTCCAGGAATTCAACTTCACAGTAAAGCATCGCCCTGGCGTTCAAATGGGGAATGTGGATGCTTTGTCTCGAGTACATGAATGCCTGATTGCTGGTGTTCCAACCCCGAGGTTAAAACAAGAGGGGGGGGGTATGTGACAGCAGGAAGGTAAAGTCACCTGGTTGCATCCAGGGGGGTAGATATATTTCGCCCAGATTCAGGCTTTACGCCGACTTATACAACTAGGTGGAGAGTTGTATAAGGCTAGTGGGCTCATGGATGACTCATACCTCTAGGGAGAGTGTGGGGCGTCGTGCAGACAAGGAGTTGATGAGACCAGCTGAAGCTTGTCAGCTCATTTAAGGCCTTTATAAAAACTCCCAGCTTCATTAGGTGTTTGCTCATGCCTGGAACCAGACCTGTGTGGACTGTCTAGGGAGAGTGAACCCCTGTGCGGTGAGACAAAGCCTGTGTGGCTATTTGCTTGGACATTTAAAACCAGGGACTTAGGGACTAGGACAGCACTAGGCTGATCCCAGTTGTTAGTTAGGAAACCTGTATGTTTAGTCAGAGGTCAAGTTGACCAGGATTTATTTTGTTTATGTTTCTTTTGCTTTGCTGTGTTTTGTCACTGTAAATAGAAAATAAACCGCACCTTTTTGATTTTGAAAACCACAACCTCCGTTTGCTGGGCCTGTTTTTGTGTGGGGAGCCCATCTCGGGGGTCACACACACCTGCTGCCGAGCTAACCCCCTCACACTAGGCAGAATGTTAGATGTTTTAACATACATTCCATTACCAGAGCTGAACAGCCCCGCCCAGGTGGCGGTCCCTCCGGACATAACCCTCCTACCTGCAGCCAGCTGCCTCAGTTCGTATCAAAGCAGTACAAACTAAAAAGGAGGGGTGGGTGCTGTGTCAGTCCATGGACGTCAGAAGAGAAAAGGATTTTACGGTGAGTACAAAAAATCCTATTTTCTCTTTCCGTCCACGAACTGACACAGCATCTTCATTCTTGACAAAGTGGGACGTCCCAAAGCAGTGTCAAAAAACGAGGGGTGGGAACAGTTTCAAGGAAAAAAAAAAAACTTCACCCCAAACAAGCAGAGCTCCTCAACGGAATAGGTGCAACTTTAAACAGCTGCCTGCAAAACCTTGCGGCTGAAGGAAGCATCAGAAGATGCGGCCACATCAACCTTATAGAACTATGAAAAGGTATGCGCGGACGACCAGGTCGCCTCCTTGCACACTTGTGCAACAGACGTTTGATGTCGGAAAGCCCAGGAAGCACCAATTGCTCTGGTTGAATGCGCCGTAACTGGAAAAGGGAGGCGCCCGCCCCTTAAGGGCATAGGCCCGTATGACAGTGACTGATCCACCGAGAAATGGTGGCAGACGAAACAGCCTGGCCACGTTTTGGCCCAGACACGGACACAAACAGTGAGTCAGACTTCCTATATGAAGCCGTAACAGACAGGTACACCCGTGAGGCCCGTACCACGTCTAACGTGTGAAGCGCAAACTCTCTGGGATGCGATGGACGAGGACATAAAGAAGGAAGCACAGTGTCCTCATTAAAGTGGAAGGCCAAGACCACCGTCGGGAGAAAAGAAGGCTTATGGAGGATCAAGTATGGCGGTTTGCAAGACAAGGCCGCCAATTCAGAAACCCTTCTGACAGAAGTAATGGCTACTAGAAAAGCCACCTCCTGAGATAAAGGTAAGAGAGGAATCTCCCTGACGTTCCCAAAAGGAGGTTCTTGAGGAACCAAGAGCACCAAATTCAAATCCCCAAGAGGGAGAGGTGGGTTAATAGGTGGGAGCACATGGCGGACCCCCTGTACAAAGGTACCCGCTAGCGGCCGCTGAAAGAAAACAGCCAAAGCAGAAATCTGACCCATAATGGTGCTTAAAGCAAGCTTTTAGTCCACACCACGCTTTAAAAACAGCAGGATCCTGGAAACGGAATACGTCCGTTGACACCAATCCAGTTCCTCGCACATAGCGATGTAGGTCCTCCAAGTACAATGGTATATCTTCCTGGAAGAAGATTTACGTGCCCTCAGCATGGTCGAGATGCCCCCGGTCTCTCAGCACCTGGCTTTCAATAGCTATGCCGTTAAAGCCAGCGACTGTAAAGCAGGATGAAGTATGGGACCTTGAGACAGAAGGTCCTCCCGCATTGGCAGTCGCCACGGAACATCCGCCACTAGGCGCACAAGATCGGCGTACCAAGGACGCCGAGGCCAATCTTGAGCGATGAGGATCACCAGAATCCCCTCGGCCTCCACCCTGCGAAGCAAATCGAGGAAGCAGCTTCAGTGGAGGATAGGCATAAATCAGCCGATACCGACCCCACGGGGCCACCAACGCGTCTGCCCAGGGATCCCTGGCCACGATTCTCGACACTTTCCGATTGAGTCGAGAGGCCAATAGGTCCACATCCGGCGTGCCCCACCTCCTGCAAAGGAGTTGAAACACCTCCGGATGCAAGAACCATTTCCCCTGGTCCAACATTTGGCGGCTCAGATAGTCCGCCCGCCAGTTGCCCACTCCTGGAATGTAAACGGCCGACAGAGCCGGCACGCTTTTTTCCACCCACCTTAGAATGTGAGTGACCTCGGACGCCGCAGCTGAGCTCCGAGTTTCCCCCTGATGGTTGACATAAGCCACCGCCGTGGCGTTGTCTGATTGGATCCTGACCGAGCGTCCCTGCAGTCTCCTCGACCACAAGGAGAGGCACAGTCTGATTGCCCGGAGTTCCAGGACATTGATCGGCAGACAGGACTCGTCCGGGGTGCAGAGCCCTTGGGCTGACAGAACACCCCAGACTCCGCCCCAGCCCGAAAGACTGGCATCCGTCGTGATCACAGTCCACTGGACAGGAAGGAACGACTTCCCCAACCGAAGGGCCGGGGATCTCAGCCACCACTTCAAGGATGCCCTGACTAGGTGGACTCACCTGGATCTGAGGCCTGATAATGGGGACTTGTTCCAGCAAGATAGGATCTCCTTTTGTAAGACTCGAGTGTGGAATTGGGCGTACGGCACCGCCTCAAAGGAAGCCACCATGAGTTCCAGGACCCTCATGCAAAAACGGAGTGACGACCATTTGCCGGACGTCAGCACCCCTACTGCAGAATGAAGAGTCTGTAATTTTTCTAAGGGTAGAAAAAACCCTCGCCCCCGAGGAGTCCAGGATCAATCATAGGTACTCCAGACGCTGAGTCGGAACCAGGACCGACTTCTGAATGTTCAGCAGCCAGCCGAATTCTCGGAGGGCCTGACTGGCTATCACCACATTTTCCTCTAATTCTGAGCCAGAGTCCGCTCTCAGAAGGAGATTGTCTAGATCGCCCACGATAACAATGCCTCGCTGTCTCAGCAAAGCTAGAATCGGGGCAAGCACTTTGGTGAAAACCCGCGGTGCTGACGCCAACCCGAAGGGAAAAGCCACAAACTGATAGTGGTCTTCGCCTATCGCGAAGCGCAGAAACTTCTGGTGACCCGCGCAGTTTGGGACATGCAAGTAGGCGTCCTTGATGTCCAAGAATGCAAAAAAATCCCCCCCGGGTGGAGCGCAGCAATCACCGAGCGAATGGATTCCATGCGGAATTTCCGAACCTTCACGAAGGCATTTAGGGCCTTGAGATCCAGAATTGGACGGACTCCATCCTTCTTTGGGACCACAAACAGATTCAAATAAAATCCCTGAAACCTCTCCTTTGACGGTATCGGCACACTCCGCACACAGCAAGCCCTGCACTGCCCCATATAGGGCAGCCCAATGCGCTGGAGGGAGAGAGAGAATTGAGGGAAAGAATCTGTCTGGTGGCCAGGAAAGGAACTCTATCCTGTACCCCGAGGTAACCACCTCGCATACCCACCGGTCGGAGATCCGGGAGGTCCACTGATCCGCGAACCTGCAAAGTCGTCCCCCCACCCCAGAGTCGGGCGGGGACAAGACTTCATGCAGTGGCGGGCTTGGTAGCCGGCTTGGTTGGCTTACGCACCCAGGGACGTTTATGTCCCCCAGCAGCACCCTTGTCAGTCCGGGAAAAAATTTCCGCGGTATTTGACTGACGAAAATAAAACCTCTTAGTGGGAAAGGAAGGACCCGACTTACGGCGCGGCTCCTTCGCCTTAGGAGGTTCGGGAAGAAGGGTGCTCTTACCCCCGTGACATTTTTAATAATTTCATCTAGGGAAGTACCAAATGGCCCTTGAAAGGCAAATCCGTCAGGAGCTTCTTAGAGGCCAGGTCAGCAGACCAGCATTTTAACCAGATTAGGCGACGCAAAACCACCGCAGACACTGAGGCCCTAGAAATTAGGGGGGCAACGTCCATAGGGGCATCGCACACATAAACCAGGCCCTGTACCATTTGGTCTGCCAATGTAATGCATTCCGGAGGAAGATTATGCTCCTGCACATACGGTTGCATAATCTTCGCCCATTCCGTGAGCGTCTGAGTCACCAAGGTCGCCGCTGCAATAGGACGCAGTGTGGACCCCAGCATGGTGAACATGGCTCTGCTCACGATTTCCGACTTCCTATCAGTAGGGTCCTTAAAAGCAGGGGTCCCCTCAACCGGCAGAGTTGTGGCTTTGTTCAACAGAGCGACCGGGGGGGGGGGGGGTCGACCACCGGAGGCGAGGGTACCTAACCGCCAGACTCTGCGAGACCGCAAAGGTCTTCTGTGGTTTGTCCCAAACCTGGTCTATGAACCTATCAAAGAAGGTGTATAGGGAAAAACCTTTTTAAAAGGCTTAGCTTGAAAAGAACCAAGGGAGACTGACTCCACCACAGGTTCCTCAGCCGCAGCATCCAACTTGAGAGTGTCCCTCACAGCATCAATGAGTTCACTAACAAGTGTCCTGTCATGTACTGAGCCAGATAAGGAGTCTTCCTCACAAGGAATGTCCTGGTCAAAAATATCCAAAAATTCAGAGCTAGGGTCCTGTGCCGCAGCAATGCCCATCTGAATCAGAGCACTCCCCTGGAGATGTGGGGGAAGAGGGCACTTAATAGCCCCCTTGCGCTCGCACGCCGCTTCCATCCTGGCAACAAATGATTCCAGGACTGCCGACAACTGTTCCATAGGGAACGCAGGTGCAGCAGCACCGCCAGTTTCTTCTGACATGAAAGGGGAAGCAGGTGACACCGACTCCATGATACCACCACCCTCTGAGACTTTGTCCATATCAAAGAAAAAGTCCACCCTCCGGCTGCACTGACTGGGGGGGGGGGTTACCCAGGGAACTCACCAACCTAGGACCGCTCAGTTCCGCTGCCTGTTGTCTGTCCTCTACAGTGCGGCTCCTGCGAGTGAACAGTGAGGAGACTGAGGAGAATTGCGGCGTCCAATCAGCAATAGAGGCCAAACCAGCACAAAAAAGCGCGCGGCTACAAGAAAATGGCCGCCGCAATTACAAATGCGCCACAGGTGGCTACGGCAAGATGGCCGCCAATGCGGTTTTCAATTGTAAGGAAAAACACAGTAAAAACATGGCGCGCAAGGCCCACGCTGACACGGCTAAAAACCCCCACACCTCATGCAGACCCCTGAGGACTCCCACCAGGACAGAGAGACCCCAGTCAGCGCACCATAGTGTAGGTGACAGAGAGTAGTAAAAACACAAGGGGGAGACAGGGAAAACCCCCCTACCATAGGAACACACAGTATGTACTCACCTGCTGGGGCAGGGGAACAGTACTTACCCATCCAGCTAGGACCCACTGGTGTGTTCCTGACAAGCATATCACAGTGCAGTACTGAGTAGCTGTCGGCCAGTCCACCGCGAAAGATACAGAAAAACTGTTCAATGTTCTGTGGTACCTGGAGCAAAAAGCTCACCGGCCACCCCTGGAGCCATGGGGTATGTTGTGAACTGATCACACGCAGAGCGAGGATCAGCACGCTCAATGGTCGGACAGGGAAGAGTACGAGGATAGCGAACTACCCAACCTATTGCCCAGCCGACAGTTGATGGAAGAATCTCAAAAATAAAATAATAAAACTTCAAAAAAGAACAAAACATTTCTTCAAGAGACTGGCTCCGAAGAGAGCCACGTCCTCTCCTCTGCTAGGCAGAAAAAAAACTGAGGCAGCTGGCTGCAGGTAGGAGGGTTATGTCCGGAGGGACCGCCCCCTGGGTGGGGCTGTTCAGCTCTGGTAATGGAATGTATGTTAAAACATCTAACATTCTGCCTAGTCTTCTCCTATGAGCAGGAACATAACCCCACTTTGTCAAGAATGAAGATGCTGTGTCAGTCCATGGACGGAAAGAGAAAAAATGTTTTGCCTTTACCTTTGGTTCTACTTTAACTACAAGCAGACCACAAACAATACTGGCTTAACCTCTTTTTGCCCATGTAACGCATTTGTATGGGAGAAAAGATTGGACTTATACATCCACATACCATACATATACGTCTATGAACAGCTGAGGTTTCTGTGCTGACAGTGTACACACTGCAGACTCTTAGCACAGTCACCGAGCTGTTAGAGACAGCTTTCGGGCTCTAGTCACAATGGGAGCTGGCAGGACCATTTTATTCAGGTCCCATTCATACTTAAGCGTCCCGTTGAGGTGCATTAATGAACACACATAATGCATTGAATTAATGCAGCCCATTTATGCCAACAGACCAAAATGTATGAGAAAATGTACACAAGGCAGATCGCTGTTCTGACAGAAGGAAAGGGATGGAATTTGTGCCCCTGCAACCTGTTGGGGAGGTTTCTTCTCAAATCCTGTTATTATAGATCTCTCTAACAGAGGACCCAGATAAAACACATTTTAGTAGAGTGGGGAAGGGTTAGAACTCTTGACACAAATTTTGTTGCTCTGTGTATCAGTAACTTCCAAACCCATATATCTTATACAGGCTTCACGGGGACAAGAAGTGAGGTAAACTCTTCCCAGTAAATTTACAGAAGGAGATAAAAGCCCAATAAAAACTTTAGTTTTTCACTAGTACTACCAAAAAATAAATAATTATTTGACAGGTGTTCGATTTAGTGAAATGCCATACTGCACGAGGTAGTAATGCCAAAAACAAATAAAAACGGATTTAATGATTATCTTTAAAATAATGACCTTGAATTACTATAAGCTAAGGAAGCAATAGTTTATTCCAGAAATTTACTGACTGTCCTCGCAAATTGACAGTAGTGGAAACAAAGCAGCAGATGTAAGAGGTTAACTTTGGCATACGTCAGTGTTTTTCAACCTCCTTTCCCTGCCCTGCAGTAACAGAACAGTGGCAATGAAAGGGTTAAAACTATGGATCACCTAAGTGGGTAGTGATCAAGTCACTGGCTTCCCATAAATACCACTGTCCAGGTCTACCCTGGAGATCACTGTGATCTCTATTGTGTGGAGCTGTGCAGCAGCAAGGAATGTAAAGCCCTCCTGTAATGCAAAACTTGCTGGAAGGACATTAATTTTACAGGATCAGGAAGGGGTTACTGAAAAAAAAAAAAAAAAGCCAAATATGTGTTGACCATTAGTAAAAGTATTTGTTAAAGGAGAAGTATGCTGGTTAATGATAATATGAATAGAAACGTTTGTATGAATCTTTAGTTCATCTGAACAGCAACAACATGCCTCGTGAGTCTCTGCCTACCCGGGTGGTCGCCCGCCACTTCCCGCGGAACTATTTGTCGCGGCTCCCACCTGGGGATGTTCTCGGATGGCCCATGGGGCCTTACCGCCACACCATAGACACATACAACTCCAGTAAGTAAGCAATCACTGGTTCTGGGGGTTCTCACTGTACACATCACCCCCAACCAATTGTTTTCATATATTTTATGTCCTTGCTCATACCAGTTTCATTCCAGATACCTCACGCGCCTGACGAGTGGCATTTAAACCCACGAAACGCGTAATAGCTACCGGATGCCGTGTCTATCAATTTTACCTATATTTTCCATGTTATTCAATAATTATTGCTCACAGGCTCAGAAAGGCCATAGGCCCTGCAGGCTTTACCCTGTATTATGTTAATACCCAAATCCCATGGTGGTGAACTAGGACACTTATTGTGGCCAGATCATGAGATGTTATTATCATGTAACTTGTCATTATCATGCTATTCAATTATCGTTGCTATCACTATTATTTGCATGTTCATACTATAATGTTCATTATGTAATATTTGTATGTTATCATGTACCATTGATATTGCTACTATGTATGTTTACTAATTGTATTCAATAAATCTCCTTATGTCCACCCAATTACCCTTTTGCTGTCACGTGCTTCACACAAAGTCCCACCCTCCCCTTGCTCAACCCCCTTTTCTTGTAACTAATATACTATAAAAGAATAGAATAGTAAGCCTACACAAAAATAATCTAAATATGCCAATAACTCACCTTGTACGTAAAGCTTGCCAAGCAGCATCAATGTCTGCATATAGGTTTTTTTCAGATGGACGCCCTGAGCTAGCCCCGTACCCAGAATAATCGTAAGAGAAGATGTTACAATTGATACGTGTTCCTAGACCCAAGTAAAAGCTGCTCATCTGGCCCAGATCCACTGCATTGCCATGAGAGAAGAGGAGGGTGAACCTGCAGAAAGAAGTAAAAAGGAAGTAATAGTTAACTATACCTAAATCCAAAAAACGCATATATTCCTTTTAGCGGCGGAAGAATTGTGACAGTTTGCCTTGTCATTTACTATAAAATTGCTTCAATGGCAAAGATTATATCAGATAAGTTAAAAATTCAGCAACTTGAGGAAAGTTAAACTGCCTTGTTAAAGCCAAGGACACAATTTAATAGTACTGCAGCTCACCAGTCATTTATTGTAGTGGCTACATTAGATTTCATTTACACATTTTTATTTATTTTAACCTGGTAATTCTGCCATTAGCTTATGTCCTGGCCTAGAGTGACAACTGTACTGAGCACGGTTGTCACCTTAGGATACAGAGTGCATTAACCACTTGCCGACCGTCTCCTGTAGATATAAGTCGGCAGAATGGCACGGACAGGCACATCAACGTACCTGTACGTCCCCTTTAAGTGCCTGTCTGTGTGATCGCGCTCGCGACCCTGCCGCCATCCCTGTGATCGTCTCACGGAGGTATAGAGCAGGGAGATGCTTGTTTAAACAAGCATCTCCCTGCTCTGCCTAGTGACAATGACACGAATCTCGGCTCCGTGTACTCGGAGCTGAGATCGGAGTCATGTGACAGAGCCCAACCCCCCCTCAGTTAGAAACACAATGCAGGGAACACTTAACCCCTACAGCGCCACCTAGTGGTTAACCCCTTCACTGCCAGTGTCATTTTCACAGTAACCAGTGCATTTTTATAGCACTGATCGCTGTGAAAATGACAATGGTCCAAAAAATGTGTCAAAAGTGTCCGCCATAATGTCACAGTCACGAAAAAAATCACTGATCGCCGCCATTACTAGTAAAAAAAAAAAAAAGAAATTTAATAAAAATGCCATAAAACTATCCCCTATTTTGTAAACGCTATAACTTTTGCGCAAACCAATCAACAAACGGCGATTGCGATTTTTTTTACCAAAAATATGTAGAAGAACATGTCTCGGCCTAAACGGAGGAAAAAAATATTTTTTTATATATTTTTGGTGGATATTTATTATAGCAAAAAGTAAAAAATATTGAATTTTTTTCAAAATTGTCGCTCTATTTTTGTTTATAGCGCAAAAAATAAAAACCGCAGAGGTGATCAAATACCACCAAAAGAAAGCTCTGTGGGGAAAAAAGGACGTCAATTTTGTTTGGGAGTCACGTCGCACGACCGCGCAATTGTCAGTTAAAGCGACGCAGTGCTGAATCGCAAAAAGGGGCCTGGTCTTTAACCAGCCAAAATGGTCCGGGGCTTAAAAGCACTTCAATACATGGCTTTTTGTACCTATTCAATACCGGGCCTATTCTGGCACTTCTCTCCTACATGTACAAATCATCATTCTTTTGCTAGAAAATTACTCAGAACCCCCAAACATTATACATGTTTTTTTAGCAGACACCCTAGGGAATAAAATGACGGTCATTGCAACATTTTTTCTTGCACAATATTTGCGCAATAATTTTTCAAACGCCTTTTTTTTTTAAAAAAAAATGGTTTCATGAATTAAAAAATAACAAAACAGTAAAGTTAGCCCAATTGTTGGGGAAAATATGAAAGATAATGTTACGCCGAGTAAATAGATACCTAACATGTCACGCTTTAAAAATTGCGCACACTCATGGAATGGCGCCAAACTTCGGTACTTAAAAATCTCCATAGGCGACGCTTTAATTTTTTTTACAGGTTACCAGGTTAGAATTACAGAGGAGGTCTAGTTTTAGAATTGTTGTACGCGCTCTAACGCACGCGACGATACCTCACATGCGTGGTTTGAACGGCGTTTACATATGTGGGCGACTTACATGTGCATTCGCTTCTGATCGCGAGCTACCGGGGACAGGGGCGTTTTAATTTAATTTTATTTATTTTTTTTACTTATTTATTAATTTTTTTACAATGATTTTACTTTTTTTTTTGATCACTTTTATTCCTATTACAAGGAATGTAAACATCCCTTGTAATAGGAATGTGTGTGACAGGTTCTCTTTATTGAGAGATGCGGGGTCAATAAGACCCCACATCTCTCCTCCAGGCTGGAAAGCATGAGATCAGTAACAAAATTTCACTGATTTCATACTTACAGCCGCAATGGCGGCTTTGTTTACATTTGAGACCCGGGCGTGACGTCATCACATCGCGCCCGGGCCTCCGACGATCATAGAGATGACTGGTGACCATCTGGTCACCAGTCATCTCTATGCTCATCACGTGACTCCACCAACGATGCCGGAAGATTCGCTCCGGGTCCCCGATCGCACGGGGGAGCCCGGAGAAGCACCGGATGGCGGCGGGGGATTGAGGGGGGGTCCCCTCCCGCCGCCTATAAGAACGATCGTTCTTATGGTGCACAGAATCGCCGGCACTTCAAAAGGATATCTGAATGATGCCTCTAGCTGCAGGCATCATTCAGGAATCCCCCTACAAAGCCGAGGACGTCATATGACGTCCACCCAGGATGGGAGATCCCATCTGTGGACGTCATTTGTCTATGGCTGGGTAGGGAAGTGGTTAAGACTACATGACCTCTTCCCCTATTCTCCATCGGGGAGGTGTTTTGTACTCCACGGAGATAGTAGTGAACAATGCTAACTGATAGTAGTACAGATGCAGAGAGTACAGGAAGTTGTCAGCATCACAAGTCATGGCTAGATGAGCAGCTAATTTTTTTTTTTTTACACTTGAACAGATATAACAAAAACACTTTAATAGTATAGTTAAAAGACAATTAGAGAAAATTGTTAGAATTTACATACACTTCAAGATGGCAGTTTGTCAGTCTTGTGACTTTGGCCATAAAATCAAGCAAGAGCGCTAAAAGGTTTAGGCATCCCACCAGAGGGTAATAAAACCATAGTCTTCAGGCTGAGAACCACGCTGGCTATATATTGGGGACACTCCAATTTCAGCATGTTAAGTTTACATCAATGTGAGCCTAAAAAGACACTAAATAATATACACTTCTGAAAAAAGTTTATGAAGTATTTTTAGGTTTCTGCATGAATGGCTACCAAGAGGTCAAGTGCTCTGGCAGGCCCAGTGATGTCTCGAGTACTCTCCCTAGTGACAACGGAGGGCAGTCCCTACTCCTGCACTGAATAGCACCGACAGCCTGGACTTGGAGGAAGTGGGTTAAAAGACCCCAACCATCTATAATGTTGGAAGACTAAAGCCTATTACACACTAGTATTTTTTTTCCATTCAACCCAGCAGGGCTGAATGAAAAAAAAAAAAACTGACAGTTCAGGAGGAGCTGCTATACTAACTATCCGACGTTAGTACAGCTATCTCCCCCCGCTGTACTATTGTGTTCTGACCCCCCCACCAGAACACTCCAGTCAGCCAATCTGCAGACCTTTTTCGGTCATGCCCCTTCTTTGACTGAATGGCCAGCTTCTGTCAGACCGATTTGAGTACACAAAGGCCAAATTACATTCGGCCCGTGTGCAATAGGCTTAAAAGGGGTTGAAGGTCCACCCTAAAAAAAAAAAAAAACAGCAAAATGCTACACAAAAAAATAGAAAAAAAAAAAATAGATTTTTTTTTTTTTTTTACTTCCCAAAAATTGCGGTTGCTATTCGGGATCTTCCTAATCTGCCTCTTCCAATACCGCGGCTGGTCGTCATCCTCACCTTGTCTTCTGGGGAGTGGGGCGCGCTGCCTTCTGGGAACTGTGTGCATCCCAGAGAGCAGCCACACATTCATACAGCGCCGCGAGACTCGCGCATGCGCAGTAGGAAACAGGCAGTGAAGCCGCAAGGCTCCCCTGCCTGTTTCCCTTAGTGAGGTTGGCGGCGCTGGGACCTGGCATGATCGAGGGATTGCCCTCGGGGGGCCGACATCGCAGGCACCTAGGACAGGTAAGTATCCTTATTAAAAGTCAGCAGCTACAGTGTTTGTAGCTGCCGATTTGAAAAAAATAAATAATCGCGGGTGGAACCCCGCTTTAATGCATTCTATGCATTAAGGTAAAAAACCTTAGCAGCCCCCCCTTGCCCCCCTTATACTTACCTGAGCATTGTGTTTCTCACAATGGGAACAAGCACACCAGCTCCGGCCGGTGTCTTGTGTCCTGATTGGATAGATTGATAGCAGCGCAGCCCTCTGCTGCCAATCAAATTCAATGATGCAGGGGGCGGAGCCGAGTCCTGCTGTCTGTGCTTCTACGGACGCAGCAACAGGACACGGGAGTGCACCCACATGGCTGACCTGTCAGAGAGCGCTTCTCCGACAGGACACTCGAGAAGAGGAGGAGCCAGGAGCACCGTGGAGGGACCCTAGAAGAGGAGGAGGATCGAAGCCACTGTGTGCAAAACCAACTGCACAGAGGAGGTAAGTATGACATGTTTGTTTAAAAAAAGAATTTAACCTTTATAAATCACTTTAGGAACGTCTAGGGGTAGAAGAGTACTGCAGGAGATGGCTCTAGATTGAAAACTGATATTTTGCTTCTAATAAATATTAAAATGATAACAATTACAAATGCTTAAATACAGGCAGTCCCCGAGTTACGAATACCCAAGTTACGAACGACTCCTACTAAGAACGACCTCAAATGCCGGCCACTTGTGCTCCACGCTGGTCCTGGATACCTTTCGAGCACCTCTGCACACATCGCACACTCCAGTACTACGCCTCAGATAACATAACAAGCGCCCGGAACATCCCACATCCATGCACAGGCGGCAGTTACACTTACGAACACTTACGAATGCAGTGTTCCGACCGGAAGTTACACTTACAAATGCAGTGTTGCGACTTACGAACAACTTCGACTTACGAACAAACCTACAGTCCTTATTGTGTTCGTAACTCGGGGACTGCCTGTATCTCTAGCCAAAACTGTTGCAAGAGTTGCAAAACAAGATTTTCAGCTTCAGTTTTTTTCCTGCATATCATAAGTGTTTGTCCAGCATATCACAGTGTGACTCATTGTCAATTATCACTTTGTCCTTCTCTTTGCATACATGTACTTTTAGGAGGAGGACTCTCATTTCTATTTATGAATATAACTTTCCCTGCGCACATGTACTTGTCCTAAAGGAGGACTTTATACTATTAGGATAGGTTCACACATGTGCGTCTTCTGCATACCGCGTTTGTGCAGGCACAGCAGCCTACTCAATTGAATGAGCTGCTGTACCTGTGGGAAAAGTGGGGAAAAGGTCCCCGACCCCTTTCCCAAAATGCCTTCCGGAGGGCAGCCGCATGAAGCTCCTGCATCATGCGGTTTCATGCATCCGAAAACGACTTTTTAAGATGCATTGTGGTGCCGTTAGGAATTAAAGTGTTTGTTAACCCCCCAAAAAAAAATAATTAAAGATCCTGTTCCCTTAAAGCATGTTATACAGCACAGTGCTTGTGCTGTGTCATTTGGACACGTGTATCACCTGAAATACTTGTCTGATCCTGCCTAGCTATGCCCTCCCCTCTACAAACAGACCACGATGATCATGGCTGCTGAGCCTGACATCATGGTCTGTTTGCGTGATTCCGTAAGCCGCAGCCTGCTATCTGTCTCCTGTGTCCTTCTGCGTCTGTCTCTGCTCTATAAGTGCCCGACCCCGCTCCTGCTGCTCTCATTTCATATATTACATACTGCCACCCTCTCTGCACCATTATACTAATTGTCCCTGTGCAATGTAAAAAGAAAAAAAAATGCAGGATTGTACCTGTATGAGCTTCACTCCTGACGCTCAGCTGATTGTCGACGGCTTGGAGCTCTGTATCCCTGCTCTCCTCCTCCTCCTCCCCAGCTGACGTCAGCGGGAGGGCTCGGCCCCGCCCACTGCAGCTGTGAGTTGGAGAGACAAGGCAGAAGAGACATCAGAGACAACAGTGGGTATAGAATTGGGTATATGGGATTGTACGATATTTTAGTTTATTTTATGGTTGAACTAGATGGACTTGTGTCTTTTTTCAACCCGACTATGTAACTATCAGCTGAGCGCCGGGAACAGAGCTCATACAGGTACAATCCTGCAGTTATTTTTTTACAGAACACAGGCACAGGGACAATTAGTATAATGCTGCAGGGGGTGGCATGTAACAAAAGTGGGTTAACAACCACTTTAACTGAACCCCCACACATCCGCTAAAGAGAAGCGTGTTTTGACTGCACGTGTGAGAACGTGTGCGATTTACACATGTTCTAACAGCATAAATGCACATCTTTAAAACTTCTCTGAGTTTAATTCTATAGCTAGATCTGCACTGTACTTTTGAATGGTATATTGACCAAAGACTGGCAGCACCGCTAAAATGATTGAGCTAGGGTGATTGCTTATTGAACTGGAGATATTGGGGTTCTAAACTGACATGCAACTGATTACTGTAAAAGAATAACCACTTAAGGACTAAGCCTCTTTTTCAGATATGTTGTTTACAAGTTAAAAACAATTTTTTTTGCTAGAAAATTACTTAGAACCCCCAAAAATTATAAAAAAAAATTCTTACACCCTAGAGAATAAAATGGCAGTCATTGCAATACTTTATGTCACACCGTATTTGCGCAGCGGTCTTACAAGCGCACTTTTTTTTGGAAAAAATACACTTTTTTTTATTAAAAAATAAGACAACATTAAAGTTAGTCCAATTTTTTTTTATATTGTAAAAGATAATGTTATGCCGAGTAAATTGATACCCAACATCTCACACTTCAAAATTGAGCCCGCTCGTGGAATGGCGACAAACTTTTCCCCTAAAGACGTTTAAAAAACTTCTACAGGTTGCATGTTTTGAGTTACAGAGGAGGTCTAGGACTAGAATTATTGCTCTAGCTCTACCGGTCGCAGCGATACCTCACGTGTGGTTTGAACACCATTTTCATATGCAGGCGCTGCTCACGTATGCGTTCGCTTCTGCACGCAAGCTCGGCGCACGTTTAAATTTTATTATTTTTTCTTATTTATTTTACCTTTTATTTTAATTCTTTACACTTTTTTTTTTTTTTAATTGTGTCACTTTTATTCCTATTACAAGGAATGTAAACATCCCTTGTAATAGAAAAAAGCATGACAGGGCCTCTTAACTATGATATCTGGGGTCAAAAAGACCTCAGATCTCATATTTACACGAAAATGCAATAAATGTCATTTGAAAAAAATTTACAAAAAATAAATAAAAATGGCCCTTTAAGAGCTATGGGCGGAAGTGACGTTTTGACGTCGCTTCCCGCCCTGCTATGATATGGAGACAGGTGGGGGCCATCTTCCCCTCACTCGTATCGATACCGAGCAGGAGAGAGGACCCTGATCGCCTCCGCCGCTACCGACGACTCCGCCGCAGAAACCACTATTATCGGAAACTGAACTGCCGATTGAAGACGAGGATATCTGGGTTATGGCTGCTAGCTGCTGCCATAACAGAGATATCCCTCTTCAAAGAGGAAGTATATAGTCGTGTGGTGGTCCGAAAGTGGTTAAGGCCGGCCATTGACAGTTTGAATCTTGGCCGATTCAGCGATTCGAACCATGTATGGGCAGGCTGAATGTACCTAGTTGATCCCTCTATCAACTAAGGTACAACCAGCCTGCTGGATTTTGCATGCGATTATCGCTAGCGGCTGGCATAGCTGTTAGAAATAATCACGCTCTTCTCCTAAAAGCCACGTTTATGCGCATCAAGCATTTTGTCTGCCCAAAAGCTCTGCTCAAAACATGATTCTGATGGATTTTTTTTTTCTGCGTGAATTGCTCCTATGAAAATATACCTGCAAATGCCCTAATGTGGGAGGCCCGCCCCTTATGACGTCACCACCCATCATGCCCCAGGCGGCGACATCATAAGGGGAGGGGCCTCCGGGTGACATCACCTGGTGACCCCACCCCATGCCAATATAAGTAGTGGCACACCGCGCATCCGGCAATAGAGCGGGCGAGAGCGTTGAGTCAACATCGGAAGAAGAACAGAGGGAGAAGACAACGGAGAAGACCCAGAAAAAGAGCAGAAGACAGTGGAGGAGACCCGGCAGAAGACCGCGGACAGAGGGAGAAGAACCCGGAGAGAGAGCGGTGAAGAGCAGGAGAGGGGAGAAGAGCCAGAGAGGGGAAGAAGAAGTCGGGAGAGACGCCGGAGCTGCTTAATAAATTACTTTAAAAACCTGTGTAGTGTGTTTTATTTTTGACACTTTTTTCCCCAGGTGAATGGGTAGGGGTACAATGTATCTTATACTCATTCCCATAGGGTGGGGGGCCGGGATCTGGGGCCCAACCCCTTGTTAAAGGTGGCTTCCAGAATCCGATAAGCCCCCTGCCTGCAGACCCAAACAACCAACGGCCAGTCGGGAAGAGGCCCTTGTCCTCATCAACCTGGGGACAAGGTGCTTTGGGGTGGATGGCCCCTGCCCCAAAGCACCCACCCATCCCCCCCATGTTGAGGGCATGCGGCCTAGTACGGTTCAGGGGGGGAGGGGGCGCTCGCTTGTTCCCCCCTTTCCTGATCTGCCAGGCTGCGTGCTTCGGATAAGGGTCTGGTATGGATTTTGGGGGGACCCCCACGCCGTTTTTTCAGCGTAGGGGTTTGCTTAAAATCCATACCAGACCAAAGGGCCTGGTATGCTCTTGGAGGGGGAACCCATGTGTTTTTTTTATTTGGCGTGGAGTTCCATTTCAAGATCATCAGAGCACAAGTCGCATGCCAAAATCGGATCAGTCAAGACGGCGATCCGACTTCAGTGTTATTCAATGGGCTGAAGTAGGATCAAAGTCGGACCAAAGTAGTGCAGGGAGCATTTTCAAAGTCGGACCAGTTAAGACAGCTCCCATAGGGAAACATTGATTTTCACACGTCATGCGACATGAGCTCCCAATGTTGGAGCGTTTATCGTACCAGTGTGAACCAGGCCTAAAAGGTAACCATCCTTGCCTGTGATCTGTTTGCTTGTAATTAGTGTGTGTGTGTGTGTGTGTATATATAAAAGGTCAATGAGTTTCTGGATTCCTGACAGACCCTTGCATCTTTCATCCAGTGCTGCACTGACGTTTCTGGATTCTGAGTCATGAGGAAAGCAAAAGGATTGTCAAAGGATCTGCGAGAAAAGGTAGTTGAACTGTATAAAACAGGAAATGGATATAAAAAGATATTCAAGGAATTGAGAATGTCAATCAGCAGTGTTCAAACTCTAATCAAGAAGTGGAAAATGAGGGGTTCTGTTGAAACCAAACCACAGTCAGGTAGACCGGCTAAAATTTCAGCTACAACTGTCAGGAAAATTGTTCGGGATGCAAAAAAAAACACAACTTCAGGTGAAATACAGGAAACATGTGGCGTGGCCGTTTCAAGATGCACAATAAGGAGGCACTTGAAGAAAGATGGGCTGCATGGTCCAGTCGCCAGAAGAAAGCCCTTACTATGCAAATGCCACAAAGTTTCCTGCTTGCAATACGCCAAACAGCACAGAGACAAACCTCAAACCTTCTGGCAAAGTGATTTGGATTGATGAGACCAAAATTTTGCTTTTTGGCCACAACCATAAACGCTACATTTGGAGAGGAGTAAACAAGGCCTATGATGAAAGGTACACCATTCCTACGGTGAAACACAGAGGTGGATCGCTGATGTTTTGGGGATGTGTGAGCTACAAAGTCACAGGAAATTTGGTCAAAATTGTTGGCAAGATGAATGCAGTATGTTATCAAAAAATACAGGAGGGAGGAACATTTGCATTTATCAGCCTGGGAAGCTGCGCATGGGACGTACTTGGACATTCCAACATGACAATGATCCAAAACACAAGGCCAAGTCGACCTGTCATCAGCTACAGCAGAATAAAGTGAAGGTTCTGGAGTGGCCATCTCAGTCTCCTGACCTTAGTATCATTAAGCCACTCTGGGGAAATCTCAAACGTGCAGTTGATGCAACACCGCCCAAGAATTTACAGGAACTGGAGGCTTTTTGCCAAGAGGAATGGGCAGCTTTACCATCTAAGAAGATAAAGAGCCTCATCCACAAATACCACAAAAGACTTCAAGCTGTTGTAGCGGCCTCACCTCTCTTTCTTTGGTGATTATATGGCTGTTGTCTAGGGGTACCTGGGAGAGAGAGAAACACACCACGGCCCATGTCCTCCGTAACTGGGAGGTGAAGGCCAGAGATTGGGCTTTTGTGTAGGTGTCCTAGAGTCAAGTCCAGTCCTTCGTCCCTGACTCCTTTGCTTGAGTAACCCAAGTTCCACACAGTGAATAGGTACAACTCAGTTTTATTCTTCTTGCCAAGCAATAAAACAATCTTTCTCCTTTGGAAAATGAGGGGACAGATCAAGGCACAATCCTTTCCCTTCTTGCTGCTGCACACTGTGCTGTCACCAGTGGTGAATAGTCACTGCCACTGACTAGGTAATATAGAAGGTGAATTTACCTTTGCTCGCTTTGCCCCTGTCAGAGGAAGAAATCCGTCCAAGGGAGAAGTGGAGGCCTCTCTGTCACCAGCAATGCTGCGCCGGGCTCTTCAGAGAAGTTACTGCGCGCCAGTCCTCACGAACTCAGACACGGGCATCCAAAGAGTTAGGGCCCCCTCGGATTCCTCCACCCTCGTGGAACTCAGTCGAAGGTACTGAGCCGCAGGCATCCGCCATAGTACCTCACCCCAGGCTAAAGGTGCCTGAGATGGACTCCATCCCTGCTCCAGCTAGGCCAAGGGCGCCTAGGCCTGAAACACCGGAACGCCAGCACCCAAGCTGAAGGTGCCTGGGTGCGGCCGCATCCTCTGACTCTCTTCCCAAAACAGGGCGTCCGCCCCTCTTATGACCTCTCCCTTTGCGTCACAGCGGGTTCCCCGCCCCGCTGTACCAGCTCCAGGGGAGGACAAAAAGGCACAGTTTGCGATGTGAGTTCAACTCCGGCCCAAGGCAACAACGCCACCTGCAGGCCCCAAGGAACCCCACACCACCAGAGTCCTCACATAAATTCAAACACCCGCTACACTGTCATTGATGTTAAAGGGGGTAATCAGGGCCGGCCCTACCATGGGACCCAATGGGACCATGGTACCAGGCGGCATTTAGGAGGGGGCGGCAGTCCGGCCGGCAACATATTTTTAACAGACTTACTTCCATCGGGCAGAGAGCAGAGCGGAGGCTGAGCGGATGCCGGTCGGCGGTGCGCTGTGCCTGTGCGGTGCCGCTGTCTCCTGCACTGGTTGCTAAAATTGCCTGCCGAGTCCCGACCGTCGCCTAGCAACCAGGGACGTCAGGAGGCCGTGGCCGCCCCAGCATTCACAGCGCTCAGCCTCCGCCCACACACCTCATCCATCTTCCATCTCCTGCGTGAGGGTTGGATTTCAGTGTGGGTCTGTGCGGCTGTGGCTGTGCCCTGGACAGTGACAGTGTGAGCTGAGCCTGGGCAGCCTCTCTGCCTATCTGGAAAAACGGGTGAGTTAGGTGGGATTTTTAATGTGGGTGGCTGATGATGATCTTTGTCTTGTACCCATGTTTTCCCTGTAATTTAAAGCAAAACTTTATTCTTTTAACCACTTTGCGCCCACGCTATAGACAAAAGATGTCTACAGCGCGGGCCGCGCGGCGCTCAATTCCCGGGAGGGCGTCCATGGACGTCGTCCTGTTTACTTCCGCGATGCGCGCCGCATCGGGCGCGCATCGGGGAAAAGCTGTGCCCGCCGTGTCACGCGGGTGCCGATGCGCTTGCCTGGCGGCCGCGATGTCTGTGTCCCTTGTACATAGGGACAACCATCGGTCACCTCCCCCAGTCAGTCCCCTCCCCCCACAGTAAGAATCACCTAGCAGGGAACATATTTAACCCCTTCCTGCCAGTCACATTTATACAGCAATCAGTGCATATTTATAGCACGGATCGCTGTATAAGTGTGAATGGTCCCAAAAATGTGTCAAAAGTGTCCGCCATAATGTTGCAGTCATAATAAAAATCGCAGATTGCCGTCATTACTAGGAAAAAAAAATAATTTAAAAAAATGTCATTCTATCCCCTATTTTGTAGGCGCTATAACTTTTTAAATGACATTTAATTATCATGATATAAAATAATGAATGTGGGGGCGTTTTGGTGGGCGTGTTTTTTTTTTTTGGGGGGGGGGGGGCAGCATTTCATTCTTGGTCCCAGGCAGCACCATGTCTTGGGCCGGTGCTGGGGGTAATACACAGTATTAAGAACTGGGGAATGTAAACTTTTTATCAGGGTCATCTGGGTAGTTTCTGTTGCATTATGATTTAAAAAAAGAGTAAACACAGTTGATCGATAATAAATAGCTTCAGCCAAACACCAACCATGAGTGAAAGAAATGTTTTTGTGTCATCATTCATATTCTCCGAAAAATGGCCAAGAAATCAAATTCTGTCAGGGTATGTAAACTTACGAGCACAACTGTAAAGCAAGAAAAATGTTAAAAACTTCTGAAATCTCTGAAAGTGTCCAAATAGCTGATGAGGCATTGATGAACATTTAAAGAAAGAAGCATTCTCTTTGCTTACATCTTTAGGGTAACTGCAGAAGGAAGGTAGGAAAAAAATCTCCTGGATCCTGCAAAACAAAGCAGTACCTCTGATAAATACATAGAGTCTGGCTTAGCAAGAAGGTAGACCTTGGAAGAGGTGTATTTCCAACTGTGCCAATGAAGCCAGCAATTCTGAAGCAAGTGTGAAGACAAGAAGTCTAGAAACGAGAATTGCTATGGCCAAATATGGACCTTGCAGGTACACTGAGCCAGGCAATAAACCAGTCCAGACCGGTAAAAAGACCATAAAGATTTTCCTGGGATGGGATTCCTTTGCCTTGCTCCATGAGAAATATGCTTTATAAGCCCTACCCTAAAAATAAGCCCTAGTTTAAAGTGGTTGTAAACTGCTAGAATCCTCACTATTGCGGTGTTGTATAGTGTGGAAGGTGTGCGTTTTCTGTGGTCTGGTTTAATCAGATGGGGAATCTCAACCCCCCCCCCTGCATTGCTTGGAGCGGGCCATGGAAGCGCCGCTCAGCTGATCTTCACTGCTCTCCCCTTCTCTTATCCTGGCTGTCAGTGTGGGATCTCAGCCCCCCTTCTGCAGTGCTCGGTGGAAGGAAGACAGCTCAGGCAAATCATGGAAGCACCGAGCGACGCTATAGGAAGATAGGAAGGTGAGACATACACCTTTTGCATTGTATATTGCTGTAGTGGCGAGGATTCTGGCAGTTTACAAGCACTTTTGCCATTATTCACACTTAGCACATTGCATGGCAAGACCTACCCCGAAAATAAGCCCTACTGTGTTTTTGATGGCCAAAATTAATATAAGACCTGGGCTTATTTTCGAGGGAAACACGGTATGAGAAAGTAGCCTGTTCTCTTTGTATTGTTTCCTTTGTGTGAAATCCCTGGTGTTCCTGCGAGTTCCTAGTAAAACTAACCACACAAAGCAGGAGAGCACATCTTGGTCAGTTCTCTAGCTGTGCTGGTAACTCAACCCTGCTCTCCTCCAATGATCAGACTTGTCCAGACATGCCCACGCTGCACGGCCATTCACTGGGAAGCTCAGTGTGCAGGTGATTCTCCTGCCCCCAGCTCTTAGGCAGCTAAGAACAGAGAAAATGTGATCACTTCTAAAAAAGGGGGAGAAAAAAATATGGTACAGTGCATCCGGAAAGAATTGAAAGCCCTTCCATTTTTCAAAAATTTTGTTATGTTACAGCCTTATTTCAAAATTGATTAAATTCATTATTTTCCTCAAAAAACAATACCACATAATGACATGTGTCAAAGAAGTTTGTTTGAAATCTTTGCAAATTTATAATAAAAAAAAAAAAAATCACACGTACATAAGTATTCACAGCCTTTGCTGTGACACTCAAAATTGAGCTCTGGTGCATCCTGTTTCATCTTTCTATACCTTGATTGGAGTCCACCTGTGGTAAATTCAGTTGATTGGACATGATTTGGAAAGGCACACACCTGTCTATATAAGGTCCCACAGGTAACAGTGCATGTCAGAGCACAAACCAAGCCATGAAGTCCAAGGAATTGTCTGTAGACCTTTGAAACAGAATTTTATCAAGGTACAGACCTGGGGAAGGGTACAGAAGAACTTCTGCAGCATTGAAGGTGAGCACAGTGGCCTCCATCATCCGTAAATGAAAGAGGTTTGGGACAACCAGTACTCTTCCTAGAGCGGGCCACCTGGCCAAACTGTGATCGGGGGAGAAGGGTCTTTGTCAGGGAGGTGACCAAGAACCCGACAGTCACTCTGACAGAGCTCCAGCATTTCTCTGTGGAGAGAGGAGAACCTTCCAGAAGAACAACCATCTCTGAAGCACCAATCAGGCCTGTATTTGAGTGGCCAGACGGAAGCCACTCCTCAGTAAAAAGCCACAGAGTTTTCCAAAATGCACCTGAAAGATTCTCAGACCAGGAGAAACAAAATTCTCTTGTCTCATGAAACAAAGATTCTTTGGCCTGAATGGCAAGTATCATGTCTGGAGGAAACCAGGCACCGCTCATCACCTGGCCAATACCATCCCTACAGTGAAGCATGGTGGTAGCAGCCTTATGCTGTGGGGAGGATTTTCAGTGGCAGGACCTGGGAGACTAGTCAGGATCGAGGGAAAGATGAATGCAGCAATGTACAGAGACATCCTTGATGAAACCCTGCTCCAGAGCATTCTGGACCTCAGACTGGGGCGAAGGTTCATCTTGCAACAGGATAACGACCCTTAGCAAAGGATTTCAAACAAACTTGTTTCACATTGTAATTATGGGGTATGGTTTGTAGAATTTTGAGGAAAATAGTGAATTGAATCCATTTTGGCAAAAGGCTGTAACATAACAAATGGTGTAAAAAGTGAAGCGCTGTGAATACCTTCCGAATGCACTGTATTTATGTTTATCTCTATCTCTATACACACACACACACACACACACACACGTTTTGCCTTTCAATTCTATTTTAAACTGAATGGGTTGTTTTACAAGGTGATTGTTAACAATCGCTTCAAGGATAACAACAATCACTTCAAGGATAACAACAATCACTTCAAGGATAACAACAATCACTTCAAGGATAACAACAATCACTTCAAAGATAACAACAATCACTTCAAGGATAACAACAATCACTTCAAGGATAACAACAATCACTTCAAGGATAACAACAATCACTTCAAGGATAACAAAGAAAATCCAGAACAGACCCATTCTTAGAGTGGAAGTCCACCCTAAAACTAAAATCGCTACATCTATAGACATCCACGATCTAACACCAACCTATCTAGCCCTGTAAAGAAGAAATCAGTATACATCAGGGCTTGACAAATTTGCTTGGAATCTAGGAGCCAGCTAAAAAAGTTAGGAGCCAGGTTTTTTTTTTAACGACCGATGCGTGCAGAAGCGAACGCATATGTGAGTAGCGCCCGCATATGAAAGCGGTGTTTAAACCACACATGTGAGGTATCGCCACGATTGGTAGAGCGAGAGTAATAATTCTAGCCCTAGACCTCCTCTGTAACTCAAAACATTCAACCTGTAGAATTTTTTAAATGTCGCCTATGGAGATTTTAAAGGGTAAAAGTTTGTCGCCATTCCACGAGCGGATGCAATTTTGAAGCGTGACATGTTGGGTATCAAATTTACTCGGCGTAACATTATCTTTCACAATATAAAAAAACATTTGGCTAACTTTACTGTTGTCTTATTTTTTTATTTAAAAAAGTTTATTTTTTTTCTCAAAAAAGTGCGCTAGTAAGACCGCTGCGCAAATACGGTGTGACAGAAAGTATTGCAACGACCGCCATTTTGTTCTCTAGGGTGTTAGAATAAAAAATATATATAATGTTTGGGGGTTCTAATTAGAGGGAAGGAGATGGCAGTAAAAACAGACAGGGGAAGCTCCAGTAGCATTGCTGGTTGACTTGTCATACCAACGGCCACCACAAGATGGCGCCAGATTACAGAATGAAGCCTAGGCCTGCAGAAGGCCGCAAAGCCGCGGCCTAAATTAACGGCCGGCGCGGCCCGACGAGATCACGCGATCGCGGAGGGGGGGGGCGCACGGAGATACAGGTAACCTCAGCTGTGCTGCCCCAGGCGCCAGGTCGCTAATTCAAGTCGCATTTGCAACCTGGCGCCCAGGGATTGTCGAGCCCTGGTATACATATCTTTTTTGAAGCCGCTCCGGTCTGGTCTCCGGTGTCAAACTCTGCAGAGGACACAGCCGGCAAGGGCTGTGAAATGAATGAGAAGTGACGTCACCCATAGGGTTACTATGGGGCTTCTGTTGTTGGCTGCCTCCTCTGCACCCGCCTCCACAACGAAGCCGCATTTGACAGCTCAGCGTGCAATCATGTCAGATTGGCTTCAGAAAAGGTATGTATACAGATTTCTTCTTTACAGGGCTAGATAGGTTAGTGTTAGACCGTGGATGTCTATAGATGTAGTGATTCTAGTGTTAGGCTGGATGTATCCTTTAACCTCCCTGGCGGTTTTCCAGAGTGTGGCTCGGGGTTAAATTTCAGTGCCATTAGCGGTAACCCTGAGCCACACTCGGTTTGCATTGCAGGATACTGGTGCATTATACTTACCTTGTCCCCAGGATCCTGCGATGTCCGCGGGCTGTGCCCTCCATCCGAAGCCTCTGTGTGCCAGGCTCCATTCCCTGCGAGCGTTGTGATGCACGGGGGCGGAGCCTGGTGGCAAATTCAAAAAGTACTAAATTCATAACACATACAGTACACTGTAATCTTGCAGATTACATTACTGTATGAAATCATTTCACCTCTCTTTTGTCCCTAGTGCTTTGTCCAGTGCCCTGCCTGCAGTTTTATATTATATATATATACTGTTCTTTCTGCCTGGAACTTGAGATTGTCCATGACAGCCAAAAAGTGTCTCTTTACGTCAAAAGTGGT
The DNA here is from genome assembly GCA_029206835.1 of Rana muscosa. Taxonomy (NCBI): domain Eukaryota; kingdom Metazoa; phylum Chordata; class Amphibia; order Anura; family Ranidae; genus Rana; species Rana muscosa. Next base: position 28,987,668 of record JARGYO010000162.1, on the reverse strand, counting down.
TTTAGAACAGCTAGAAAGCGATCGTAAATTAGAACACTTGCAGAATTGAGCGATAGTGAACCGTGGGTAAAATAGGATTTTTGTAATCACTGTAAAATCCTTTTCTCTGAAGTTCATTGACGGACACAGCTCCTTTAATCATGACCTTAGGGTTATATGCCCATCAGGAGAGGACTAGGCAGAACATGTAAAACATGCAACAGCAAAACTGAACAGTGCATCCAGCAGCTCATTTACATGTTTTGTTTCTTTCTATCTGGAACTTCTTCAGTTCTGAAGAAGTTCCAGATAGAAAGGAACGAAACATGTAAATCTCTTGGGAGCAGCACCCCCTACACCCCCAACCGAATCACCCCCTCATTGGCTCGTTGAAGCACACCTTGAGCCTAATGTCGCTACCTGGAGTATATCATATGGAAGATTCTACTGATGGACATCAGGAGTACTATCACCATTGACACAGAATCTGTTACAATCAATCCTGGACTGGAGTTTATTATATTCTACCTAGAGGAATAACAACTATATATACACCTGTATAAATTGTATCCCTGTTGGCTTCAAGTTGTGGATTCAACACTTTTGGATACAGATCTCTACTGAAGAATTGACTACAGCTCTCTTGAGTGGCACTTCACCTCATAACAGTGAGTACAACTACATTTCAAACTGTTTGAAAAAACTGCCTGGAATATCGCTGTATAGTCACACCATTCCCATGTGAATGATGCATTCAGCATCGTGGGCATACATGCAGATATGCATAAACATATCTGGCAGTCATCACAGTGAGTGATTATATTTACTATGAGTTTTTGAACTACAATATTTTCAAACCAATGGAAAATACCCGCATGAAGTGGGATAACAGTTCCTCTGTTCATCAACACTCTGATTGTATGCAGTCAATATACAGGTGTTTCTAGCCTTTCATAGACTTATGAGTGTCACATTCTATGAATAACTCAGGTGGTTGATACGCGCCATTTGCTTTCAGAAATATGTGTGACTATATAGGAGAATATTAGAGACTATGCATACACTAGTTATGGTGATCAACTCCATGGATATATACTAGGGCTGTGGAAATTAACTATTAATTCCTCGATTAATTCTTTTGATCGATCAAAATTCTTTGGGCTTGCCGTGTCCATCTGAAGGGCTCCTTTGCTGTGCCTTCATATCTGCATGCCGGCGGGACCTTACTATCTGCCACACGCAAGGGCTGTTACACTTCCCTCTATCAACCTGGGATTCTACAGCCATCCAGTGGGAGTTGTGATAGTTCCCTTCACGGGACATCTGCATACCGACGGACTGATGTTGGCCCCTTCTCATCTGGATTCAGCAGTGGTATTTTTATACCAGTATCATACTTCGCTACATGTTTTTATGACTGCTTTTGCTACCATTTGGTATTACTCGCACCATTTTTTAGAGTTTATGTAGCTACATTGATTTTATCTCCAGTGCAATATTTATTTTGTTACCTACTTGAAGACTATAAAAGTTTTAAAGCTATTCCCATCGAGCGCTGCCTTTGTGTGTTTTTTGTATCCGGCTATCCATTTTTCCAGTGATTGGTAGCTGCACTGGGAATCGGCCTGCAAGGAGATCAGCTAAAAGTAGTTGGATCTGTATGTGCGTTATAATTAATCGAAATTAGTCGATTAGTCGATTAAAAAAAAAACGATTAATCGAACACGAAAATTTTAATCAGTAACAACCCTAATATATACCTATATTTCAACATCCTTCCATTTTTGGATCAGTGACATTGTTTTCACATACATGTATCTCACAGTGTCAGTTGTTGATGTGTGATATATTTACATCTGATCTCCATGTGATGCTCTCGATTTAGTTCCACCCAGGGATAGTGTAACTCAACACCCGATTTCAGCGATTCACTACCCTGCGTAGGAACGCTCTAGAGAGGGGTATTATATAGGGATTCGGTTATTGTTTTTCTGGGGGGGATTTGGGGGTGCTTGTGGGTTTGGGGGAGGTTGGATTTGCATGCCGGCATCTTGTCTCTTTGGGAGACACATCCCACATTTAGTCCATTGTTCACGCAGTCGCTGGATTAACCATGGGATATATTTGGGTTTGGTTCCTCATTAGATAGGGGACCATGGTTTTATATGTTTTTTTGGTATTGTCTTTTGATGCACTTTTTTAGTATCCAATAAATAACAGTTAACTCTTCAAGGAGTGTTCTTGTCTGTCCCTATTTTTATTTTATTTTTGTGGTTATATACAGTGGGGCAAAAAAGTATTTAGTCAGCCACCAATTGTGCAAGTTCTCCCACTTAAAATGAACTATGAACCTCAACTATGAGAGACAAAATGTGGAAACAAATCCAGACAGACAATCACATTGTCTGATTTGGAAAGATTTTTTGTTGCAAATTATGGCGGAAAATAAGTATTTGGTCACCTACAAACAAGCAAGATTTCTGGCTCTCACAGATCTGTATCTTCTTCTTTAAGAGGCTCCTCTGTCCTCCAATCATTACCTGTATTAATGGCACCTGTTTGAACTTGTTATCAGTATAAAAGACACCTTTCCTAAACCTCAAACAGTCACACTCCAAACTCCACTATGGTGAAGACCAAGGAGCTGTTGAAGGACACCAGAAGCAAAATTGTAGACCTGCACCAGGCTGGGAAGACTGAATCTGCAATAAGCAAGCAGCTTGGTGTGAAGAAATCAACTGTGAGAGCAATAATTAGAAAATGGAAGACATACAAGACCACTGATAATCTCCCTCGATCTGGGGCTCCACGCAAGATCTCACCCCATGGGGTCAAAATGATCACAAGAACGGTGCGCAAAAATCCCATAACCACACGGGGGGACCTAGTGAATGACCTGCAGAGAGCTGGGACCAACGTAACAAAGGCTACCATCAGTAACACATTACGCCGCCAAGGACTCAGATCCTGCAGTGCCAGACGTGTACCCCTGCTTAAGCCAGTACATGTCCGGGCCCGTCTGAGGTTTGCTAGAGAGCATTTGGATGATCCAGAAGAGGATTGGGAGAATGTCATATGGTCAGATGAAACCAAAGTAGAACTGTTTGATAGAAACACAACTCGTCGTGTTTGGAGGAGAGAGAATGCTGGGTTGCAACCAAAGAACACCATACCTACTGTGAAGCATGGGGGTGGCAACATCATGCTTTGGGGCTGTTTCTCTGCAAAGGGAACAGGACGACTGATCCGTGTACATGAAAGAATGAATGGGGCCATGTATCGTGAGATTTTGATTGCAAACCTCCTCCCATCAGCAAGGGCATTGAAGATGAAACATGGCTGGGTCTTTCAGCATGACAAATGATCCCAAACACACCGCTCGTCAACGAAGGAGTGGCTTCGTAAGAAGCATTTCAAGGTCCTGGAGTGGCCTAGCCAGTCTCCAGATCTCAACCCCATGGAAAACCTTTGGAGGGAGTTGAAAATCCATGTTGCCCAGCGACAGCCCCAAAACATCACTGCTCTAGAGGAGATCTGCATGGAGGAATGGGCCAACATACCAGCAACAGTGTGTGACAACCTTGTGAAGACTTACAGAAAACGTTTGACCTCTGTCATTGCCAACAAAGGATATATAACAAAGTATTGAGATGAACTTTTGATATTGACCAAATACTTATTTTCCACCATAATTTGCAAAAAAATATCTTTCCAAATCAGACAATGTGATTTTCTGGATTTGTTTCCACATTTTGTCTCTCATAGTTGAGGTATACCTATGATGACAATTACAGGCCTCTCTCATCTTTTTAAGTGGGAGAACTTGCACAATTGGTGGCTGACTAAATACTTTTTTGCCCCACTGTATATATATTTGATTACACCCCCCGATAGCACATCGGTGAGTACTGCAACTAACACCTAGGCGAGATTCCCATACCCTCTTCCTTTATATAACCTTAAAACAGCCGCCTGCAAAACCTTGCAGTCGAAGGAAGCATCCGCAGATGCACTCACATCAACCTTGTAAAATTTAGTGAAAGTGTGAACGGACGACCATGTCGCCGCTTTACACACCTGGGAAATGGACGCCTAATGTTGGAAAGCCCAGGAGGCACCAATTGCCCTGGTCGAATGCACCGTGACAGGAAAAGGAGGCGCCCGCCCTTTTAGGGCATAAGCCTGAATCCCGATCTGTCTGATCCACCGAGAAATGGTGGCCGACAAAACCGCCAGGCCCTTCTTTGGGCCAACCACCGACACAGTGAGTCTGACCTCCGAAACTGAGCTGTAGCAGACAGATACACCCGCAGAGCTCGGACCACGTCCAAGGAATGTAAAGCAACCTCTTTGGGGTGCGACGGCCGAGGACACAAGGATGGAAGCACAATGTCCTAATTTAGATGAAAAGCAGAAACAACCTTAGGAAGAAACGAAGGCTGCGGGCGTAGCACCGCCTTATCCTTGTGGAGGATCAAATAGGGAGACTTGCAACACAAGGCCGCCAACTCAGAAACCCTCCTGGCAGATGTACTAGCCACCAGAAAGGCTACTTTCTGAGAGAGTGTCAATAGGGGAATCTCTCTAATGTTCTCAAATGGTGGTTTCTGAAGTACCGAGAGCACCAGATTTAAATCCAACGGAGGTAGCGGTGGTCGAACCGGAGGGGCCACATGTCGAACCCCTTGCACAAACGTACTCACCAGTGAATGAGCCGCCAAGGGTCGTTGAAAAAAATATCTGTCCCTTAATGGTGCTTAAGGCAAGTTTTTGATCCACTCCACGCTGCAAAAACAGCAGGATCCAGGAAACCGAATAATTACATGGACGCCACCCCATCTCTTTACACAGAGATGTAGGCCTTGCACGTGCGATGATAAATCTTCAGAGAAGATGACTTCCGTGTCCTCAGCATGGTGGAAATAACCGAATCCGACAGGCCTCGGTCCCTTAGCACCTGACTTAACAGCCATGCCGTTAAAGCCAGCAACTGTAAAGCAAAATTTAGTACAGGACCTTGTGACAGAATCTGCCACCCGGCGAACTAAGTCGGCGTACCAGGGGCGCCGAGGCCAATCTGGGGCAATTAGAATCATCGGAATCCCCTCGGTCTCTACTCTGCGAAGTAGACGAGGAAAACGTTTTAGCGGGGGGGAAACATAAATTAGCCGATACTGTCCCCACGGAGCCACCAACGCGTCTGTCGCGTCCGCCCAGGGATCTTTGGACCTGGCCACAACCCTCAACACCTTCCGATTGAGTCGAGAAGCCAGGAGATCCACATCTAGCATGCCCCATCTCAGGCAAAGGAGCCGAAACGCATCCGGGTGTAGCGACCATTCTCCTTGGTCCAGCATCTGACGACTTGGGTAGTCCGCTAGCCAGTTTTCTACGCCCGGAATGTATACGGCCGATAGAGTCGGCATGCTCCGCTCTGCCCACCGCAGGATGTGAGCGACCTCCAATGCTGCAACCGAGCTTCTTGTTCCTCCTCGATGGTTGACATAAGCCACTGCCGTGGCGTTGTCCGACTGGATCCTGACTGGGCGTCCCTGCAGCCTCTGTGACCATGTGGAGAGGCACCCCCTGATCGCCCGAAGTTCCAGCACATTGATCGGCAGGCGGGATTCTTCCTACATCCAGTGACCCTGTGTTAACTGTACACCCCATACTCCCCCCCAACCGGTCAGGTTGGCGTCCGTCGTGATCACCGTCCAGTGAAAATTAAGGAACGACTTCCCGGACTGAAGAGTCAGAAACCTCAGCCACCAGATCCAGCAATCCCTGACCAACTGGCTCACCCGGATTTGACAATCCAGGGACAACGGAGATTTTTCCCATTTTGACAGGATCTCCTTTTGCAAGACTCAAGTGTGGAATTCAGCATATGGTACCGCCTCGAAGGTGGCTACCATGAGACCAGGGCCTTGCATGCAAAAGAGCAGTGACAACCACCTGCGGGACGCCAACAGCTTCACCGCTGCCTGAAGAGTCTGCAACTTGTCCGAAGGGAGAAAAACTCTCGCTTCTGAGGAGTCCAGAATCAAGCCCAGGTATTCCAGGCGCTCAATCGGCTCAACACCGACTTCTGGAGGTTCAGTACCCAACCAAACTCCCGAAGAGTCTAACTGGCGATCGCCACATCCTCCTCTAATTCTGAGGCGGAAGCTGCTCTCAGATGGAGGTCGTCAAGGTAGCCCATGATAGCGATCCCTCGCTGCCTCAGCAAAGCCAGAATAGGGGCAAGCACCTTGGTGAAAACTCTCTGAGCCGACGCTAGGCCAAAAGTTAGAGCTACAAATTGGTAGTGCTTGTCCCCAACCGCAAACCGCAGAAACCTCTGATGCCTGACGCATATGGGGACATGCAAGTATGCATCCTCGATGTCCAAGGACACCAGGAAAATCCCCCAGATGGAGTGCAGCGACCACAGAGCAAACGGATTCCATCCTGAACCTTTGTACTTTTACAAAGCAGTTGATGGCCTTGAGATCCAGGATTGGACGGACCCCGTCCTTTTTTGGGAGTACAAACAGATTGCAGTAGAATCCCTGAAACCTTTTCGACGACGGCACAGGTACTATCACTCCGCGCATCAGCAGGTCCTGCACTGCCCCAAACAGGGCGTCCTGACGAGCCGGAAAAAGATAAAGGTTGGAGGGAAAAAATCTGTTTGGTGGACAAGAAATAAACTCTATTTTGTACCCTGATGAAACCACTTTGCAAACCCACTGGTCGGAAAGCAGGGAGGTCCACCGAGCTGCAAACTCGCGACCCCCCCACCAGAGAGTCGGGCGGGGGCAAGCCTTTATGCTGTCGCAGATTTGTTCGCAGGTTTGTTTGGCTTGCGAAACCAGGGACGCTTTTGTCCCTCAACGGGCACCTTGTCGGCCTGGAAACGCTTACCTGCGGGCTCGGACAGATGAAAAAAACGCTTCTGAGCGGAAAAGGAGGGCCCTGGCCTACGGCGTGGCTCCTTACCTTTTCTGGATTGTGGGAGCAGCGTGCTCTTACCCCCAGTGACATTTTTAATAATGTCATCCAGCGAGGCTCCAAATAGCCTCTCTCCCTGGAAGGGCAAATCCGCCAGAGCCTTCTTGGAAGTCTGGTCTGCGGACCAGCATTTTAGCCAAATCAGGCGACGCAGCACCACAGCAGATACTGAGGCTCTGGAAAGCAAGGAAGCTGTATCTAAGGCCGCATCGCAGACATAATTAAGGCCATGCACCAACTGGTCGGCCAGTTCCACGCAGATCGGGGAAGCCTGTTGCTGTAACAACTTGTGGTTCAACAATTTTGCCTATTCGGTAAGTGTCTGTGACACCAGGGCCGTGGCCAACACTGGCCGCAATTCTGACCCCACTACCGTGAACATGGGCCGGGCCACTGCCTCGGCCCTCCTGTCTGCAGGGTCCATAAAAGCAGGGGTCCCCTCTACCGGAATCGTAGTTACCTTGTTTAACCTGGATACTGGGGGGTCCACAATCGGCGAAAATTTCAATTTTTTCAGGAAACTCTCCTCAAAAGGGGTAACGGACCGCCATGCGTTTCGGGACTGAAAAGGCCCGCTGCGGTCGTTCCCATTCTTTGTATATAAACTTATCAAAATAAGTTAGGTAGGGAAACACCTTAGCAGTGCGGGCCGGCTTGTGGGACCCAAAAGGGACCGACACCTCAGTAGATGCCCCCGCCGTATCTTCCAATAAGGTGATAAGTGCTCCAACAAGCGCCCTTTCCTGCGCTGACCCGGACACGGAGTCATCCTCACTGTCCAAAAGGTCCTGGTCCGCATTCTCTGACACGTCAGAATAGGGGGCGTGTGCCACAGCCAGGCCCAAGTCTGAGTCAGAGCTTTTCCCAGAAGATGGTGGGGGGCGTTTATTACCCCCCTTGCGCCCGCACACCGCTTCCACCCTGGCAACAAAGGACTCCAGGACCGCCGCCAAAGCGTCCATAGGCACCGCAGGTGCAGGGGCACCGGTTTCTACCACAGGGATGTCTGGGGAAGAAGCGCCAGCTTCTGACGCCATGCTAACCCACACTCGCCTGACACCCGTTGGGGACTAAAGGCAAGGTACACAAAAGGTCCACCCTCCTAGCTGCTACAGACTGAGGGCCCCCCCAGAGGACTCACCACGCTGACCCAGGTACTGCACAGCGCTGCCGTCCGCTCTCTCTCCAGCACTGCCTGTGTCTGAGGTGTTCTCCTGTGTCTGAGGTATTCTGAATGGCGCGAACAGCACCAAAAGATATTCCCAGCGCTAGAGGCAAAAACTAAGCTGGGGCTACAAGAAAATTGCCGCCAGCCGCCTCAGCAAAACGAGCGCGGGCTACAAGAAAATGGCGGCCCCAGCAAAAAAAACGAGCGCGGGCTACAAGAAAATGGCCGCCCGTGAGGTAAATGAAAAAAGGCTGCGAACACGCTGATCCTCCGCGCGGAGGCATCCCAAATGGACAGACCAAGAACACCCCACTAAGGAGAGCGGACCCTGAACATCCAGTGCAGCCCCCAGCCTGGACTCGGAGCCCCCCCGGTCAGGTACACAGCAGGCCCAGCCACCACAGATGCATGGGGGGGAAGGGACAGGGAGAGAAGAAAGGGAGAGTGAAAGACCCCCTAGTCGACCTCCCCAGGAATGCCCAGCTGTTCCATTGTGCCGAAACAGGTGGAACCCTACTTACCCGTCCTGGACGCATTCCGGACAGACCCATCACCCGGTACGGGGTGGCTGTCGGCCACGGCACACTGTGATTCGGACAGCAGTAGCCCGGTCATATGTGTATCCCGGAGCACATAGCTCACCGGCCACCCCTGGAGCAAACGGGGCATGTCGTGGCCGACCCAGCGCGTAGCTAAAGGCCTGCTCACGCTCTATGGCCGGGCTGGGGAGACTATCAGGACTACCAGGATCTATATTATCCAGCCTGTCACACAGCCGGCTGTTTACAGATCTCAGGATCAAAAAAGTAAAAAAAAAGCAAAAAATCTCCAGCCAACCGGGAGCCAGGTCCTTCTCCTATGCCAAGCAGAAAAAACTGAGCTGCTGGATGCAGTGTGAAAGGTTATAGCCAGTAGGACCTCCCCCTGGGGGGTACTGTTCAGCTTTGCTGTTACATGTTTTACATGTTCTGCCTAGTCCTCTCCTGATAGAAGGCATATGACCCTAAGGTCAAGATTAAAAGGAGCGGTGTCCATCAATGAACGAAAGAGAAATACATTTTATTATTATTTTTTTATAATTATTTATGATTTCGTGTTTCAAACATTATCATACCCGGGATGTCTACTAGACTCTTGTTTGGACAAATTTAAGTGCGTTATGACTACAGGCCTACAATTTAAAAACGCCAAATTTCTATGCAAACAATTGTACCGCAAAAATCTGACAATCATACCGCCAGGGTGGCCAAGGAAGTTTTTGAGTAAAAAAAAAGGCATATCTGCAAGAGACAAACTTGGTCAGTTTATAGCCAAGCCTGGAAACCTAGAAAGTCCACATCTAGCATTCCCAACCTGAGACAGAGATCAAGACCAGAATAAGGCAGAGATGAGGGCGCTCTGAGGATGGATGTCTGGTCCTTTGTAGCATTGAAGAAATAGCACTAAAGGCAGCTCTTGTATGAGAAGCAGCAGCTCTGGAGGATCATAAAGAAAAGAAATGTGCCTCAAAAGGGGAGCATTAAAAGATTTGACAAGCACAGGGGGATTAAAAACACTTACAAGATCGTAAGAAGAAACGGGCATGTAATTATAAGAGAGCCGTCCTGCAGCCGTCAGAATCCCTGGTGATGTGAAGGAACGAGGAAGCGAAGAGGAAGCCCGGGTTCCAAGACCAAGCTGGAGCGCCCATGGGATGTCAGGTGAGGGCTGTATCGCATTTCGGAGCGCGCGTGGCTCCTTCGTCAGACTCCGTTTTTTTTATCCCCCTGTTTTAAAGATCAAGACCATACTCCTGAGCCTGGAGGCTGTAAAGTGTCAAACTATAAAAGAAAAACACACCCACCAACTTTCCAAGGCTGGGAAATGCTCAGTAGATGAGGCTGGACAATTACATTTTGTCCAAGGCAGAAAGTGCCTGGCTAAGCTTGTATGACTCCTGCCTCCTCCCTAATAGTTGACAAAAGCCATTGCTGTGTCATAGTCCAACAAAGTCCTGGCAGGATGACCTGTAGTCAGGAGGTTCAGAATTTTAAGTATTACCCAATCTTATTACCCAATCTTTCCAAGCTCCAAAATGTTGAATAGGCTTCCAGCAGTGACCAAATCCATTGCACAAAAAGGTGTTCAAAAGGAGACCAATGGAAAAAAGTTTTCCACCTTAACTGCAGGCCTGGTGTGCTGAGAGACCTGGCTATCACACTCAGATATTGGGGGTTATTTACGAAAGGCAAATCCACTTTGCATTACAAGTGCAAACTACAAGTACAAAGTGGAAGTGCAGTCGCTGTAGATCCAAGGGGGACATGCAAGGAAAAAAATAAAAATAAAATAAAACACAGCATTTTAGCTTGCACATGATTGGATGATAAAATCATTTCAGATCTACCCGAGATTTACAGCGACTGCACTTCCAAGTGCACGTTCAGTGCAATTTCAAGTGCACTTTGCACTTGTAGTGCAAAGTGGATTTGCCTTTCGTAAATAACCTCCATTGTGTCTTCTGTCACACACAGCCAGAATGACAAATTGCAGTAGCCTACAGTGGAATTAGGCATATGAAAATGCCTCAAAAATAGGATTTTTTACTCACCGTAAAATCCCTTTCTCTGAGTCCATGGACCGACACAGCCTCTCTATTGACAAAGTGGGTATTATCCGTTAATTAGGAGTTACTAGGCAGAAAACTTGTAAAAAGTGTTGCATCACACCCTCTACAGTACCGCCCAGGGGGCGGACCCTCTGGGTATATCACCTCAGTCTGCATCTCGCAGATCAGTTCGTCAAAAAGCAGTACAAACTTAAAAGGAGGGGTGGGTGCTGTGTCGGTCCATGGACTCAGAGAAAAGGATTTTACGGTGAGTAAAAAATCCTATTTACTCTTTCGTCCATGGACCGAGACAAAGTGGGACGTCCCAAAGCAGGGTCAGAGAAAAAACGAGGGGTGGTAACAGCATAAAAATAAACTTCACCCCAAACACAAAACAGCACTCCTCCAACGGAGGAGTTGCAACTCTAAACAGCCACTTGCAAAACCTTGCGGCCGAAAGAGGCATCCGAAGATGCACCTACATCAACTTTGTAGAATTTTGTGAAAGTGTGAGCGGACGACCAAGTCGCCGCTTTACATAATTGGGAAACAGACGCTTGATGTCAGAAAGCCCAAGAGGCACCTATTGCCCTGGTTGAATGCGCCGTGACCGGAAAGGGGGGGCTTGACCCTTTAAGGCGTAAGCCTGGATTACTATCTGTCGGATCCACTTAGAGATGGTGGCCGACGAGCCACCGAAACAAACAGTGAGTCTGACTTCCGGAACAGGGAAGTAGCAGATAGGTATACTCTCAAAGCTCGGACAACGTCCAAGGAATGCAACGCCGACTCCTTAGGATTCGACGGGTGAGGACACAAGGATGGAAGTACAATGTCTTCGTTGAGATGAAAAGCCGAAACGACCTTCGGAAGAAAGGAAGGCTGCGGCCGCAGCACCACCTTATCCTTGTGGAAAATCAAATAGGGAGCCTTGCAGGACAAGGCTGCCAGCTCAGAGACTCGTCTAACTGACGTAACAGCCACCAGAAAGACCACTTTCTGAGAAAGTGTCAACAGGGGAATATCTCTAATATTCTCAAACGGTGCCTTCTGAAGCACCGAGAGGACCAGGTTCAAGTCCCACGGAGGTAGCGGGGGACGGACCGGAGGGGCCACATGTCGAACCCCCTGCACAAAACGTACTCACGAAAGAGTGAGTCGCCAGGGGTCGCTGAAAAAAAGACAGACAGGGCAGATATCTGTCCCTTAAAGTGGTTGTAAACCCACTTTTTCAACTTGCACCTACAGGTAAGCCTAGATTAAGGCTTACCTGTAGGTGCAAGAAATATCTCCTAAACCTACACGGTTTAGGAGATATTTAGTTTAATGACAGGCGCCGCTGTCTACGCGCGCCGTAGACAATGGCGCATTCATGGGGTTAATCCCATTCACAAAATCGGCTACTTCCCAGCAATCGCTGGGCGTAGCCGAATGAGACGGCTCCCGCGCGCATGCGCAGAGTGACGTCTCCGCCGCTCCGGCCAATCACAGCGCCGGAGCGGCGCTGTGATTGGCTGGTGCGACGATACCCGGAAGTAACATTCCGGCTATCGCCGCAGCGATGGCTGCGGCTCAAGACAGGGACACGGACGGCTTTGGGGGCCCCGGTCTAAGGTAAGTGGTACATAATGAGCTAGTATGCTAGTCATACTATCTCATTATGCCTTTCTCTTGCAGGTGGGGTAAAAAAAAAAAAAACGATTAGTGGGTTTACAACCACTTTAATCGTACTTAAGGCAAGCCTTTGGTCCACCCCATGCTGTAAAAACAGCAGGATTCTGGAAACCAAATAAGTACGCGGATACCATTTCATTTCCTCACACATGGAGATGTAGGCCTTCCAAGTGCGGTGATAAACCTTCCTAGAGGACGGTTTCCGAGCACTTCTCATAGTAGAGATTACTGAATCTGATAGGCCCCAGTCTCTCAGTACCTGGTTCTCAACAGCCAGTGACTGTAAAGCAGGATGGAGTATGGGACCTTGCGATAGCAGGTCCTTCCGTAGTGGTAGGCGCCAGGGGACGTCTGCTACCAGACGTACTAGATCGGTGTACCAAGGACGCTGAGGCCAATCTGGAGAGATTAGGATCATTGGAATTCCCTCTGCCTCCACTCTGAGAAGCAGAAGAGGAAGAAGCCTTAAGGGAGGGAAGGCATAGATTAGCCGATACTGACCCCACGATGCCACCAACGCGTCAGTTGCGTCTGCGCATGGGTCTCTTGACCGGGCCACAAACCTCAATACCTTCCGATTGGGTCGGGAAGCCAGAAGATCTACGTCTGGTGTGACCCATCTTTGGCAGAGGAGTTGGAACACCTCCGGGTGTAAGGACCATTCTCCCTGGTCCAGCATCTGGCGGCTCAGGTAGTCCGCCTGCCAGTTTTCCACACCCGGAATGTACACGGCCGACAGTGCCAGTACGCTCCTCTCTGCCCACTTCAGGATGCGAGCGACCTCCGATGCTGCAGCTGAGCTTCTTGTTCCTCCTTGATGATTGACATATGCCACTGCTGTGGCGTTGTCTGACTGGATCCTGACTGGACGCCCTTGCAGCCTCTGAGACCATTTGAAGAGGCACAGCCTGATCGCCTGGATTTCCAGGACATTGATCGGCTTCCTCTGGGGTCCAGCGACCTTGCGCCGACTGAACACCTCAGACTCCCCCCCAACCTGTAAGGCTGGCGTCCGTCGTGATCACTATCCAGTAAACCGGAAGAAATGACTTCCCGGCCATTAGAGCCGGTGCGGTCAGCCACCATACCAGGGATCTCCAGACTAGGTGGCTCACTCGGATTTGATAATCCAGAGATGAAGGGCATCTGTTACATCTGGACAGAACTTCCTTCTGTAACACTCGAGTGTGGTATTGAGCATATGGGACCGCCTCGAAGGAGGCTACCATGAGGCCCAACACTCGCATGCAAAAACGGAGTGACGACCAATTCCTGGAAGTCAGCTGCCGTACTGCAGCCCGGAGGGTCTGCAACTTCTCCGCAGGGAGGAATACCTTTGCCTCTGAGGAATCCAGAATCAACCCCAGATACACTAGGCGTTGAGTGGGCACCAATACTGACTTTTGCGTGTTTAGTATCCAACCACAGTCTCGAAGAGTCTGACAGGTAATGGACACGCTTACCTCTAATTCTGAGCTTGAAGGGGCCTTCAGTAGAAGGTCGTCCAAGTAGCCCATGATAGCGATACCCCGCTGTCTTAGAAGTGGCAGAATCGGAGCGAGCACCTTGGTGAACATCCTGGATGCGGAGGCAAGGCCAAACGGGAGGGCCACAAACTGGTAGTGGTTCTTCCCGATAGCAAATCACAGAAACCTCTGGTGTCTGGAGTATATGGGGACATGCAGGTATGCGTCCAAGGAGGCCAGAAAGTCCCCCGGATGGAGAGCCGTGACTACAGATCGAACCGACTCCATCCGAAATCTTTGTGCTTTCACAAAGCAATTGAGGGCTCTGAGATCCAAGATTGGACAAACCCCCTCCTTCTTCGGCACAATGAACAGATTTGAGTAAAAACCCTGACCTCATTCCTGTTCTGGAACTGGAATAACTACCCCGCGTTCGAGTAGACCCTGGACCGCCCCATACAGGGCCTCCCGACGGGTCGGTAGTAGCTGGAGATTGGAGGTGATGAACCTGTCCGGTGGACAAGAGAGAAATTCTATCTTGTAGCCTGAGGAGATTACTTCGCAAACCCACCTGTCAGAGACTAAAGCTGTCCACTGAGTCGCAAATTTGCGAAGACGTCCCACCCACCCGAGAGCTGGGTGGGGGCGGACCTTCATGCGGACGCAGATTTGTCCGCAGGCTTGTTGGGTTTGCGGGGCCAAGGACGCTTTTGTCCTTGGGCAGGCGCCTTGTCGGCCTGGGGTATTTTCCCTGTTGCCCTAGGGGGACGAAAAAAACCGCCTGCGTGCAATAAAGGAGGGACCTTGCCCTTGGCGTGGCCCCCTACCCTTGCTAGTTTGGGGCAGCAAGGTGCTTTTACCTCCTGTGGCATCCTTGATGAAGTCATCCAGAGAAGCCCCAAAAAGTCTGTCGCCCTTAAAAGGCAGATCCAACAGGGCTTTCTTGGAAGTCTGGTCCGCAGACCAGCCCTTTAGCCAGATCAGGCGGTGTATTGCTACTGCATAAACCGAAGCTTTTGACAGCAGGGGAATAGTATCCATGTCTGACTCGCAGACAAACTTAAGGCCCTGGACCAACTGGTCGGCCAAAGTTATCTCATTAGGAGGAGCATCTCGCTCCTTTAACCCCTGGAGTAGCAATTTTGCCCATTCAGTAAGTGTCTGAGACACTAGGGCCCCCGCCAATGCCAGGCGTACTACCGAGCCTACCACTGAATATAGGTAGCGAGCGAGTGCTTCAGCCTTCTTATCTACAGGGTCCTTGAAAACAGGAGCCCCTTCTACTGGAATAGTGGTGGCTCTATTAAGTCTGGA
This sequence comes from Rana muscosa, assembly GCA_029206835.1. Taxonomy (NCBI): domain Eukaryota; kingdom Metazoa; phylum Chordata; class Amphibia; order Anura; family Ranidae; genus Rana; species Rana muscosa. The sequence goes on along the minus strand of JARGYO010000162.1, from coordinate 28,972,487 downwards.
CACCGGAGGGTTCACTATAGGGGGAGAGGTCCATTTCTTCAGAAAACTCTCCTCAAAGGGGTACCGTACCGCAAACCTCTTTGGGGCTGTAAAGACCCTCAGTGGGTTCTCCCATTCCTTGTATAAGAGTTTGTCAAAATAAGACACACAAGGGAACACCTTAGCAGTGCGGGCAGGTTTACGAAACCCAAAGGGGACTGGAGTTTCTGCTGCTTCTGCAGTATTTTCCAACTTTAGCGTATCCCGCACTGCAGTAATAAGGTCAGATACCAAAGCCGTCTCGCGTACTGACCTGGACTTAGAGTCATCCTCACTGTCCGATCGGTCACGGTCTGCAGTCTCTGATGCGTCCGAATCTGGGCCATTAGCCGTAGCTGGACCTGGTTCTGCATCAGAATTATCCCCGGAATATTGCAGAGGACGGGGGCGTTTACTACCCCCTGTATTCCCGTGTGCTGCTTCCACCCTGGCAGCAAACGCCTCTAGGATTGCCGACATAGCGTTCATAGACACCTCAGGGGCACCAGCTGCTAAATCTGGTGCTTCAGGGGAGAAGACATCTGGCTCAGATGCCATGCTGACCACAGGCTGACACCCACAGGGCTCCAGGCAAGATATCGATAGGCCACCCTCCTGCGCTGCAGAGATGCTGGGTTACCCAGAGGACTCAGCACCCTGGACCGGTACTGCTATGCTGCCGTGTGCTGCGCCTGTGATGCTGTCCCACTGCTGCTGTGTCAGTCTGCTTCTTTTATCAGCGCTTCCTGTGTGAATTTTCGCGCCAGTGTAATGCACCCTGGAGGCCGGAGACTCTTGCAAAATGGCCGCCAAAAACGTCTGTATGGAAGATAATGTGGGCTCTATGAAAATGGCCGCCGAGCCGAAGATAGAGGCCAAGCAGCCGTAGCCCACAAAAAGATGGCCGCCGAACGGCAATATCTACATACAGGGTGGACAAACATGACCGCCGATCAGTTGATAGAGGCCAGTGGGTGTGGACTACAAGAAAATGGTGCCAAAACCACAGGAAGATGGCCGCCGGGCAGTCACTAGAGGCCGAACCCGGCATGGACCACCACAAAATGGCCACCGACAGCATGGAGGAGGAAGCACACACGTAAGCAGAAATGACATTTCTTTTAAATGTTAGTTACAGCCAGCCCCGCTCCAGTGGAACCCCTTAGGTGACCCCCAGCACCCAGCAACATTTAGCTAGAAGCCCAGGGAGGAGGGAAAAGGCAGGGAGAGAGGGAAGAAAGGGGCCACAACCACTTACTTGGTCTCTCCAGGAATGTCCAGCCAAATCACCCAGCCGAGGCAGGGGAGTTTACTTACCTATCCTGCATGTATTATGCTGGAAGACATTCCAAACAGATCATCGTCCGCGCACGGGATTGGACCAAAAAGGGACGATCATATGTATGCCCTGGAGCGTGACGCTCACCAGACAGGCTGCTGCGACTCGGCCGTAAGGTCAGCCGAAGCTGAGCGGTCCGATGCAAGCCTTGGAGCGTAAGCTCACTGGCCAGGCTGCTGCGACTCGCCGTAAGGTCAGCTGAAGCTGAGCGGTTCGGCGCAGGCCCTGGAGCGTAGGCTCACCGGCCACCCGTGGAGCAACGGGCATGTCGTGGAAAACCCAGCGCGTAGCTAGGGTCGGCACACGCTCGATGGCCGAACTGGGGAGACTACAAGGATCGAGGGTCCAGCCTGTCACCCAGTCGGCAGTTGATCGAAGATCGCAGGAAACAAAAAATTTAGCAAATAAAATATCTTTTTCCCCCCGGACCAATGGGTCCGAAGGGAGCCATGTCCTACTCCTTGCTAGACAGAAAAAAACTGATCTGAGGTGATATACCCAGAGGGTCCGCCCCCTGGGCGGTACTGTAGAGGGTGTGATGCAACACTTTTTACAAGTTTTCTGCCTAGTCACTCCTAATTAATGGATAATACCCACTTTGTCAATAGAGAGGCTGTGTCGGTCCATGGACGAAAGAGTAAAGGGGGCTACCAACCAGCTCAGATCTGTCAAGCAAAAAGTGGAAGGTTGGAAAGCTCCTGGACTGCAGATTCTCAACATGGGAGTGGATAGTCAGGGGGGGGTGGCAGGTCCGATAACATGAAAGGAGGCAAAAGATAGACAAAGAAAAACTATCTAGTTGCCCCTGGATATCACAACTTCTACCCAAGTAGCCATTTGTCTTGAGTGCAGGTGGTCTGAAAGTCAGGAATGGAATCTGTTCATGGGAAGGATGACTCAATTGCAGAGTCGGAAACCCTCCTGGTTCCATAGAAGGTACTATGGTTTCCCCTTCCTGTACTGAAAAATCAAGAGACAAAAACAAACTCCATCAACTTTACCCTCCTCATACTGAGCAATCACGCAGCAGAGGTTACCAAGGGGAGATAATGACAACCAAAAGGTCCAACTTCAGAAAAAAAAATCTGTAGGTACCAGTCCGAATGTGGAAGGTAAACCTATACAGTTAACAAAATCCTACAATAAAGTAGAAGCTACACAGGCAGCCAGCTTAGACAGCTTTGCATACAAGGGAAAAAACATATTTAAATTGCAATAGCCTTACTTAACCAAGCCTGAAGCAGTAGGTGGATATGTGGAAACTCAATAAACAGGCTATACCAGACAAGGCATCCCTTAAAAAAAAAAAAAAAAAAAAAAAAAAAGAGCACAGGCAGCCACATTGGCAAAAATGTAAACTCTAGGGAGGGAAGGTGATCATGGACACACTGTACCCCCTACCCACCAGCAAAGTGATACTGCAGCCCAATTCAACAAACCCCTGCAGGGAAGGACTCACCATCACAAGTGTTTACTAGCAGTAGGCCACTTGCTGTCCTGCTGCTCTCCATTCTTGATGGTAGCAGCGATCATATACTGTCCAGCCTTGCCATTTGACCAGAAGTGCATCATCCCAGGCCAAAGGACGTGACGTCACGCTACCAGAAACCGAGGCTTGGACAACACATACACTCTAGGGCATGGGACTCCATGCAGTCACAGCCATCCCCAAACACACCAAAGGCCCTTCTACAAACCCCCCAGAGGGTAAAGGGAACAGGGCTTACAATCCAGGGGCTTCAGGAGTCAACCCCTCACTACTAAATAGGGGTCAAGATCCTGAAATGAAGATAGCGGAACCCTTTGCCAAAAAGCCATGGCAAGACATACCAGGAGGTATAATACTCCATCAAGATGGGGAGTACTAACCTAATGGCCAACCTGTCAGTATAAAACAGGGGTGTCCAAACTTTTTTCAAAGAGGGCCAGATTTGATGAAGTGACGTGTGAGGGCCGACCATTTTGCGTGTGTATGCGCCATCGGACATTTGCTGTCGGAATTTCCGACAACAAAAATTTGAGAGCTGGTTCTCAAATGTTCCGACAACAAAAGTGGTTGTTCGGAAATTCCGACCGTGTGTACACAATTGAACACACAAAAATTCTACGCATGCTCGGGAATCAATTTGACGCATGCTCGGAATCATTGAACTTCATTTTTCTCGGCTTGTCGTAGTGTTGTACGTCACCGCGTTCTTGACGTTCGCAATTTACGGCAACATTTGTGTGACCGTGTGTATGCAAGACAAGTTTGAGTGAACATCCGTCAGAAAAAAATCCACGGTTTTGTTGTCAGAATGTCCGATCGTGTGTACGCGGCATAAGTGTGTTCGTCCGAGCACCAATACACTGCCCAACAAGAATTCTCTTTCCTTTGTGGCTGTGTGTGGTGAAGAGTTGAGCTCGGGCGTGTTATTTGGATATACCGTATTTATCGGCGTATAACACGCACCTTCAATTAAAGGGGCTGTAAACCCTCCTGTTTTTTCACCTTAATGCATTAAGGTGGAAAAACTTCTGTCAGTCACCGGCCCCCCAGCCCCCCCCCCCTTTTACTTACCTGAGCCCTGGAATGTCCCACAGCGAGAACGGGCCGTCTCTCTGCCCGGGGTTCACGGCTCTCGATTGGATAGATTGATAGCAGCGCAGCCATTGGCTCCCGCTGCTGTTAATCAATGATGCGGGTGCCGAGGGACGGGGCCGAGTCCAGCATTCAGCGGCTATGGACGACAAATGCTGGACACGGGAGCGCCCCCCCGCAAGGTAACCCCCCGGGAGAGTGCTTCTCCAAGGGGGGGTAATCTGATGCGGGGAGGAGCTGCGAGAGCCGCCGTGGGACCCCAGAAGATGGTGTTTTGGTGAACTGCCCAGTGGAGGTAAGCAAGACATGTTTGTCATTTTTATTTTATTTTTTATTCAAACCTTAAGTATCACTTTGAGGGAAAGTTTCAGGGGGAAAAAAAATACATTTTAAATAAAGAACTGTGAAGCAAAATAAGGGTCAGTGCCAATCAATGCAGCCTGATCGATGCCCATCTGCAGGCTCGGAGGGGACAGAGAGGGGGGGGGGCGGGACAAGCACCAACAGATTACATACAGGAGAAGCTCCTGTTTTTTTCTGCGGCCTCTTTAATACAAAGTCCCACCTCCTATGACAGACAGAACAGTCATCCAATGACAGCCCAGGAGATGGGCCTTCCTATTACAGAGGCCGCCATACAGAGGCCGCCAGGAAATTCTCACTATATGTATTCTGTTGGCGCTCGTCCCGCCCCCTCCCTTTCCCCTTCGAGGCACATATATATATAAATAAATACGGGTATATATCTTGTGTGGCCCCCACAAAAGAGAAATTATATATATATATATATATATATATATATATATATATATATATATATATATATATAGCTGAATTACCAGTGGGGCCGTATGAAAACAAAACCCGGGCCGGACTTTGGACATGCCTGGTATAAAACAAATGTTGTGCTGCTCCTGGACTATATAAAACACAATCTAATCTGAGGAACAGGGGGATATGAGGGTTTTTCATGGTTTAGCTTGCGATTCCTGTAGAGGGAGGAGCCAATAATCTCTCTGTCTGTCTATATGCATAATGCTTTCAAGTTTATGTAAAGGCAAAACTTTTAGTATTGGATAGAGTGGGGAATAGTTAAGAAACCTGTAAGGCCTTTTGCTTTCGGTGTCTCATTTGGGAGATTTCCCTTTACCATCTGTCCCAGAAATACAAGGGAGTAAGTGGAAATGTGCAATATCAATGGGCTGCTTTAACTGACAAACATGTTGCATTAACAGAACACACAGTCTGAAGGGGCCCTTGACTTGTCTTCAGAGAAGGTGTCCCTATTGGAAGAGTTCACCTTTATTTCTGTTCTCGTGACAACTATAACATTTTGGATTTCCCCAAACTTTCTGTACTTGAGACAATGATGCCATCCCCACTTTAGCTGAACTAAAAAGAAAAGAAAGGTATGGTTTTACATACGCTTTAATAATAATAGTTCCATGTGTCTCATTTGGTTCTTTGTCATCTGTCTGTTTTAACTTCCAGAGCCACAGACGCTATATGAATGTTGCCCTTCAAGTCAGCAAAATCCAAAACCTGATCAGTTACAGTCCTGTGTCACAGCTGAAGTGTGACATGACTCTTACATTGTTTTTACACCCAATAATGAAATCTCCTTCTTTAACCACTTCAACACCGGGCTTTTTGTACCACTTCAATACCGGGCCTATTCTAGCACTTCTCTCCTACATGTACAAATCATCATTCTTTTGCTAGAAAATTACTCAGAACCCCCAAACATTATATATGTTTTTTTAGCAGACACCCTAGGGAATAAAATGACGGTCATTGCAACATTTTTTCTTACACGATATTTGCGCAATAATTTTTCAAACGCCTTTTTAAAAAAAAAATGGTTTCATGAATTAAAAAATAACAAAACAGTAAAGTTAGCCCAATTTTTTGGGAAAATATGAAAGATGTTACGCCGAGTAAATAGATACCTAACATGTCACGCTTTAAAATTGCGCACACTCATGGAATGGCGCCAAACTTCGGTACTTAAAAATCTCCATAGGCGACGCTTAATTTTTTTTTTACAGGTTACCAGGTTAGAATTACAGGTCTAGTGCTAGAATTGTTTCACGCGCTCTAACGCACGCGGCGATACCTCACATATGTGGTTTGAACGGCGTTTACATATGTGGGCGACTTACGTGTGCATTCGCTTCTGATCGCGAGCTACCGGGGACAGGGGCGTTTTAATTTTTTATTTTTTTTACTTATTTATTTATTTTTTTACAATTATTTTACTTTTTTTTGGATCACTTTTATTCCTATTACAAGGAATGTAAACATCCCTTGTAATAGGAATGTGTGCGACAGGTCCTCTTTATTGAGAGATGCGGGGTCAATAAGACCCCACATCTCTCCTCCAGGCTGGAAAGCATGAGATCAGTGAAATTTTTTTCACTGATCTCATACTTACAGCCGCAATGGCGGCTTTGTTTACATTTGAGGACCCGGGCGTGACGTTATCACATCGCGCCTGGGCCTCCGACGATCATAGAGATGACTGGTGACCATCTGGGAAGCGCTTGCCGGCGCGCTCCTGTGTCATATAGTTGGCGTCCATAGATGCCAAGTGTATGACTCGGTCCCGCCCCATCGGCGGCCGCGTTTTTGGATGTGATGGACAGCAGCGGGAGCCAATGGCTGCACTGCTATAAATCTATCCAATCAACGGCCAGACTCAGTGGAGAAGAGGACGCCGGAGGATGTGCACAGCAGGTGAACAGACTCAGGTAAGTAAAATGGGGGGCCCATGACAGCGAGGTGTTTTTTCACCTTAATACATAGGATGCATTAAGGTGAAAAAACACTAACCTTTACAACACCTTTAAGTATGAAAATTTTTATATAATAAACTATTAAGATTTAGGCCTCATGTACAAAAGGATTTTTTTTTTAAAGACTTTTTATTGGTTTTCTTAAATTTTTTTATAAATGTAGAGCCCTTGGGCAATACAAAGGACATTTTGCAAACTTTCCTAGAAGCCTTTCCTCCTGGCAGCAGCGTTTTGGCAGAAAAAAAGCCTGATGCTTGTAAAAGTGTCTAAAGCTTTTAAGTGAGTTTACAGGCATCAAAAGCGTGGGCGTTAATTTCATTGGCCAGAATAATAATAAAATTTAGTCTGGTCATTGAAATAAATAAAAGTGCTAAACGCGCCTAGTGTTTAGCAGCGTCAAGCCTTTTTTCCTGGAAAAACGCTGCTGCTCCTGGATGCACTGACAGTGGGTATTTTCCTGCCACTAAACACTGCTAAAAGCCTACATGTACAAGGACACATATGCTAACATGTAGGGGAGTTTAGAAGCAGGAAAAAAAATTAACACCTGACGCCCTTAGAAGCAGCTGTAAAAAAGTCCAGTGTGCATGAGGCCTTATATACAATATTTAGTACATTCAGCAGACCTAAACATCTACTATAGAATAGGAAAACAATATATTTTCAGTTGGGCTGAAAAAAAATAAAGTAAAAAAAAATAAAAAAAATCGCAAAAGTACCTTGCACCAGGAGAACAGCGGATATACATGCAAGAAATTCTGTTGCCACGGCTACTCTTGGTCATGAAAACTTCTATGGTGTCCAGCTCACGTTGACTGTACTGAAAGTCAGCACGATCTGTAAGGTGAAGTTTCCATCGTCCCATGAAACCTGTTCCTCCTCTTCCATTACCAACCCTTACGGCGGCATCTTGTTCTGGCAACACCGCATAGGTCGGTATTGGGGGCAAGAATGCCAATTTTGCAGCAATCCTGCCCGGACATGGTGGACAACAAAAGAGGCAGCACAACTCCTTAATGGAAAATCCGTTCATCTCACAGGAAAAAAAGCACAGCAGTTAAAACTGGTGAAAATTAAAAAAAAAATTGCTCTTCAGTTAAAATAGGCATTGATCATAACATACCATATAAAAAACGAATCCAAAGTAAGATAACTTCATGCCAACATTTAGATCACAGCTTGCTTGAACCATTTTCACAGAATAAATATAATTGATGAGCAAAACATACATAAGTGTGCGTAGGCATATCTCTTGAAACAATGTTTTATAGCTTCAGCGCACATACAAAATGCCTTGAAGTTAAATGGTAATAAAATGTTAATTCAAACAAAAATCTGTAAGTAAAAGAGTCTACTGAACTGAACAGTCTCACTACACAGACCGCAAGGAAAAATACTTCTGTGTCTCTTAACCCTGAAGAAAAACACTTCCAGTAACAAGATGATCAAGCTGTCCTTGTGTTATTTATGGTTCTATGTCCTTTCCAGGGGAACCAGAAAACCGAGTGCTGCAGAGCCAAAGGGTAGGGAGTATTGCAATCCGTGCGTGGTTGTACTACATGGCCTCCGTCAGGGTAAAACCTGGGTTGTCCACTGTCCATATGACAGAAAGGAATGTTATAAGGAAGTGCAATGGTCACTGATTAGCACTCACAGGAGAAATTCCCTTCGTGTGCACCTCCAGGATGTCTCTGACCGTTTGTGTACCTCCAGGTGCTTGTGTTACATGAAAAGGCATCCCCAGCCTTCCTTTATACGTGCATGTTCCTTGCTCTGGATTGAGTAGTCTTGTGCCGGGCAGGCTGGTTATCAGTTTGCTCACAGGTTCTTGCTTACTCTTCTGCACCCACTTCTAGGAAAAATTGACAAATAAAAAAATAAATAAAAAAAAAGTATAAAGTATAATTAACTGCAAATGTTACTTTTAGTTTGAGTGGAGAAGGATTAGAACACTTGCCAGGTTTTTATTGTTGTATGTGTCCCTGTTGGGAGATTCAATCCCTCTAATTGTCCTGTTTATTATTATCACTGAGAGTGAAAGAAAATCCCACATTTTTAGTGGTTACCAAAACAGGAAGTGGAAAATCTTCTGATAGAGACACTGGTTCTGGTGACAACCAAGTACAGTATTTGCTCACTTTGCAGGGATTTCTGCTTATTTCCTGTTTTGGCTATTGGACAGGAAGTAAAAATCTCCCCAATAGGACACAGATGACAAAAATAAACTTGGCAAGGGTTATAGCTCTCCTTTAGCCCTGGTTCACACGGGTATGATTTGGCATGTCAAATCGGCGGCATTTGCCGGCAATGGCACCGTCCTAATTGGTGCGACGCCGCACCGATTTCCAAAAGTAGTTTCTGTACTACTTTTTGCGATTTCAGGCAGCGATTTACATTGACATCTGTGCAGAAACCTGCACAGATGTCTCTGAAATCACAGCCGAAATCGGGACTGACAAGGGGGGAGTGAAATTGTGCAAGTTCAGCTGAACTTGCACGGCTTCATTCCTGCAGCCCAGTGTGAACCTGGGCTTACTCTATCCAAAATGAAAAAATAAAAAATAAAGTTTTTTTTAAAGTAGAGCTAAAGCCAAAACTGAGCCACTCTGGTAAAAAAATATACACAACCATTGCAATACGAATCACAATGTTCTACTAAACATTGTTCGGTTTGCAAACAAATATTGCTTAGGTGTCATACTGATTTGACTAAAATCCCCAATTTATAAAAAAACAAAAAAAACAAAAACACAACATTAAAATCGCACTAATAGTTGTAAAATATAACACAATGGGTTGCCGTGCACTGACAAACGCTGCATGCATGATTTTTGGTCCGTTGTGGTCAAATGAATAAACCATCCTAAATTAGAACACATTAAAGCATATGTATTTAATGCACCACGGGGAAACAGACTAGTGTGAATGGGCCCTTAGGGCTTGTTCACATGAATGGACTGCAATAATACACAGTGAAACATGTGTGGTAACGCACCATGCACAGTTTAGTGTGCCAATGTACCATTCTTTTTCATGAAATTTAGACTATGTTACCAACTATGTTTCTATAAAAAAAATAGGATTTTTGTACTCACCGTAAAATCCTTTTCTCTGACATCCATGGACTGACACAGCGTCTCTTACACTTTACACGTGAGTTATGTCCCTGCTTGCAGGAGAAGACCTAGGCAGAATGTGAGATGTTATACATACATTCTAAAAGCCAGAGCTGAACAGCCCCGCCCAGGGGGGCGGTCCCTCCAGACATAACCCTCCCACTGCAGTCAGCAGACCTTAGTTCGTAACAAAGCAGTACAAAACCTTAAAAGAAAGGGTGGGTGCCGTGTCAGTCCATGGATGTCAGAGAAAATGATTTTACGGTGAGTACAAAAATCCTATTTTCTCTTATCATCCATGTACTGGCACGGCGTCTCTTACACTTTACACGTGGGATGTCCCAAAGCAGTGTCAAGAGGGATGGGAGCAGTATAAATGGAAAAAACAAAAACTTCACTCCAAACAAGGCAGAGCTCAACGGAGGAGTTGCAACTTTAAACAGCGGCCTGCAGCACCTTGCGGCCGAAGGAAGCATCCGAAGATGCAGCCACATCAACCTTATAAAACGTAGAAAAGGTATGAACGGACGACCAGGTCGCCGCCTTGCACACTTGTGCAACCGACGCTTGATGTCGGAAAGCCCAGGAAGCACCAATTGCCCTGGTGGAATGCGCCGTAACCGGAAAGGGAGGCGCCCGCCCCTTGAGAGCATAGGCTTGAATGACGGTTTGTCTGATCCACCTAGAAATGGTGGCAGATGAAACCGCTTGGCCCTGTTTTGGACCAGAGACAGTTACAAACAGTGAGTCAGACTTCCGAAAAGAAGCAGTAGAAGACAGGTACACCCGCAAGGCTCGTACCACATCCAATGTGTGAAGCGCAAACTCTCTGGGATGCGATGGGTGAGGACACAAGGACGGGAGGACAATGTCCTCATTTAGGTGAAAGGCCGAGACCACCTTTGGCAAAAAAGAAGAAGGTCGCGGACGCAACACCGCCTTATCCTTATGGATGACCAAATAGGGCGACTTGCAGGACAAGCCCGCCAACTCAGACACTCGTCTAACAGAAGTAATGGCCACTAAGAAGGCCACCTTCTGAGACAAAGTCAAGAGGGGAATATCTCTGATATTTTCAAAGGGAGGTTCCTGGATAACCGAGAGCACCAAATTCAGATCCCACGGGGGGAGAGGAGGCTTGACAGGAAGAAGCACATGGCGAACCCCTTGTACAAAGGTGCTAACCAAAGAATGACCCGCCAGCGGTCGCTGAAAGAAGACGGCCAAGGCCGAAATCTGACCCTTAATGGTACTCAAAGCAAGCTTCTGGGTCACGCCACGCTGCAGAAAACGCAGGATTCTGGGGACGGAATACGTCTGCGGACGCCAGTCCAGCTCTTCGCACATGGCGATGTAAGCTTTCCAAGTACTGTGATAGATCTTTCTGGAGGAAGACTTCCGTGCCCTTAACATGGTCGAAATGACCGAATCCGAGAGACCCCCCGGTCTCTCAGCACCTGGCCTTTCAATAGCCATGCCGTTAAAGCCAGAGACTGTAAAGCAGGATGAAATATAGGATCTTGAGAAAGAAGGTCCTCCCTCATTGGCAACCGCCAGGGAACGTCCGCGACGAGACGTATCAGATCGGCGTACCAGTGCCGCCGAGGCCAATCCGGAGCAATGAGGATCACCGGAATTCCCTCGGTCGCCAGCCTGCGCAGCAGGCGAGGGAGCAACTGCAATGGAGGATAAACGTACATCAGGTGATAATGACCCCATGGGGCCACCAACGCATCTGAGGCATCCGCCCAAGGATCCCTGGATCTGGCCACAAACCTCGACACCTTGCGATTGAGTCGAGAGGCCATCAGGTCCACATCCGGCGTGCCCCACCGTCGGCAAAGGAGTTGAAAAACCTCTGGGTGCAGGGACCACTCTCCCTGGTCCAGCGTCTGGCGACTCAGATAGTCCGCCTGCCAATTGTCCACGCCCGGAATGTAGACGGCCGACAGAGCCGGCACGCTTCTTTCGGCCCACCTTAGGATGCGGGCGACCTCGGAAGCCGCAGCTGAGCTCCGAGTCCCCCCCTGATGGTTGACATACGCCACCGCCGTGGCGTTGTCCGACTGGATCCTGATGGAGCTACCCTGTAATCTCTCCGACCATGAGGAGAGACACAGTCTGATTGCCCGTATTTCCAGAACATTGATCGGTAAACGGGCTTCGTCTGGAGTCCAAAGCCCTTGGGCCGACAGGACTCCCCAGACTCCCCCCAGCCCGTCAGGCTGGCATCCGTCGTGATCACCGTCCATTGGATGGGGAGAAACGACCTCCCGGACCGAAGAGCCGGGGACCTCAACCACCACGCCAGGGACACCCTGACCAGGTGACTCACGTGGATCTGAAGATCCAAGGACAAGGGGGATTTGTCCCAAGTGGACAAGATCTCCTTCTGTAATGCCCTGGTGTGCGATTGGGAATAAGGAACGGCCTCAAAAGAGGCCACCATGAGTCCCAGGACTCTCATGCAAAAACGGATTGACGACCATTTTCGGGACGTCAGCACCCGCACTGCAGACTGAAGTGTCAGCCGCTTCTCCGGAGGTAGGAATACCTTCGCCTCCAAGGAGTCCAGAATCAGACCTAGATACTCTAGATGCTGAGTCGGGACCAGGACCGACTTCTGAATGTTCAGGAGCCACCCGAAGTCCCTGAGGGTCTGACTGACGATAGTCACACTTTCTTCTAATTCTGAGCCACTGTCTGCTCTTAGAAGAAGATCGTCTAGATAGCCCACGATAGCAATGCCTCGCTGTCTCAGCAAAGCTAGAACCGGAGCAAGCACCTTGGTGAACACCCTCGGTGCCGAGGCTAGGCCGAAGGGAAGAGCCACAAATTGATAGTGGACTTCGCCGATCGCAAAGCGCAGAAACTTCTGGTGGCTCGCGCAGATCGGAACATGCAAGTAGGCGTCCTTGATGTCCAAGGACGCCAGAAAATCCCCTTGATGGAGTGTAGCGATCACCGTGCGAATGGATTCCATGCAGAATTTTTGCACCTTCACGAAGGCATTCAGGGCCTTGAGGTCCAGGATTGGCCGAACCCCGTCCTTTTTTGGAACAAACAGATTTGAGTAGAACCCCTGAAACCTCTCCTGGGACGGAACTGGCACAATCACTCCGGACCCGATCAAATCCTGTACAGCCCCCAATAGGGCTGCCCGACGGGCAGGAAGGAGATTTTAGGGAAAGAAGCTGTCTGGGGGCCAGGAACGGAACTCTATTCTGTATCCTGAGGTGACCACCTCGCACACCCACCAGTCGGAGATCCGGGAGGTCCACCGATCCGTGAACCTGCGAAGTCGTCCCCCCACCCCAGAGTCGGGCGGGGGCAAGACTTCACGCGGAGGCGGGCTTGGGAGCCGGCTTGTTCGGCTTACGCACCCAGGGGGCGCTTGTGTCCACCCGCCGCACTGTTGTCAGTCTGGGAGGGCTTACCCGTGGACTCCGACTGACGAAAAAACACGTTTTTTGCAGGAAAGGAAGGACCCGGCTTACGGCGGACCTCCTTACCCTTGATAGTCTGAGGAAGGAGAGTGCTTTTACCTCCCGTGACATCCTTGATGATGTCATCCAGAGCAGCACCGAAAAGTCTACCACCCTTAAAAGGTAGATCTGTCAGGAGCTTCTTAGAGGCTAGGTCAGCAGACCAGCATTTCAACCAGATAAGACGTCGTAATACCACCGCCGAGACAGAGGCCCTGGATATTAATGGGGCCGCGTCCAACGTGGCGTCGCACACATAAATCAGGCCCTGCACCATCTGGTGGGCCAGAGCAATAGTGTCCGGAGGAAGATTATACTCCTGTACTGTTTTGGTGCAAAATTTTTGCCCATTCCGTGAGTGTCTGAGACACAAGGGTCGCCGCTACAACAGGCCGTAAGGCAGATCCCAACAAGGCAAACGTGGCTCTGCTCACCACTTCTGACCTCCTGTCAGTGGGGTCCTTAAATGCAGGAGTCCCCTTCATCGGGACAGTGGTGGCCTTGTTCAAACGGGCGACTGGAGGGTCGACCACTGGGGGAGAAGCCCACTTCTTAAGTAGGGCGTCTTCAAAGGGGTATCTGACAGACAAACGCCGCGGGACCATAAAAGTCTTCTGCGGCTTTTCCCAGACCTGATCAATGAGCTGGTCAAAGAAAGGTACATATGGAATATTAGAAGGCTTGGCCTTAAAAGAACCAAAGGAGACTGCCTCTGCCTGAGGTTCCATAGCCGCAGCATTCAGCTTGAGAGTGTCCCTCACAGCATCAATGAGTTCACTAACAAGCGCCCTGTCATTTACTGACTCAGAACTGGAGTCTTCCTCACAAGGAATGTCCTGTTCAAAACCATCCAAATATTCAGAGCTAGGGTCCTGAGCAGCACTAGCTGGGCCCATATCTGAATCAGCGCACTCCCCTTGTGGAAAGTGGGGAGAGGGCGCTTTTTTGCTCCCTTGCGCTCGCACACCGCTTCCATCCTGGTAAGAAATTATTCCAGGACTGCCGACAACTGGTCCATGGGGACCGCAGGTGCTGGGGCACTGCCTGTCGCCTCTGGCATGCAAGGGGAAGCTGGTGACACTGACTCCATATTGTCCCTCTCTGAGACTCCTCAGAAAAAAAGTCCACCCACAAGCTGTGCTGACTGAGTAGGGGAAAGCCCAGGGGACCCACCAACCTGACCAGGACCGCTCGGTTCCGCTGCCTTGTCTCTCTGCGCCGCGCTGTTCAGCGTGAGTGAGCTGAGAGGAGAGAGTGAGGAGATTCGCGCCGTTCCCAGCGGCGATAGAGGCCAAACAAGCGCTTGAAAAGCGCGCGGCTACAAGAAAATGGCCCCCGCAACGTGCTCAGGCGATCCACAGCAAAATGGCCACCAATGTAAAGTAATGCACAAGCACAAAACATGGCGCCGAACGGCGCCCAGGCCCCCAAAACACTCAAAAACCAGCCCCAGCGATATGCAGACCAGCATGAGCCCCCCCCCCCCCCAGGGCAGTATGACCCTCAGGCACCCCACACAGCACAGCGCCAGCAATGGTGACAAAGTGACAATAAAACACAGGGGGAGACAGGGAAAATCCCTCACACAGAGAAACACACAGCATGTACTCACCTGCAGACAGGACAGACTACTTACCCGTCCCCTGAGGGACCCACTGGTGTGTTTCTGACAGAACTATCACAGTGCGGTACTGAGTAGCTGTCGGCTCGGTCCACCACGAATGATACAGCAGGACTTTTCAATCTTGAGAGGACCGCGGAGCATGAAAGCCCACCGGCCACCCCTGGAGTCGTGGGGCATGTCGTGAACTGAGTCTCACGCACACAAGGCGAGGATCAGCACGCTCGATGGTCGGACAGGGAAGACTACGAGGATATCTTGTACCCAACCTGTTGCCCAGCCGACAGTTGATAGAAGATCTCAAAAATAAAATAAGAAAAATTCCAAAAGGAATAAAAATAGGTCAGGAGACTGGCTCCTGAGAGAGCCACGTCTTCTCCTTCTGCTAGGCAGAAAAAAACTGAGGTCTGCTGACTGCAGTGGGAGGGTTATGTCCAGAGGGACCGCCCCCCTGGGCGGGGCTGTTCAGCTCTGGCTTTTTAGAATGTATGTATAACATCTCACATTCTGCCTAGGTCTTCTCCTGCAAGCAGGGACATAACCCACGTGTAAAGTGTAAGACGCCGTGTCAGACCATGGATGGTAAGAGAAATACACTATTTATGAAGGCAGTGGTGTTCTGGGGATATAATCTATATCTAGGTATCACTATACAATTCAGAACCCAATATTTGACGTCAAGACTGGTACGGTGTGCAAACTAGTATTTTGAATAATATTTGTACTTGTACTGAATGGTAACCACCGTGATGTATAATCTGCGGTGAGCTGTAAAAGAAAGCAGGATTTTTGTGTGTGTGTGTTTTGAGAGGGCGTTATTGCCTATTTATTTTGTGCTACCTAACATGATGTGCACAAAAATGTATGTGCATCACTACACAAAACGTTCATTCTGGTGTAAATAGGCCCTTATAAAAAGGAACTATAAATATCGGCATCAAGAAAAGAACGACCAAACGCCTGTGATGCCTAGACGAGGACATCGTGAGATCCTAGGAAAGCTGAGGATCCCAAATCTTATGAGAAGATTCTCTTGCACAGTGCTGGAACATCTTCCTGTGAGATCTGGAAGATCCACTTTGGTGGAATTTCTCTGTGAAGTTTATGCCATTTACACCTCTCCGTGTGATCTACCTTTGATTTCGGATTTACTTTTAAAAGGAATTTAAAGGTTAAGTTCAACTTCTTCAGAAAAGAGCATATGCACTCAAGGGGCTCCAGTAGGTAATAAACTGTGCAGCTTTGTGAAATGTTAATTAAAGTGGAAGCCTATCTATACCTATTCTTAAAAACATCAATCCTGCATAGCCTACATTATATAAAACGATCTGTGTTACTTATCTATTGGTAATCTGGTCTAGCCTGGTGATCCAGCAGCGCCTGCGGCTGCAGGGGAGAGGAGGAAGCACCAACGGATGGGCCATAGGGGCCCATGGGTGATGTCACAACTTCATGAATTTACAGTCCTTGTCTAGCACTCCCAAAAGCTGGCCATACCTGGTTTCTCCCACCCTCACACTCGAGGTGGATGGGGGAATCCTCCCCGCTGCACTATTGTATTCTGACTGCAGGGAGACTACACCGCTATCAGATCAGCCGCTCATGTGGCTTTTATCGGACAGGGCAGGTGAACAGGAGTTGATCGGTAGGTTCATTTTTTTTTTCTGGACCTGGACGGACTTGGAGATAGACAGGTGTAAACAACCTGCCTATAGATCCACAGGGCTGCATGAAGCTTCCGATCAGGTCTGCCTGAAAAACTGACCTTAATCCCTGTGCTCCCAGTTTTGCCATGTGGTTTGAAGTAAACTTCTAGTTTATGGTGGAGAGGGCTTAGAACCACCATCAGTTTTTATTGCTGCCTGTGCACCCGTTAAGGAGATTTACCCTCTATTTGTTCTGTTCATCATTATCATTGAAAGTGAAAGTAAAAGAAAATCCCAAATATTGGGTTGTCCCCAGAAAAGTAATAGAGGGGAAATCTTCCAATGAGGACATTAGTTCTGGTGACCCCAAGGGATTTCCTCTCACTTCCTGTTTGGCTATGGGACAGGAAGTGAAGGGAAATCTCTGCAATGGGACACAGTAGGCAGAAAGAAAAAATCTGGCAGGGGGTTATAACCTTATGCACCATCCCCCAAAAAAATCCTATAGTTTTACTTTAATTTGCATGGATTCCTTCTCACTTCCTCTTTGACTATGGGACAGGAAGTGAAGGGAAATCTCAGAAGTGGGACACATCTGTGAAATTGGTGAAAAAAATCTGATAGGGGCTACAACCCTCCCTTTCGCCATCCAAAAAAACAAACAAAAAAAAAAAACAAGTTTGCCTATAGTTCTACATTAACCACTTCAGCCCCGGAAAATGTTAACCCTTAATGACAGGCCATTTTTGCGATACGGCACTGCGTCGCTTTAACTGACAATGGCGCAGTCGTGCGACGCTGTACCCAAACAAAATTTACATCCTTTTTTCCCCCACAAGTAGATTCTTTTGGTGGTATTTGATCACCTCTGCGGTTTTAATTTTTGTGCTATGCACAAAAAAAGACCGACAATTTTGAAAAAAATATATATATTTTCTACTTTTTGCTATAATAAATATCTCCCCCCCCCCCCCCCTCAAAAAATGGTAAAAAACTAATTTCTTCATCAGTTTAGGCCAATATGTATTCTGCTACATATTTTTGGTAAAAAAAAATAAAAAATTGCTATAATCGTAAATTGATTGGTTTGCGCAAAAGTTAAGGAGTCTACAAAAAAGGGGATAGATTTATGGCATTTTAATTTTTTTACTAGTAATGGCGGTGATCAGCGATTTTTAGGGGGAATGCAACATTGGCGCGGGCAGATCGGACACTTTTTTTGGGGCCGCTGACATTTATACAGCAATCAGTGCTATAAAAATGCACTGATTACTGTATAAATGACACTGGCAGGGAAGGGGTTAACACTATGTGGGCAATCAAGGGGTTAAACGTGTTCCTGGGGAGGTGTTTCTAACCCCCAGAACACTGACTGACTGGGAGTACAGAGAGATTGCTGTTCCTAATCACTAGGAACAGACGATCACTCTGTACTTCCCTGTCAGAACTGGGATCTGTTTGTTTACATTGACAGATCCCCGTTCTGGCTCTCTGTGGAGCTCTCGCAGGTGGCCGGCGGACATCGCAGCTGTTGGCCATGTGCATCAGCTCCCCCGCTGTGCAGTGGGCGCACGTGTCTGCTATGGCTGTTAAAAGGGACCGACGTACACCTATGGCGATCTGCAGTATGATGGCGACTGGTCGGCAAGCTGTTAAAGTGGTTGTAAACTCTAATTTTTAACTTGTCTCTAAAAGGTAAGCCTATAATAAGGTTTACCCATAGGTACTGCTAATATCTCCTAAACTAGCATTTAGGAGATATTTACTATATATGCAGCTGATGACATCCGGGCCGTTCCTTCAGAATCCTGTGCCGTAAACGGCAACTCCCCCAAGCATGAGTAGGAGTGAAGTCATCGTGGCTCCAGCCAGTCACACAGTCGGTGTCCTTGGCTAAGATGGAAGTGGCCTCCAACCACTGTCATCGTTGGAGGCTGCTTCCATCTTCGCCTGGGTCTGAATGCTTATTTTTCATGGTAAGTTTCACATAATGTGCTAGTATGCGATGCATACTAGCACATTATAGCTTTACCTTGCAAAAAAAAAAGGGGGTCATCTAGTGTTTTACTATCGCTTTAAAGCCGATTCACATTAGCCTGCACAGTATAAATGTAACATTGTATCCTGCTCCAGCTTTAGTGCATTCCTTTTTTTTTTTTTCAACTTTATTTAAAGTGTTACATAGTGACACTTCCTTCATGCCATTGCACAGTAGCATGGTGCAATGTGCTGCTGTGCAGTTATGTGCAATGCCAATTAGCATATTTGTTTTGTATGTGCCCTAGTGGTGAGCTGCTTTTATCCAGTGCAGAAAAAAAAAAACACAGAACACTGCACATAGTGCACGCTTTAACATATGTTACCGCACACACAGAGAGGTGTAAATGGGCCCTGAACCTTTTGTAAAATTCATAAAACCTGCCAGAACGCAAATAAAAGTGCAATTCCCTAGGTCCATTTCCACAGGTCATAAAACATGCAGCTCAATGGAAGTTTACAAATTCACCTATGTATAAAACAGAACCTTATTAATGCTTTCAATGGCTAAACAATTATTTGATGCAAACCTGAAACTGCAGACTATGCAACATCTATAGATGTGAGTACTGTACAAGGTTTTCATGAGGAAATAGAAAACAAACACAGATAAACATACAGCTTCCTGATCTGTCAGCTCTTCGTTATCTGGCAATGGACGAGAAGTAGGAAGAATGCGCAGCCGAAGGAGTGCCAGGGATGTCTGCTTTTCATCGTGTGACTTCCGGATATGACAACATGCTGGAAATGACGAAGAAAAGCTGGAGACGGGGAGCTAGGAGTGGGAGGAGAGGCAAGGAGGTGGGAGGGAAAGGAGTACTAGCATACATTGGGACACCTTCCTCAATAAAAGAGCCCAGCTTCTCAATGAGATAAACAGGTAGTCTGAGGGACAAGGAGAGACACATTAGCATTTCTTTGATTCAGGAGCTGATACATCTTTTGTAGTTTGCTATCAGCATTTCACAACTGAGATGGCCTTGTCATTTAAATTATAAAGCTGAAGTTGGCTTCTTATTCGACCAGCTTCTTATTCAGGTTGGATCTTTATTCACAAAAGTGATTATTTACTAAACAATCATCTGCACTGTTTATAACAAAATTGTGAACTTTGACAACAATTCTGTCTCCCTAAATGCCATGTATTTAAAGTAGTAATTCTGAATAAATATATGAAAACCATCTTGGCTCACCCAAATTCTACTTGATTTATACTCACTGGGCATCCTATTAGTTAAAGTGGTTGTAAACCCACTTTTTTTTTTTTTTTTTGGCCCACCTGCAAGAGAAAGGCATAATGAGCTATTATGACTAGCATAATAGCTCATAATGTTCCACTTACCTTAGATCGGGGCCCCCGAAGCCGTCCTCGTCCCTCTGTCCAGCCGCAGACATCACTGCGGCGATAGCCGGAATGTTACTTCCGGGTATCGCCGCACCAGCCAATCACAGCGCCGCTCCGGCGCTGTGATTGGCCGGAGCGGCGGAGACGTCACTCTGCGCACGCGTGCGGGAGGCGTCCCACTCGGCTACGCCCAGCGATTGCTGGGAAGTAGCCGAGTATGTGAATGGGATTAACCCCATAAATGCGCCGTTGTCTACGGCGCGCATGCGCCGTAGACAGCTGCGCTTGTCATTTTAGTAAATATCTCCTAAACCGTGTAGGTTTAGGAGATATTTCTTGCACCTACAGGTAAGCCTTAATCTAGGCTTACCTGTAGGTGCAAGTTGAAAAAGTGGGTTTACAACCACTTTAACCACTTCCCGACCGCGCCATGTACAAAAGACGTCCACAGCGCGGTCGAGTTATCCTGAGTGGACGTCCCAGGGACGTCCTCACAGAATCTTGCTCCCGCGCGCCCCCTGGGGCGCGCTCCAGGATATGTCCGTGACCGCCGGGTCCGGAAGACCCGGCGCATCACGGATCACGGTAGATGGCCGCTAATCGCGGCCGTTTACCACGTGATCACTCCGTCAAATGACGGAGCGATCACTTGTAAACAGACCGGCGTCATGTGATGACGCCGGTTCCTCCCTCCCCTCTCTGTACCGATTGGTACAGTGTGAGAGGGGAGGGAGCGGATCATGTCCGCTCCCTCCCCCATGTCAGCTGTGGGCTGGATCTGTGACAATTGCAGTCACAGATCCAGCCATCCATCCATCCCTGCTCAGCCATCCCTGTGCAATACTCTGCAATACACCCTGTGCAATACTCTGCAATACCCTGTGCAATACTGTGCAATACCCTGTGCAATACCCTGTGCAATACCCTGTGCCATACCCTGTGCCATACCCTGTGCCATACTCTGCCCATACTCTGCCCATACTCTGCCCATACTCTGCCCATACCCGGCAATACTCCACAATACCCGGCAATACTCCACAATACCCGGCAATACTCCACAATACCCGGCAATACTCCACAATACCCGGCAATACCCCACAATACCCGGCAATACTCGGCAATACTCCTCAATACCCGGCAATACTCCTCAATACCCGGCAATACTCTGCAATAACCACTTCCCGCCCGCCGGCCGTCATATGACGTCCTTGACTTTGTGCGGAGATATCTGAATGATGGGAGCAGCTACAGGCATCATTCAGATATTCACTTTTTCAGCTGGCGATTCCCTGCACCATAAGAACGATCATAGCGGCTGTTCCACCGCATGATCGCTCTTACGGAAGGTGAGAGGGGATGCCCCCCCCTCCCGCTGCCCTCCGGTGCTTCTACCGACTCACCGCTACGATCAAAGCCAGGATTGTTTTTTTTTTTTTTCAGGCTTCCCAGCCTAGAGGTGGGATGTGGGGTCTTATTGACCCCATATCTCACTGTAAAGAGGACCTGTCATGCCATATTCCTATTACATGGGATGTTTACATTCCTTGTAATAGGAATAAAAGTGATCAAAAAAATATTTGGGGCGGAAAAACATGTCAAACTAAAATAAATAAAGTAAAATGAACAATAAAATATATATATATTTTTTTAAAGCGCCCCTGCCCCCGCGAGCTCGCATGCAGAAGTGAACGCATACGTAAGCCCCGCCCACATATGAAAACGGTGTTCAAACCACACGTGAGGTATCGTTGCGAACGTTAGAGCGAGAGCAATAATTTTGGCCCTAGACCTCCTCTGTAACTCAAAACATGTAACCAGTAAAAATATTTAAAGCGTTGCCTATGGGGATTTTTAAGTAGCGAAGTTTGGCGCCATTCCACGAGCGTGTGCAATTTTGAAGGGTGACATGTTAGGTATCTATTTACTCAGCGTAACTTCATCTTTCACATTATGCAAAAACATTGGGCTAACTTTACTATTTTTTTTTCTTTTAGGCACAAAACAGTTTTTTTCCGTAAAAAACGCATTAGAAAAATTTCTGCGCAAATACCGTGCAAGATAAAAAGTTGCAATGACCACCATTATATTCTTTAAGGTCTTTGCTAAAAAAACATATATAATGTTTTGGGGTTCTATGTAATTTTCTAGCAAACAAATGATGATTTTTACATGTAGGAGAGAAATGTAAGAATTGGCCTGGGTGCTCCAGAACGCCTGATGGTGCTCCCTGCATGTTGGGCCTCTGTATGTGGCCACGCTGTGTAAAAGTCTCACACATGTGGTATCGCCATACTCGGGAGGAATAGCAGAATGTGTTTTGGGGTGTAATTTGTGGTATGCATATGCTGTGTGTGAGAAATAACCTGCTAATATGACAATTTTGTGGAAAAAAAAAAAAAGAAAAAAAAATCTTGATTTTTGCAAAGAATTGTGGGAAAAAATGACAACTTCAAAAAACTCACAATGACTCTTTCTAAATACCTTGGAATGTCTTCTTTCCAAAAAGGGGTCATTTGGGGGGTATTTGTACTTTTCTGGCATGTTAGGGTCTCAAGAAATGAGATAGGCCGTCAGTACTTCAGGTGTGATCAATTTTCAGATATTGGCACCATAGCTTGTGGACTCTATAACTTTCACAAAGACCAAAAAATATGCACCAATTTGTACTTATTTTTACCAAAGATATGTAGCAGTATAAATTTTGGCCAAAATGTATGAAGAAAAAATATTAATTTGCAAAATTTTATAACGGAAACAAAGAAAAATTCATTTTTTTACAAAATTTTCAGTCTTTTTTCTCTTATAGCGCAAAAAATAAAAAACCCAACAGTGATTAAATACCACCAAAAGAAAGCTCTATTTGTGTGAAAAAAAGGACAAAAATTTCATATGGGTACAGTGTTGTATGACTGAGTAATTGTCATTCAAAATGTGAGAGCACCGAAAGCTGAAAATTCGTCTGGTTAGGAAGGGGGTTTAAGTGCCCAGTTGTCAAGTGGTTAAAGTTCAATTTGGCCCGAGCCAAGTGATATAAATCTTAAAATATGGCACCATGACAGCCATACATTTCAATGGGAAATTGTGAATAAGAAGCCAAGATATTCTTATATGAAATCCATCTTGGCTCACCTAAATTCCACTTGTTTTATACTCATGGGCATCCCACTATACAGGAAAGTTAAATTTGGCCCGAGCCAAGTGATAGAAATCCTAAAATATGGCACCAAATGTTGCACCATGACAGCCATGCATTTCAATGGGATATTCCGAATAAGAAGCCAAGCTATTCCTATGTTAAATCCATCTTGGCTCACCCAAATTCCACTTGTTTTATACTCATTGGGTATCCTTCTATTATTTAAAGTTCAATTTGGCTCGAGCCAAGTGATCTAAATCTTAAAATATGGCACCATGACAGCCATGCATTTAAATGGTATTTCTGAATAAGGAACCAAGATATTCTTATATGAAAACCAACTTGGCTCACCCAAATTCCACTTGTTTTATACTCATTGGGCATCCCACTATATAGGAAAGTTCAATTTGGCCTGAGCCAAGAGATATAAATCTTAAAATATGGCACCAAACGTGGCACCCTTTCACCCATGAATTTCAATGGGAATTTCCTAATAAGAAGCCAAGCTATTCCTATAAGAAAACCAACTTGGCTCACCCAAATTCTACTTGTTTTATACTCCTTGGGCATCCTACTATATAGGAAAAATCTTAAAATATGGCTGCAAACTTGTCACCCATGCATTTCAATGGGAAATTCTGAATCCTTCTGGACGGAGTCCCCACCACCCACTTCCAAGGCATCCAGGCTGCTCTGTGTGTCAGGGCGGCTCACCCGGCCTCACCACGGCCAGCTCCGCGGCCATCCGACTATTCAGCTCAGGGGGGAGGAAATTAAGGGGTCAGGTGACCATGAAGGGGGAGGAGCTTCCTGGAGGAATCCCCATCTGCCTGATGTCGCAAAGGTATCTGCAGCCACAGATACAAGGGCCTGGACAAGACTGATAAAAAGTAAGTGATGCCAGCCTGCCTGTTTGAAAAAAATGATGTTTTACACCTGCATTTACACACAGCATGATGAGAGCATGCTTTGGTCTGGTCAGTGGTCTCTTTTACGCAGTAAAGAGTGATGCTGAACTCAGGTAGTTCAGCCATCACTCTGTACTGTGTAAAAGAGACCACTGACCAGACCAAAGCATGCTCTCATCATGCTGTGTGTAAATGCAGGTATAAAACATTGTGTGAGGGAGGGACAGTTCTTCGGCCCAAACGGTGTCCTGCATTTAAAGCAGCGGCGGTGCGTCCATAAAGGGCGCAGGAGTGCCGCCCCCTCTCTCCTGTCGCTCTCTAATCACCATAGATAGATTCATGCATTGCATGAATCTTTCTATGGTCGCTGCTGATATTTAGGTGCCGGTGACTTGTCGTTCTGGTTCCCCTATCTATATGGTTCCAAGCTCAACTGCGCAGGCGCAGCCGAACAGCTGTTGAAGCTCGGAGATTTCCGTCGGCTTGGCTTGCGCCTGCGCAGTAAACAGGGAACCAGAGCGATAGGAGGAACCATAGTCTCGGCAACTGTGGACGCGCTCGCCCCCGATGCTTCATTACACACGCCGCTTTCCTCTTCATACAGCAAGGGGAGGCTCAGATGTCATATTCTGCAGTGCGATTTGTTTGTTTATACACGACACTCTATCCAGCCCCTTGCTGGATAGAGCGTCGTGGATAAACAAACAAATCGCACTGCTCATTATCACATCTGAGCCGCCCCTTGCTGTATGAATAGGAAAGCGGCGTGTGTAATGAAGCATCGGGAGCGAGCGCGTCCTATCGATATGCTTCCCCCCCTTGACTGCGCAGGCGCTGCCGAACAGCTGTTTAAGCTCGGAGATTTCCGTCGCCTCGGATTGCGCCTGCGCAGTCAAGCTTGGAACCATACAGATAGGCGGAACAAGCTTGGCAGATCACCGGCCCCTTTTCGAGCGCCGGGCGCTTGAATTACAGCAGCGGGGGTGTTTTTTGAAAGCACCTGATTAGAGCCATAGAGCGCAAGTTGGTTTTCTTATAGGAATAGCTTGGCTTCTTATTCAGAATTTCCCATTGAAATTCATGGGTGAAAGGGTGCCATATTTTAGGATTTCTATCACTTGGCTCGGGCCAAATTGAACTTTCCTATATAGTAGGATGCCCAATGAGTATAAAACAAGTAGAATTTGGGTGAGCCAAGTTGGTTTTCATATAGGAATAATAGGATTTTTGTACTCACCGTAAAATCCTTTTCTCTGAGTTCATGGACAGACACAGCCTTAATCTTGACAAAGTGGGTATTAGCCTTCATTCAGGAGTGACTAGGCAGAATGTGTTATCAAAGCTGAACAGCCCCGCCCAGGGGGCGGTCCTACTGGCTATATCCCCTCAGCCTGCACTAAGCAGCTCAGTTGGTCAAAAGCAGTACAAACTTAAAAAGGAGGGGTGGGGGGCGTGGTCTGGACATGGCTGAGTAGAGTCACACACTAGAGGAGCTCCCGGTCCGGCCCGGCCTTTATCAGCCTTTACACCAGAAATATCTACCGGTACTCCACGGTATGTACTCCGCTGGGAAGCGGAGAGGGAAGCCTAAGAGAAAAACCCCTCCACAGACGCAATCGAGCAGTGAAATACTCAGTTTTTTGCAGACGAACTACGGAGCCTCACCAGGTACCAAGATGGCGGAGGACACCACGAGGCAAGGCCCTCTCAATACACAGCGACCGCAGGACTCCCCTCCCGCACCGTCTCCCTCCTTAGCCCCAGAAATGGACTTCGACACCCCAGCGGTCTTCTCCTCAGGACCCCAGAAGCTGCTACACCCGCACCATGCCCCGCTTACCTTGAGAGCCGACGCCGAACTACAGGCACTTCTCCAGGCCTTACCCACGAGATCTGACTTTGAGGCGCTGGCTAGCAGGCTGGAGGCAGCTCACCGCGAGGAGATCTCTGCGGTGAGAGAGGAGGTGAAGTCGCTGTCTGAGCGGATGGGAGCGGGTGAATCATCGGTGGATGCTCTGGAGAGGCGCATGACGGCGGTGGAGGCGATGCAATCAACCCAGGCAGCTGCGGTCCTCACACAACAACTTCAGTTAGAGGAAATGGAGGACCGCAGCAGAAGGAACAACCTGCGACTGAGAGGGATGCCGGAGGCCACAGAGGCAGAGGATTTAGCAGCATCTGTGTTGGCGATATTCCGGGACATGTTGGGGGTAGATTTCCCAGCCAACTTGTCATTTGACAGGATCCACAGAGCGCTGGGTCCCCGCTCGACAGACCCGGACAGACCACGGGACGTCATCTGCCGCATCCATCAGTATGCGCACAAAGAGATGGTGCTCCGGAAGGCTTGGGAGAAGGGGGATGTAGACTTTGATGGTGCTTCCCTACGAATCCTCCCCGACCTCTCCAGGGCTACTTTGCAGAGACGAGCCATACTAAAACCTGTACTGGAAGTGGCCCGCCAATCGGGAATCACCTACAGGTGGGGATTCCCCATATCGGTGACGTTCATGAAGTCCCAACAGGTGTTCACCCTGCGCACCCCCTCGGATCTACCTGACCTCTTTGCCTTCCTGGAAGCTGACCCCGTCGATGTACCAGACTGGCTACAGCTGCTGCAGCGCTCGGCCCCCCGCTCTGGATTCCCGGGACGACGGAGAGGCCGATCACCCAGGCCGCAGAGGGATCGGCGCCGATTGCGATACGCTTCTGCGGAGGAATAAAGGGAGGCCTGACAGCGGCAGGCAATGAGGTGAGCCATCGGATGTCGATTTGATCCCGCTCCCCCAGTTTTGAAGGTTTTTTTTGTCCCTCTCTCCCCCATTTGACCCCCCCCTCGAGGGGTTTACTTTAGTATGTAATTTCTCCCTCCCCGGGTTGCTGCCTTCATCCCTTGGGTGTCTAAGTCATGACCGCCCCCAATCTCACTACTATGCCATGGCTCATAGCCCCTTGCAGCCCCGGAACAGGCTACTGGACTTCCTGGACCCGGGTTGGTGGGGGGACGCCGGCACCCAGTTCCCTCCGTTGCTTTTTTTTTTTTTTTGCTTTCCTGCTGTGTCCCTCCACCCTACGCCCTGCAGGAACGTTGAAACACGCTGGAGGGTGGCTGGGGGGCTGCTTGGGGCCCTCCTTGAGAGGCCACAACGCATGACCGTATGCCGTCGGCGGACAGTACATACCAAGAAGAAGAAGGGTAACGAGACTCTTGGATGCTCAGTTGAGATTTCTCATGTAATTTTCTGTATACGATTGATTGACATGTCTGTTTTTTCTGTTATGTGTCTCACCAGTATGTTAGCTGATGGACAGCGCTTCACACAAGGGGACTCTCGGAGGGTGTTACCCTTGAGGGGAGGGGGTGGGTGTGAGTCCCCGCGGTCTCTTTCGACCGGGGGGGATACGACAAGAGTGGGAGGTCCAGGGTTTGACGAAAGGGGTCGGCCGTTAACGGCCGGCGTGGGGGCTCTGGTGGGAGTCTTGGCGTTGAGGGGAGGGTTGCCTTCCATGACTACGATGGCTCACTGTTATGTTATGCACTTTTGATTAGATGCATGTTTTTTTTTTTTTCCTTCTTTCTTTCCCCCTTTTTCCTGGAGTTACACGGTTAATTTGTGTCAGCGGGCTGGGGGGTCCGGGCTGGACTGGGGTGGTTTCCCTCGGTCCTTTCTAACCTCCTCCCCATTAGGCCGAAGCATCACCCCTGGTGTGAACCGGGGCATGCTTTTTTTTTTTTGCGAATGGAATTCGTTCACATCTTTTAGTAAGCTGGACAGTTAATACTGTCCGTTCTATATAGTCTTAGTATTTTAGGATAGGTGCGTGTGCGTGTGTGTGGAGGTGTATATATACATATATCTGCATATTGCATACGTTTTTTTTTTTTTTGTTTTGTTTTACTGTTTTCTCTCTCTATTGCCTCTTCTCTTTCCTTCATTCTATTTTCTCTGACTCTGTCCTCTTCTCTGTTTTTTTTTCTCCCCACCCCCTTTAATTTTTTTTTTTTTTTCTTCCCTTCCTCTCTTCTCTCTCAGTCTACAACCCCCCCCCCTTTCTGTCTCCCCCCCCTTCTGTCTCCCCCCCCCTTCTCCCTTCCTATTTGTCCTCTACTTTTGACCCGGGGATGATGGACTCCCTTCTTTTGTTCTCGCTAAATGCAAAGGGACTAAACGTGCCAGAGAAGCGTTGCATGCTCCTGAACGATCTTAAAAGAGCTAAGGCTGACGTGGCATTCATCCAGGAGACACATTTCAGGACAGGGAGGCCTCCGTGTCTTGGAAGCCGTTTTTTCCCCTCGGTGTACCATGCCACTAACAAGACAGCAAAGACCAAGGGAGTGTCCATACTCATATCTGGAGCAGTGCCATGGACGTGTGGCGATACCCTGGTAGATACCGGGGGTCGCTATTTGTTCGTGAAGGGTAGGATAGGGGAGACAGAGGTGACACTGGCCACTATTTATGCGCCCAACGACCATCAAGACACCTTCCTTCATGACACTCTAGACCGCCTTATGGAGTTCAAAGCGGGACAGCTGATTGTGGGAGGTGACTTTAACATTCCTCTGTCCCCCGCGGTCGACACCTCAGCGGGTCGATCCTCGGTACACTCAGGGATACTCAAACGCATTGGCCGGGACTTGCTCGACACTCAGCTGATTGACGTGTGGAGGCTACATCACTCTGGAGAAAGGGATTACACCTTCTACTCATCGCCTCATAAAGTGTACTCGAGGATTGACTACTTTTTTATCCCCCACGGCCAGTTAGAGGCGGTACATGACCCGACGATCGGCAACATCACATGGTCGGACCACGCACCCATTACTTTGCGCTATGATCTATCAGCAGCCTCGGCGACCAGAACTAGGTTCTGGCGCCTGAACGAAAGTTTACTGCAGACGCCGGAAGTCATGGCAGAGGTCACAAGTGAATTGCGCCATTATTTTAGAACTAACGACACAGACAACTGCGACCCGGGTATTTTGTGGGAGGCACATAAATCTGTTATCAGGGGCATACTGATTAAACACGGGGCACGCATTAAAAGAGAACGGGAACGTCAACTGCTGCAGCTTCTGGATAGGATTCGCGTGGTGGAATCTAAGCACAAGCGAACACCGGCGCCCCCTCTGGAGGCTGAACTGCTTTCCCTTAGGAGACAAACGGTGGACTTGCTCCACTATAGAGCTAAAGCAACGTTACAATACTGCCGAAGGCTCACATACGAATCGGGAAATAAATGTGGGAAGCTCCTCGCTAGAGCGGTCAGGAGTCAAAGACTTAAAACATTTATACCCCACATAATGTCTCCCTCGGGACAAAAGAAAACCATGCCGACACACATAGCGCAGGAGTTTAGGAATTTCTACTCTTCTCTTTATAACCTCTCGCCTAGGACCCCTACGGACGTGACGATAGAAGACTATATAGCCACCTCACAACTGCCTCAACTCCCTATGACGACGGGAACGGTCTTAGAAGACCCCATTAATGCTGAAGAACTGAAACGGGCGATGGGAGGGACGAAGCCCGGCAGGGCACCGGGTCCCGACGGGTTCACCTCGCAGTATTACGAATCCCTCTTTCCACTGTTGGGGCCTTACATGGTGAGGATGTTCAACGCCCTTGGGGAGGGGGGCTCCTTCCCTAGAGATACTTTACGAGCACATGTCTCCCTTATTCTTAAAGAAGGTAAAGACCCAACCGCATGCGGCAGTTACAGGCCCATCTCCCTATTAAATACTGACCTCAAGCTTTTCACTAAAATCCTAGCCAACAGATTGACCCAATTTATGCCGGATATTATTCACTTGGACCAAGTGGGCTTCATCCCGGCCCGTGAGGCTAGGGATAATACCACCAAAGTGCTCAACTTGGTCCACATAGCGGCCACGTCAAAGACACCATGCGTCTTCCTCAGCACAGATGCTGAGAAGGCGTTTGACCGAGTCAATTGGACCTTTATGTTCTCTGTCCTTAAACGGATTGGCTTGGGGCCTAAAATGCTCCATTGGATTTCCAGTATTTACTCCATGCCCACGGCCCAGGTCAAAGCCAACGGTATCTTATCAGAAACTTTCCCTATCACGAACGGAACTAGACAGGGGTGCCCGCTCTCACCCCTGCTCTTCACGTTGACATTAGAACCACTCCTGTGCACGGTACGTGCGAACCCCGACATTGCAGGGGTCAATGTGAACGGGACGCAATTCAAAATCTCGGCGTATGCTGATGATTTACTGTTCTCCTTGACTAACCCGGTAGTGTCCATTCCGAACCTGCTCCGGGAGTTCGATAGATATGGGAACCTCTCCAATTTCAAGATTAATTTTGACAAATCAATGGCAATGGGGGTTAACGTTCCTCTCGATAGGCTGAACGCACTGAAATCCCAGTTTAGATTTAAATGGTCGGACGGATCTCTGACGTACCTAGGTACTCAGATTCCGGGCGATTTGCAGCGCACCTTCGACCTTTATTGACCAAGGCCCGGCTGCTGCTGCAGGAGTGGACCAGGGGATTGCACTCCTGGTTCGGGAGGTGTAACCTTGTTAAGATGTCCATCCTACCCAAGTTCTTGTACTTGTTCCAGGCTCTCCCAATCAGGATTGCACCCCTGTACTTTAAACAGGTTAATTCCCTCTTCATTAACTTTATATGGGCCAACTCCAAACCCAGGCTACGTAGACGCCTTCTGACACTACCGAAACACTTGGGAGGGCTGGCCCTGCCAGATCTACGTAATTATTACGGGGCAGTGCATCTGGGCAGAATCATAGACTGGAACCGACACAGGAAATCTAAACTGGTTCAACTGGAACAAGCCCAAACAATGATACCACTGAGGGGCGCCACTTGGTGCTTTGACCGACTGCCTCCAGCCTTGACTTCCCATCCTGTTATTGGCACCACTCTTCGTGTAGGGGCGACAAATTTACTATCGACACACCTCTCCTCGGGTGACTCTCCTCTGTATCCAATATTAGGGAACCCTGCGTTCCCCCCGGGACTGGAATCGGTGGAGTACAGGTCACTTGCATTGATGGGGAGGGACCGGGCCTCCCATTTTTTGGAGGGCACTCAGTGGCCCTTGATTCAAGCCCTGACTAGCGACGCGGGTCACTTCCAACTTACGTTCTGTAAGGCGATTCGCCTACATCACTTCCTACATTCATTAGCAAACCCGGCACGATATCAGCGAGACCTGACAACCTTTGAGGAGTACTGCAGGGACGAGGGGACATTGCCTCGAGTATTATTCAAGACGTATGCGCTACTGAACTCCCCTCCCACACAACCTGACTTACCCTTCTTGCAGAAATGGGAAACTGACTTACAGTGCTCATTTACCGACACTCAAAAACAGATGATAATTAGATTCTCCTTGAAAACATCGATATGTACTGTAACATTGGGGGATGTTTAGCTCAGTGATAGATGCATTGTAGGTGAGTTCACAGCCAACAGGAACTAAGGTTTAAGGGCGCGGTAGCCCACTTTTATTGAAAGAAACAGAAAGTAAAGTTCATACATGCATTTGGTTTCCCACACAGGGGTTCTTCTCCCAAAAACAACACATGAAAATGCCAATCCACCTGGCTCTTAAGGCTCGCTCAGCCTTGGGCGCAGTTTCTTGCTGCACCGGCCCACTCCTGGCCTCTAGGAAGGGCTCTCCTGACACTCCAGGCTTCCACACCCCTCCAAGACTTACAGTCCCCTCTGGTCCAAGACTCTCTTCCAGTTGTCTCAGCTATAGTCTCCCCGACTCTCTCAGCTGGCCCAACCCTCTCAGTCTACTGACCTGGAACCTCTCCCACATGGAGAAACGTCTTAAGGATGTTGCCTGAGTTCTTTTTAAGTAGCACACTTCCTTCCAGCAACTGCCGTAACACCAACTCCTTTCCCACACACACACTGAGCTATGTTCAGCTCTGCCTTATAACGAGTGTGTGCACCTGGCCACACACTCAACCTGCAGAGCTCCTAGAAAACCCGGACACATGACTGAAGACTCCATCCCTCCCAATGCACTTTGAAGTCTTCAAGTTTCCAGCCCCAATCCAGAGAAAAAAAACTTAAAGCATAGTTTTCTCTGCTCAGCAATCTTTTGCTGGAACTTCTCAAATAGCTTCTTTGAGAGTCCTGTGTCCATTTCAAACACATTTCTTCTAAGCCAGGGGCTCTCACCCTCACATATCCCCCCCCTATGTTTCGATCCGGAGGGAGGAACACCAGCACACGTCATCAGGGTTGGGACACCTCTGTGCCAGCTGTCAGCCGCGTAGGCCCAACCCTTTTTTCGGGTGCGCTTCCAGCCAAGTCCTTCCTTAACTCTCCATAGGATCCTACTTGTTTTTATTCTACGCTTTCTCCCTCTTCTGGGGTTCCTGGGCTTATTTGCTTTTCTCTGGGGAACTCTGCCTTCCCTAATACCCTCACTTTCTTGATATAGGGGACCTGTTCCTAATACTTTGCCTGATGGGGAACCACCTTTTCTGAGGTTACCCACGGCAACTAAACCCTTGTTATCAGTACCAACCAGTGACATACCATAAATTCTGATGTTGCCACTTCCAATACCATCAGTGCTTCCCCTCACAGGGTCTCCGGGTACTTTAATTTGTACCTTTGTGCGAATGACATGAAAAATCTCTGCTACTGCCACGTCTATTTCGGGCCCTTCCTTCACGTGAGGTCTAGTGGGTGAGGCAGTGTCCGTGCCCTCTACTGACGACTGCTCAGCCGCACTTTGGACCACATCAGCAGAACTTTTCCTAGTCACAGCATCAGGCGGAGAGACCTCTGATGTTTTCAAACGTTCTCCTGAGCGCCTTCCATCCAAACCGGTAACTGGAAGCACCCTCTCAGAGAACCTTGAGACCATTTGCCACACTGCTAATAAATATGGTACCAACCAGTTCCTCTCGTGATTAACATCAAGCATAGCTTGTACTACTTGGCTCCACCTACTGGTACTATGCAGTACCACCTTGTCCGACCTCGGTGGAGACACCCAGGTGTACAGCAAATGTGTTTTTTGGACTTCAAGAATTTTCAACAACACATTTGTCATCTTAATGCAATCCACATCTACATGCAAGACCTTTCTAGGGACTTTTCCATTATCAATGACGTGGAGGGGCTCATCCACTGAAGCTGGAAAGGTAGGGACACATACAGTGACCTCCACTTCACTGGCAGTATCGGTCTCCACAGCTTGGTGCTCAACTGGAGCGCTGTCAGATGTGCGTCTCACATTTACCCTCTCTGTCCCAGCATCAGCGAGCCGCTGCAGGTCATACGTCACATTGCCATTTTTGCACTCACTATTTTCCAGCGGTTGGGCTGCATATAACCCAACTGCCATGCATGCGCCCTTAACCGGTCCTTCTGATTGGAGGGGGGCAATCTCTGCCAGGGCCAACACGCCCTTGGCCACTGGCCACCCTGCAATCCCTCCATTGGGCATAGCAGGTGTCATGTCCACATCTATGTTACGTACCCTAGCCTTATCCAGCATGGCTAGCAATTGTTTTGCCCAGCTGTCCCAGTCAGTGGTACTTCCCTGACAGGTATCCTGAAGCAGTGCATCACCTGTTTCAAGAGGCACCAAAGGAACCTGGGACTCATTACCCAATACTGTACATTTGTCATCTCTATACGCATCACATTGTACAAGCACAGTTTCACTGATGTCACATTGGGACAATGCATCGTCACAAAACGCAGGGTGCAATACCTTATTTTGACCAGATTGTTCTGGTGGCGCTACCATCACATCCAGATTTAGACTACCAGCTTTACCAGGGTGAACAACTTGTTCACCAATCTGGTCACATACCAGGCGGGTGGTCTGCACCCACACATTCTCATTGTGTGGTGCAGTCACTCTTTGTTCCCCCAGAGTAGTGCCAGAGCGGTCCTGGACAACCTCCAGTTCCAACACAGGGAGATCCCTAGAGGTTTCCACAGACAACCCTGCAGCTCTGCCTCTGGTGGTCATGGAAGACATCCTACTTACAACCTTTTTAGTAAACTCATTACCAACATTATTCTCAAACATGACATTTCCAGAAATACATTTCTCAACCTTTAGAGGATCATCATGATACTTAGAAATAGCTGTAGCTATTGTGGGTGGCCCTTTACCCACTTGAGCAGCTCCACAGCTGACCTGGGAAACCCTCTGCTCCAACACTGTGGGCTCCTGGGAGGTTTCCCGGGGCAACCCTGCAGCACCTGTCTCTGTCACTAGGGAACATGGTATATGGATTTCTTTGGTCACCCCTAGTACAGCTCTTCCAGCACTGTGCTGGATTCCACCAGGTACATACAGAGTCCCCATGTCCTTTTTAGTCTCTAGTCCTGCTGCCAGTTGGGCTTTACTCTGTGCCTTCCCCCTACTCTGGGTAGCACACTGTAGCAAGTCCACCTGTACTGCGGATCTCCCCGCTGAACACACTTTAATTTCATTGGGTTCTGTCCCATAAACTGCAACAGTCTTACCAATTCCTGTAGCCGTTGTCATAGCCTTCATTTGAGTGCGTTGTCTCTCATCTGTGGGGTCTCCACAGGCTGACTCTTCCATGTGGTCATGGAGCAACACTGCAGCCTTTCCGGACCCACCAACACCCCCTGCATGTAACACAGGATCCCTGTTGCTAGGGGTAACAGCAGACCAGCACTCCAAAGATGGTTGGCTACACCTCCTGGTGAATACAGACTGTTGTGCCCTTCTTTCTGGGCTGACCACTTCACATAAGCGGCCATAATACACATCTTTATATTCCTCGTGCTCATTGGTACCCCCTGCAGTCCACACAGACTTCTTGCCACTGTTGCCAGGGGTGACAACCGATATGCTTGCAGAAAACGCAGGGCTGGTACACCGATGCACACTCATGCTCTCCCGAGCCACCGCTCGACTGGTGCTTTGTTGTCGCCGTGATGCGTCTCCCGTTGCTATTGGCGATGACCTCTCTTTGCTGGAGCCCATGATGCGATGGAACTCTCCTCTGAGAAGGATTTCCTCTTTAAACTTGCAGTAGTCATCCTGGTCCCCATCCATCAAATGGTAAACCGACCGGAACTCTATCTGTAACAAGGTTTGCAGCAATTTTGGCCACTGATTCCTAGGCCATTTCCTCCTTACAGCGACTTTTTCAAATTTTTCCAGGAAGTCCCCAACCTCCTCTGTGGGCAGCATGGGCTGCATGTAATCAGAGGCCAAGATCATAGCCCCTTGAACTGCATCCGACTCTTTAGTCTGGTTCCGCTTGAACCACTCATTCACGGTCTCATACACCACTGGCCCCTTTTGACTGGCCCTCCTAGGCGTAGACATCTTCTCAGGCCACGCTGAGCTCACTTCCCCTTGAACTTGATTTAATATGAACTTCTTGTGTTTTGACTGCCTCATCTTTGCAGTCACATGCACAGCAGTTTGTTACACAGTTCACAGTAGTAAAAAGAAAAAATTCTCACAGGTGCACTACCTGCATGCAACTGTCCATCCAATAAACTTCTGCGCAATGCAGTTCGCCTGGCTGCCACACACAGCTAGCAGCAGTTCACTGCAGAGAATTTTTTTTTTTACTTTTCCTTTACAGGTACACCACCTGCAACATGCAATGCCTTTTGCCTGGCTGCACTTCCACAGACAGCCAACAGTTCCTGACTTGAACTCACTATGGAGCAAGGACCCGGATTCCACCGTCTTGTGCCCGCATTCTCCACCACTGTAACATTGGGGGATGTTTAGCTCAGTGATAGATGCATTGTAGGTGAGTTCACAGCCAACAGGAACTAAGGTTTAAGGGCGCGGTAGCCCACTTTTATTGAAAGAAACAGAAAGTAAAGTTCATACATGCATTTGGTTTCCCACACAGGGGTTCTTCTCCCAAAAACAACACATGAAAATGCCAATCCACCTGGCTCTTAAGGCTCGCTCAGCCTTGGGCGCAGTTTCTTGCTGCACCGGCCCACTCCTGGCCTCTAGGAAGGGCTCTCCTGACACTCCAGGCTTCCACACCCCTCCAAGACTTACAGTCCCCTCTGGTCCAAGACTCTCTTCCAGTTGTCTCAGCTATAGTCTCCCCGACTCTCTCAGCTGGCCCAACCCTCTCAGTCTACTGACCTGGAACCTCTCCCACATGGAGAAACGTCTTAAGGATGTTGCCTGAGTTCTTTTTAAGTAGCACACTTCCTTCCAGCAACTGCCGTAACACCAACTCCTTTCCCACACACACACTGAGCTATGTTCAGCTCTGCCTTATAACGAGTGTGTGCACCTGGCCACACACTCAACCTGCAGAGCTCCTAGAAAACCCGGACACATGACTGAAGACTCCATCCCTCCCAATGCACTTTGAAGTCTTCAAGTTTCCAGCCCCAATCCAGAGAAAAAAAACTTAAAGCATAGTTTTCTCTGCTCAGCAATCTTTTGCTGGAACTTCTCAAATAGCTTCTTTGAGAGTCCTGTGTCCATTTCAAACACATTTCTTCTAAGCCAGGGGCTCTCACCCTCACAGTACAAAACTTCAAGAACTTAACTATAAGATTTTAACCAGGTGGTACTACACACCCCAGGTCTTGCATAGATACTTCCCTACCTCAACAAACAAATGTTGGAGATGCCAGACAGAGGTGGGAACGCTTCTGCATATCTTTTGGTCATGCCCCCGTTTGCATCAATTCTGGACGGCAGTTAGAACTGTCACACAGAAATTTACCGACCATGTACTTTGCGACGACCCCGCCTTCTTCTTGCTTCACGCCTCCTCAATACCGGCACGGAGCTACAAAAAGTACTGAACGCAGCCAAATCCTGCATCCCCCTTCGCTGGAAGAAAAGCTCACCCCCATCAGTGGGAATGTGGTTGCGCAAAGTGGAGGATATCAAAAAATTGGAGGACTTGATCCTCACTGCCCAAAACAAACAGGAGAAGCACTCTGGAACATCTTTATTTTCTCTGATGAACGATCAGCCCTGCTTAACTCTTAATCTGGCGAGGGGTTACTGCCCGGCTAGCCTCTGACGGGTGACACGCTATCAGCCCCGGGTCACCCTCACCCCCCCCCCCTTTTTTCATCCCTTCCCCACTCCCCCCCCCTCTCCCATTTGCTCTTTCTCCTTTCCTCGCTCTTTTTTTCTCTTTTCTTTTCCCCTAGTGTTTTTAGTTTTTTTTTCTCCTCCCTCTATTTCTCCTTTTTCATATTTATTTTTTCCTTGTCTTTTTGATTATTAAAGGAGTCAGGAGACTTGGACAGGGCAATCGGACTCCGGTTAGTTGGGGAAGGGCGATACCCTCTACTTAAATGACCCTAGAGTAATGTTGCACGTCTGAGGTGGTTTGCGGACGGATAGCCAAGAGCCCTGGGATTATAGTTTTCCTTGTAGCGGGGTCTACATCAGATGAATGTCCAGCCCTGTCTCAGATAAATGTGTGTGAATCCCTTATGTTACACTTTATTAGTACGGTAATGCTATTTTATGTATGTTTTCGTTTTTATTTTATGTATGTCTCTATCTTTAAAAAACAATAAAACTTTATATTTGAAAAAAAAGGAGGGGTGGGTGCTGTTGTCTGTCCATGAACTCAGAGAAAAGGATGTTACGGTGAGTACAAAAATCCTATTTTCTCTTTCGTTCATGGATGGACACAGCATCTTCATTCTTGACAAAGTGGGACGTCCCAAAAGCACTGTCAAAAACGAGGGGTGGGAACAGCATTAAAACAACTTCACCCCAAAACAAAACATAGCTCCTCAACGGAGGAGTTGCAACTCTAAACAGCCACCTGCAAAACTTTGCGGCCGAAGAAGCATCCGAAGATGCACTCGCATCACACTTTCACAAAACTTTACAAGTTGAACGGACGACCAGGTCGCTGCCTTACACACCTGGGAAACTGACGCTTGATGTCAGAAAGCCCAAGGGGCACCTATTGCCCTGGTCGAATGCGCCGTGACAGGAAAGGGGGGCGCCCGACCCTTTATGGCGCAAGCCTGATCACGATCCGTCGGATCCACCTCGGAATGGTGGCCGACGAGACTGCTGGGCCCTTCTTGGGGCCAGCCACCGAAACAAACAGTGAGTCTGAACTCCGGAACGGAGCAGTAACAGACAAGTATACTTTTAGAGCTCGGACAACGTCCAAGGAATGCAACGTTGTCTCCTTAGGATTCGACGGATGAGGACACAAGGATGGCAGTACAAGGTCTTCCTTGAGATGGAAGGTCGAAACGACCTTAGGAAGAAAAGAAGGCTGTGGACACAGCACCACCTTATCCTTGTGGAAGATCAGATAGGGAGCCTTGCATGACAAGGCTGCCAGCTCAGAAACCTGTCTTAACTGACATGACATAGCCACCAAAAGGACCACTTTCTGAGAAAGTGTCAACAAGGGAATCTCCCTGATGTTCTCAAACGGTGGTTTCTGAGGTACCTAGAGGCCATGCCGTTAAAGTCATTGACTGTAAGCAGAATGGCGTATGGGACCTTGCGACAGCAGGTCCTCTGGTAGCGGTAGACGCCAAGGGACGTCTGCTACACAAGCCCCACGGAGGTAGTGGAGGGCGGACCAGACCTGTACAAATGTTCTCACTAGAGAGTGAGCCGCCAGGGGTCGTTGAAAAAAAAAAGACAGCCAGGGCAGATATCTGCCCCTCAATTGTATATTTTTGGTCCGCCCCACGCTGTAAGAACAGCAGGACTCTGGAACCCAAATAAGTACGCAGATGCCACCTCATTTCCTCACAAATGAATATGTAGGTCTTCCAAGTGCGATGGTAAATCTTCCTAGAGGACGATTTCCGAGCACTCCTCATGGTAGAGATCACAGAGTCTGACAGGCCCCGGTCTCTTAGCACCTGGCTCAATGGCCATGCCGTTAAGCCAGTGACTATAAAACAGGATGGCGTATGGGACCTTGTGACAGCAGGTCCTTTCTTAGCGGTAGACGCCAAGAGGCGTCTGCTACCAGACGCAGTAGATCGGCGTACCAAGGACGCCGAGGACAATCCAGAGCAATTGGGATCATTGGAATCCTCTCTGACTCCAGTCTGCGAAGCAGATGAGGAAGGAGCTTCAGAGGAGGGAAGGCATAATTAGCCGGTACTGACTCCACGGTGCCACCAACACATCTGTTGCGTCTGCCCATGGGTCTCTTGACCTGGCCACAAACCTCAATACCTTTCGATTGAGTCGAGAAGCCAGGAGATCTACGTCTGGCGTGCCCCATCTTTTGGCAAAGGAGCTGAAACACCTCCGGGTGTAGAGACCATTCTCCTTGGTCCAGCATCTGGTGAATCCGCCTGCCAGATTTCTACGCCCGGAATGTACACGGCTGACAGGGCCGGTACACTCCTTTCTGCCCACCTTAGGATGTGAGCAATCTCTGATGCTGCAGCCAAGCTTCTTGTTCCTCCCTGATGGCTAACATACGCCACCGCCGTGGCGTTGTCTGACTGGACGCCCCTGTAGCCTCTGCGACCATGTGGAGAGGCACAGCCTGATCACCCGGAGTCGACTGAACCCCCCAGACCCCCCCAACCAGTAAGGCTGGCGTCTGTTGTGACCACCATCCAGTAAAAAGGAAGGAACGACTTCCCGGACAGAAGTGCC
This sequence comes from Rana muscosa, assembly GCA_029206835.1. Classification (NCBI taxonomy): domain Eukaryota; kingdom Metazoa; phylum Chordata; class Amphibia; order Anura; family Ranidae; genus Rana; species Rana muscosa. The sequence continues at coordinate 28,932,833 of JARGYO010000162.1, read as the reverse complement.
GGTGATGTCAGCCACCAAACTAGGGAGGTCCTGACTAGGTGGCTCACCCGGATTTGACAATCCAGGGATGATGGGCACTTGTCCCTTCTGGACAGAATTACCTTCTGTAACACTCGCGTGTGAAATAGCACATATGGTACCGCCTCTTAGAAGGCTACCATGAGGCCCAAGACTCGCATTGCAAAAGCGGAGTGACGACCATCTTTGGGATGTCAACTGCCGCACCGCAGCCCGAAGGGTCTGCAACTTTCCCATAGGGAGACAAACTTTCGCCTCTGAGGAGTCCAGAATCAATCCCAGATACACTAGGAGTTGAGTCGGTACCATACTGACTTCTGAGTGTTCAGCACCCAACCAATTATCGGCGGGTCTGACAGATTATAGACACGCTCACCTCTAATTCTGAGCTTGAAGTGGCCCTCAGAAGATCGTCCAAGTAGCCCACGATAGCGATGCCACGCTGTCTTAGTAGGGCCAGAATCGGGGCGAGCACCTTGGTGAACACTCTCGGTGCCGATGCCAGGACAAAGGGGAGAGCCACAAATTGGTAGTGGTCTTCCCCGGCCGCAAAGCACAGACATCTAATGCCTGGTGCATATGGGGATATGCAAGTATGCGTCCTTGATGCCAGAAAGTCCCCCGGCTGGAGGCCAGTGACGACAGAGCGAACCGATTCCATCCAGAATCCTTGTACCTTCACAAAGCAATTGAGGGCTCTGAGGTCCAGGATTGGACGAACCCCCTCCTTTGGTACTATGAACAGGTTTGAGTAAAACCCCTGAAACGATTCCTGTACTGAAACAGGAATGATCACCCTGCGAATCAGCAGGTCTTGAACCGCCCCATATAGGGCTCCCGACGAGTCGGCTGAAGCTGGCGGTTGGAGGGAAAAAAAAATCTGTTCGGTGGGCAAGAGAGAAATTCGGCGAACATCGCCTGTTCGCCGAATTTCGAACATTATGGGCCGTTCGCGCCAAATTGGAGTGGCGCGTCACGGCCCATAATTCACTGCGGCATCGCAGTGCATTGCTGGCTGATGATTGGCCAAGCATGCACTATGATCCGCATGCTTGGCCAATCACAGGACCATAAGTACAGAGAGCCATAATTGGCCAAAGCCAGGGTGGCTTTGGCCAATCATGGCTCATAGAAGTAGGTACACGCCCCACACTATACAAGGCCGCCGGCTTGGCGGCCTTGTGTAGTGTGTTGCGGCGTTGGTTAAAGGAAAGAGATAGAGAGAGAGACGGTGTAATTTGATTTGAGTTAGATCGAGCAGGCAGGCGAGTCAGTTAGCTGCAGTTACAGTGTGTAGAGGATATATATGCCTCCTAAGTGTTGTATATATATTTACACACTGTATTGAGTTTAGCTAGATCCGTTCCTGTTATATCTATACTGACAGGCAGGCAGGTGATTGTGCTAGTTGCAGTGTTTCACTTAAGCCCTGTACACACTATCGGTTTTACCGATGAAAACAGTCCGATGGACTTTTCTCATCGGACAAACCGATCGTGTATGGGCCCCATCGGTATTTTTTCCCCATCGGTGTTAAAAGATAGAACATATATATAAGTGAAAAAACTGCGCTAAACCTAAAATGATAATAAAGCTGCTGACACTCAAACAAACAAAGCAAAGAACAAAATGGATTCAAAATAGTGCAGCGCTAAAATTAAATACTGAAAAATAGCTACTGGACGTAGCTCAAATGTGTGATAAACTGAAGAACACAGTGAGTATATAAATCAATACATAGAGTTCATGAACAGTCCATTCCAATGGGTGATTTCTGATGTGAGCCATCCTCCATGGGAACTGAGGAACATACCCCTATGGGTGAATATAGAGTGGATACAAGATTTATATATAAAAAGTAATCCAAAATAACATGTGTGTGTTGAAGAGGATGTCTATTCATGGACAACACCGCCACAGCATGGGAGGGCCAAAGGACCCAAATGTTGATGGTGGAAACACAAAAGAAGAGCACAGTTGGTACAATCAGGTACAAGATTTATATATAAAAAGTAATCCAAAATAACATGTGTGTGTTGAAGAGGATGTCTATTCATGGACAACACCGCCACAGCATGGGAGGGCCAAAGGACCCAAATGTTGATGGTGGAAACACAAAAGAGCACAGTTGGTACAATCAGGTACTCTTACCGGAAACGGTGGACACACCTGTCGTATGACAGTGGGTCAATCGAGCTTAGTGGTCGCCGTGACCAGAAGATGGAACTGAATATCCTGGATGCCTAGGACCGATTCCAGCAGGGTGATGAATGATCAGCTCACACGGTGGTAATCCCTCCAGTCATACAGGCTTAAACCAGTGGTCATCAACACTGTCATCAGAGCACTGTGCTCTGATGACAGTGTTGATGACCACTGGTTTAAGCCTGTATGACTGGAGGGATTACCACCGTGTGAGCTGATCATTCAGCACCCTGCTGGAATCGGTCCTAGGCATCCAGGATATTCAGTTCCATCTTCTGGTCACGGCGACCACTAAGCTCGATTGACCCACTGTCATACGACAGGTGTGTCCACCATTTCCGGTAAGAGTACCTGATTGTACCAACTGTGCTCTTCTTTTGTGTTTCCACCATCAACATTTGGGTCCTTTGGCCCTCCCATGCTGTGGCGGTGTTGTCCATGAATAGACATCCTCTTCAACACACACATGTTATTTTGGATTACTTTTTATATATAAATCTTGTATCCACTCTATATTCACCCATAGGGGTATGTTCCTCAGTTCCCATGGAGGATAGCTCACATCAGAAATCACCCATTGGAATGGACTGTTCATGAACTCTATGTATTGATTTATATACTCACTGTGTTCTTCAGTTTATCACACATTTGAGCTACGATCAGTAGCTATTTTTCAGTATTTAATTTTAGCGCTGCACTATTTTGAATCCAAAAGATAGAACATGTTTTAAATTTATCCGAAGGAAAAAAAAAACACGCATGCTCAGAATCAAGTCGATGCATGCTCAGAAGCATAGAACTTGGCTCGTCGGAGTGTTTTACGTCACGTTACGTTGACGGATGGTGTGTAGGCAAGACTGATGGAAGTCAGCTTCATCGGATTTCCGATGGAAAAATCCATCGGTTTAAAATCCATAGGAAATCCGATCGTGTGTACAGGGCTTTAGTGTACTGTGTCCTTTGCACAGTGTGCACCTAAAGCTTACCTCAATACAATTGCTGGTGTTCTGATACAAATACAGGCAGGGAGCTGCAGTATTTTGATTTAGTGTCCTTTGCACAGTGTGCACCTAAAGCTACCTGAATACAATTGCTGGTGTTCTCATACTAATACCACGGGCAGGGAGCTGCAGTATTTTCAGTTAGTGATCCATATTGCGGGACCAGACATTACATTAAAGCCGCAAGCAGTTTTAAATGACTTTTTTTCCTTTAGAAATTTCATTTTGTGCAGGGACAGTTCTAAACACGGGAAACATGGGCCACTTCACAGGCATACTATAGACACCCCCCCAGGTAGATGGTTAAAGGAATATTTCAAATTTTTTTCACTTTATGCATCATTAAAATCACTGCTCCTGAAAAAACGGCCGTTTTTAAAACTTTTTTGCATTGATACATGTCCCCTGGGGCAGGACCCGGGTCCCCAAACCCTTTTTAGGAAAATAACTTACATATTAGCTTTTAAAATTAGCACTTTTGATTTCGAACATTCGAGTCCCATAGACTTTAATATGGTTCTAAAGTTCACGCAAACTTTCGGTCCGTTCGCAGGTTCTGGTGCGAACCGAACCGGGGGGTGTTCGGCTCATCCCTAATGTCCACCAGGTCGCGAATTCGCGCAGACGTCCATACTACCCGAGAGATGGGTGGGGACAGACCTTCATGCGGACGTAGATTTGTTCGCAGGCTTGTTGGGCTTGCGAAACCAGGGACGCTTCTGTCCCTCAGCAGGCGCTTTATCGGCCTGGGATAGTTTACTTGCCGCACTAGGCAGACGAAAAAAACGCTTGTGCGCGGTGAAGGAGGGCCCTTGCCTACGGCGTGGCTCCTTACCCTTTTTGGATTGTGGGAGCAGCGTGCTCTTACCTCCTGTGGCATCTCTAATAATGTCATCCAGGGATGCTCCAAAAAGTATGTCGCCCTTAAAAGGGGAAATCCATCAGGGCCTTCTTGGAAGATTGGTCCGCCGACCAACCTTTTAGCCAGAGCAGATGGCGTAACACCACCGCATAGCTTGAGGCTCTGGACAGCAGAGGAATAGTGTCCAAGGCTGATTCGCAGACAATTTTAAGGCCCTGTATCAACTGGTCGGCCATAGCCACCTCATCAGAGGGAGCCTCGTGTGCTTTAAACCCATGGAGCAGCATTTTTGGCCCTTCAGTGAGTGTCTGAGAAACCAGGGCCCCAACCACTGTTGGGTGCTCAGCCGAGCCCACCACCGTGTATAGGTAGCGGGTAACCGCTTCAGTCTTCCTGTCCGCAGGGTCCTTGAAAGCAGGAGCCCCTTCCCGGAATTGTGGTTACCTTGTTTAATCTGGACACCCGAGGGTCCACTATTGGAGGAGAGGTCCATTTTTTCAGGAAACTCTCCTCAAAAGGGTCACGCACCGCCAAACTTTTTTGGGGACCGAAAACCTTCTGTGGTTTGTTCCACTCCTTGTATAAAAGCTTGTCTAGATAAGACGCACAAGGAAACACCTTAGCAGTGCGGTCGGCTTTACGGAACCCGAATAGGACCAACGCCTCTGGCGTTTCTGCAGGCTCCTCTATCTTTAGAGTATCCTGCACTGCGGTGGTAAGGTCACCTATTAGAGCCTTTTTGCGTGCTGACCCGGAGTCATCCTCACTGTCCGACCGGCCACAGTCCGCATCCTCTGATACGTCAGAACCAGGGACATGAGCCGTAGCTGGGCTCGGCTTCGCATCAGAGTTGTCCCCAGAAGATGGTGGGGGGAGGGGGCACTTTTTACCCCCCATGTTCCCACACGCCGCTTCCACCTTGGCAACAAACCAGGACGCCGACATAGCGTCTACTGACAGCGGGTGCAGGAGCACCAGATGCCAATTCAGGTTTATCAGGGGGAGAAGCATCTGCTTCTGATGCCATGCTGACCCACGCACCTGACACAAGGACTCCAGTCAAGGTACCAACAGCCCACCCTCCTAGCTGTCACAGAGACGAGGGGTTCCCCCGTAGAGGACTTACCACCCTTGAACAGTCCTACGCTGCCGTCCGCTTCCTAGTCAGCTATGTCAGACTGACCACTCTGCAGCGTGAGTCTGTAAGCTTGCGCCGTTTAAATGCTGTTTGATCGGCGTGGACCGTGAGAAAATGGCCGCCGTGCAGCAGATACAGGCCAAAAACGCAGCGGGCCACAAGAACATGGCTGCCGAGCGGCAGATAGAGGCCAAACACAGCACGGACCACAAAAACATGGCAGCCGAGCGCAGATAGAGGCCAAAACAGCATGGATCACAAGCAAAATGCCCATAAGCAAACTTTTCATGGCAGCTCATAACATTTGTTTAGCGGACGTACATGCACAGTTCCCACACAGGTGGAGCCCCCCCAGGTGAACCCCTGACCCCAGCACCCAGCCTAGCTCAGAGAGCCTAGGGAGAAGGGAAGGAAGGGAGGGAGGAAAGGATAGAACCCCTTACAACACCTCCCCAGGAATGCCCAGCTATGTCTTCCTGCCGAAGCAGGGGATTACTACTTACCCTTCCTGCGTGGATTGTGCTGGAAGCATCCCAGACAGACCATCTTCCGCATGGTGACGGAGGTGACTGTTGGCCCGGCTGCTGCGACTCGGCCCCATAGACCGGTCGTATGCATGCCCTGGAGCCAGGGTTGCCAACTTTTAATAAATTTACGAACAGTTTATAAAATCTGAATTTTTTTCATCTGTCCTTGAATGTCCATTACGGACATGTAGGCTTCATGTCCGTTACTGACATTCATGGACAGATGCAACAATTATGGATTTTAAAAACTGTTTGTAAATTTACTGAAAGTTGGCAACCCTGCCTGGAGCGTGTAGCTCACCGGCCAACCGTAGAGCGACGGGCATGTCGTGGACGACCCAGCGCGTAGCTATGGTCGGCACACGCTCGATGGCCGAAACTGGGGAGACTACAAGGATCTGGGATCCAGCCTGTCGCCCAGTCAGCAGTCGATTGAAGATCGCAGGAACAAAAAATAGATAAATAAATAAAAAAAATTCAATTTGAAATAAACCTCCAGGCCTATGGGCCCGAAGGGAGCCATGTCTTTTCCTTAGCTAGGCAGAAAAAAAATTAGCTGCTTAGTGCAGGCTGAGGGGATATAGCCAGTAGGACCGCCCCCTGGGTGGGGCTGTTCAGCTTTGATGTTGTCAACACATTCTGCCTAGTCACTCCTGAATGGAGGCCAACACCCACTTCGTCAAGATTAAGGCTGTGTCCGTCCATGAACGAAAGAGAAATCTTGGTTCCTTATTCAGAATTTCTCATTGAAATGCATGGCTGTTAAGGTGCCATATTTTAGGATTTCGATCACTTGGCTCTGGCCAAATTTAACTTTCCTATATGGTAAGATGCCCAATGAGAATAAAACAAGTGGAATTTGGGTGAGCCAAGATGGTTTTCATATAGGAATAGCTTGGCTTCTTATTCAGAATTTCCCATTGAAATGCAGGGCTGTCATGGTGCCACGTTTGGTGCCATATTTTAGGATTTCTATCATTTGGGTCAGGCCAAATTGAACTTTCCTATATAGTAGGATGCCCAATGAGTATAAAACAAGTGGAATTTGGGTGAGCCAAGATGGTTTTCATATATTTATTCAGAATTACCCCTTTAAATACATGGCATTTAGGGAGACAGAATTGTTGTTAAAGTTCACAATTTTATTACGTTGCAGATGATTGTCTAGTAAATAATCACTTTTGTGCAGTGGCGGCTGGTGCTCAAATTTTTTGGGGGGGCACAAACAAACTGAAAAAATAAATAAATCATCAATTGCCGCCACTGTGCCCATTAAAACGCAGCCACTGTGCCCAAACGCCACTAGTTTGTCCCCAAATGCAGCCAGTTTCCCCCCAATATACAGCCAGTTTGTCCCCCAATAATACAGCCAGTTTGTCCCCCATATGCAGCCAGTTTCTCCCCCAATAATACAGCCAGTTTCTCCCCCAATAATACAGCCAGTTTCTCCCCCAATAATACAGCCAGTTTCTCCCCCAATAATACAGCCAGTTTCTCCCCCAATAATACAGCCAGTTTCTCCCCCAATAATACAGCCAGTTTCACCCCCAATAATGCAGCCAGTTTCTCCCCCAATAATGCAGCCAGTTTCTCCCCCAATAATGCAGCCAGTTTCTCCCCCAATAATGCAGCCAGTTTCTCCCCCAATAATGCAGCCAGTTTCTCCCCCAATAATGCAGCCAGTTTCTCCCCCAATAATGCAGCCAGTTTCTCCCCCCAATAATACAGCCAGTTTCTCCCCCATAATGCAGCCAGTTCTCCCCCATAATGCAGACAGTTTCTCCCCCATAATGCAGACAGTTTCTCCCCCATAATGCAGACAGTTTCTCCCCCATAATGCAGACAGTTTCTCCCCCATAATACAGTCAGTTTCTCCCCCATAATACAGCCAGTTTCTCCCCCATAATACAGCCAGTTTCTCCCCCATAATACAGCCAGTTTTTCCCCCATAATACAGCCAGTTTCTCCCCCATAATACAGCCAGTTTCTCCCCCATAATACAGCCAGTTTCTCCCCCATATGCAGCCAGTTTCTCCCCCATATGCAGCCAGTTTCTCCCCCATATGCAGCCAGTTTCTCCCCCATAATACAGCCAGTTTCTCCCCCATAATACAGCCAGTTTCTCCCCCATAATACAGCCAGTTTCTCCCCCATAATACAGCCAGTTTCTCCCCCATAATACAGCCAGTTTCTCCCCCATAATACAGCCAGTTTCTCCCCCATATGCAGCCAGTTTCCCCCCCCAAATGCAGCCAGTTTCTCCCCCATAATACAGCCAGTTTCTCCCCAATATGCAGCCAGTTTCTCCCCCAAATGCAGCCAGTTTCTCCCCCACATGCAGCCAGTTTCTCCCCCATAATACAGCCAGATTCTCCCCCATAATACAGCCAGATTCTCCCCCATAATACAGCCAGATTCTCCCCCATAATACAGCCAGTTTCTCCCCCATAATACAGCCAGTTTCTCCCCCATAATACAGCCAGTTTCTCCCCCATAATACAGCCAGTTTCTCCCCCATAATACAGCCAGTTTCTCCCCCAAATGCAGCCAGTTTCTCCCCCAAATGCAGCCAGTTTCTCCCCCATAATGCAGCCAGTTTCTCCCCCAAATGCAGCCAGTTTCTCCCCCCAGCCCTGCACTTACCTTCCGAGTCAGCACTGTCCTACTTCCGTCCTCGATGTCTTCTCCCGCCCTCGATGTCACTTCAGCCAATCAGGTTACCGGTAACCAGACCCGGTGAACCTGATTGGCCGGGAACGCACCCCTGTGCGTCCTCTCATTAGGTATTTAGAAGCCGATTACAGCCCTCAGGCTGTAGTCGGGAAGCCTATCAGAGCCTGCTGGCTCTGATAGGCACTTCTAAAGGCCAATCAGACGCTGTGATTCAGATGGCCGGCGCTCAAGGGGCCGGCCATCTGAATAGTGGGCGGCAGCAATACATAGGTTCATGCAATGCATGAACCTATGAATTGTGAGTGACGGCCGGGCGCAGAAGCAAGCGGTAGCGGCGCTTCTGCGCCCACTATGGTCGCGCCACCATGTGTAAAAAAAAGACATTTAAAAAAAAAAAAACTCTTAAAGGGCACGTTTTTTTTTTTTTTGGTGACCACAGGAGGGGGGGGGGGGGGGGCACCCGGGCGCCCCCCTATGGACGGGCCGCCACTGCTTTTGTGAATAAAGATTCAACCTGAATAAGAAGCTGGCCGAATAAGGAGCCAACTTCTGCATTTGACTAAGAAGCTGGCCGAATAGGGAGCTAGCTTCTGCATTCGAATAAGAAGCTGGCTGAATAAGAAGCTAACTTCAGCTTCATATTTAAATTGGCAACTGCAGATCAGACATGATCTTGTATAGCAGGTACATGATTGCAGCCTACCGCGTACAATCACTTTCACCAACTTACTTTTTAAAGAGGAAGTAAACCCTGATGGGTTTTACTTCCTCTTTGTTTCCCTGCAAAGGTAAAGCATAATGGGCTACTATGCATCGCATAGTAGCCCATTATGTGAAACTTACCTGCAGGAGAAGCCCGCGATGTCCCCGTCTTCCTCGCTAGCAGCAAGCGTCCATTCACCCCTCTTCCTTCCGGGGCCGCGAACTCCAGCTCTGACTGTCCGGAGTCGCGTGACCTCACTCCCGCGAATGCGCGCGGGAGCCACTACTCACGGCATGACCCGAGCAAGAAACGACACAGAGTGCCCTTTCCAACTCCGGTGCATGCGCAGAAGAAATCGCCATACAGCGATTTGCAAATATCTCCTAGACCGTGTAGGTCTAGGAGATATTTCAAGCACCTACAGGTAAGCCTTAATCTAGGCTTACCTGTAGGTTAAAAGTGGTTGTAAAGGGTTTACAACCACTTTAAGCACTACAGCTGCGGAAGGTTTTACCCCCTTCCAGACCAAGGCATTTTTTGCTATTCGGTACTGCGCTACTTTAACTGTCGATTACGCAGTCATGCAACACTGTACCCAAACAAAATGTATATCTTTTTTTCCACACAAATTATTATTATACACGATTTGTAGTCAGAGTCTGGATACTGGAGGAGACGTAACCCCAACTATGGTGACCCGAGGTGTGCCATGGTCGTCCGTGAGAGTATGCTTAAAAGAGGGCATACCCTGAGTATGAAATATGGAAAAAAATGGGGAATGGGTGGGAGGGAACCCGGAAACGCTAGCCGACTAGTACGTAGGGGGGATTATAAGGCCCCCGACTCCTCCCACAAATACAGGCTAGCCAATGGCCAGCCTTCTAACTTATATAGCGCCAACAGTTTGCGCAGTGCTTTACAATGTAGATATGGCTTTCTTTTGGTGGTACTTAATCTCCACTAGGTTTTTTGCGAGAATATATATTTACACACACACACACACACCTTGAAAAAGTATTCACATCCCTTAAAATTTTCCACATTTTGTTATATGTTGCAACCAAAAACGTAAATGTATTTTATTGTCGATTCTTTGTGATAGACCAACACAAAGTGGCACATAATTGTGAAGTGAAAGAAAAATAATATATGGCGTTCAAATTTTTTTACAAATAAAAATCTGAAAAGTGTGGCGTGCATTTGTATTCAGCCCCCTTTACCATGATACTCCCAATTAAAAACTCTAGTTGAACCAATTGCCTTCACCTAATTAAAAAAAAAAAAAAAGTCCACCTGTGTGTAATTTAATATCAGTATAAATACAGCTATTCTGTGAAGCCCTCAGAGGTTTGTTAGAGAAGCTTAGTGAACAAAAACAGCATCATGAAGGCCAAGGAACACCCCAGACAGGTCAGGTGTTTAGTTTCAGGCGTTTAAGTTGTGGAGAAGTTTAAAACGGGGTTAGATTATAAAAAATAATCCCAAGCTTTGAACATCTCATGGAGCACTGTTCAATCCATCATTCGAAAATGTAAAGAGTATGGCACAACTGCAAACCTACCAAGACATGGCCGTCCACCTAAACTGACAGGGCGGACAAGGAGAGCGTTAATCAGAGAAGCAGCCAAGAGGCTGATGGTAACTCTGGAGGAGCTACAGATATACACAGCTCAGGTGGGAGAATCTGTCCACAGGACAACTATTAGTCGTGCACTCCACAAATCTGGCCTTTATGGAAGAGTGGCAAAAAAAAGCAATTTTTGAAAGAAAGCCATAAAAAGTCCCATTTGCAGCTTGCGAGAAGCCATGTGGGGGGACACAGCAAACATGTGGAAGAAGGTGTTCTGGTCAGAGGAGACCAAAATTTAACTTTTTGGCCTAAAAGCAAAACACTATGTGAGGTGGAAAACTAACACTGCACATCACTCTGAACACACCATCCCCACCATGAAACATGGTGGTGACAGCATCATGTTGTGGGGATGCTTTTTTTCAGGGATAGGGAATCTGGTCAGAGTTGATGGAAAGATGGATGAGCCAAATACAGGGCAACCTTAGAAGAAAACCTGTTCGAGACTGCAAAAGACTTGGGCTGGAGTGGAGGTTCACCTTCCAGCAGGACAACCATCCTAAACATACAGCCAGAGCTACAATGGAATGGTTTATATCAATGCATATTCATGTGTTAGAATGGCCTAGTCCAGACCTAAATCCAAATGAGAATCTGTGGCAAGACTTAAAAATTGCTGTTCACAGATGCTCGCCATCCAATCTGACAGAGCTTGAGCTATTTTGCAAAGAATGGGCAAAAATGTCACTCTAGATGTGCAAAGCTGGTAGAGACATACCCAGAAAGACTTGCAGCTGTAATTGCAGCGAAAGGTGGTTCTACAATGGGCTGAATACAAATGCGCTTCACAGTTTTCACATATTTGTAAAAAAAAATTGAAAACCATTTATCATTTTCCTTCCACTTCACAATTATGTGCCACTTTGTGTTGGTCTATCACATAAAATCCCAATAAAATACATTTACGTTTTTGGTTGTAACATGACAAAATGTGGAAAATTTCAAGGCACTGTATATAACAAAAAAGACCGAAAATTTGGAAAAGAAAACCAATATTTTTTTTGATATAAAACACATCCAATAAAAAAAATGTATTTCTTCATAAATTTTGCTACATGTTTTTGATAAAAAAAAATCCCAATAAGTGTGTGTTGGTTTGTTTACATGAAAGTTATAGCCCCTACAAACTATGGTATATATACTGGAATTTTTTTTTCTTTATGCGACTCATGGCACTGATCAACGACTGATAATACTATACACTGTCACTGTACTATTGACACTGGTTGGGAAGGGGTAACATCTAGGGTGATCAAGGGGTTAAATATGTGCCTAACCATGTGTAATGTGTGTACAGTGTGGTGCTTTTATAGATCTCTAAGGTTTTTATCCCTGCTTTGCGCGGCGGCGGTGGTTAATGATGGGATGTGGGGTTCCAGCACCTTGTACCTATGGACCCCTTTACATTACACGGCACCCCGCACCTCTGGGCCCCTTTACATTACACAGCACCTCTGGACCCTTTTACATTACACAGCCCCCCCCAGTTTGCTACACAGACACCCCCTAACAGTTCTTGACCCCCTGCATGTTACACAGACCCCCTCCCTCCCTACAGTGCAGACCCCCCTCTACAGTGCAGACCCCTCCCTACAATACAGACCCCCCTACAATACAGAGCCCCCTCTACAATACAGATCCCCCTACAATAGAGAACCCCCCTCAATACAGAACTCCCCTACATTACAGACCCCCTATAATACAAACCTCCCCATACATTACAGACCCCCCCTACATTACGAACCCCCCCTACATTACGAACCCCCCCCCCCCCACACATTACGAACCCCCTACAATACAGAACCCCCTACAATACAGAACCCCCTCTTCAGACCCATAATGTACCTCAGATCAGCGTGGGACTGCATGTTGGGTCCCCTCCCCCGGTGTGGACATAAAGGAGGAGGGGGAGGCGGCTTCACTCTGCTCGGCTGTGTGAGACAGCCGAGCCGAGACTGATCAGATCATCAGTGCCACGGCCACCTTGCCAGAGAGAAGGATCGTTGCGGGTCCCGGCCCCCCGACGGGTGTCACTGTCACTCGAGTGCGGCTCCAACTCGTAGCTGAGAGTGCACTGGAGCAGTGGCGTCACTAGGGTTGGTGTCACCTGGTGCGGAAAAACACGGTGTCACCCCCCTCCTGTCTATCCTGCCCAGTGCCCTGCAGGCAGCGCACGGTCACAAGGCGCACCCCCAAATGACCCCTGTAAATTAAAGTATAGGGTGGTATTGGGCTGGCTGGGGCAATATAGGGCAGGTTGGGGTAATATAGGGAAGGTTGCAGTGATATAGGGCAGGTTGGGGTCGTATAGAGCAGGCTGCGTGGCATAAGGAAGGTTGCGGTGGCATAGGGCAGGCTGGGGAGGTATAGGGCAGGCTGGGGAGGTATAGGGCAAGTTGCGGTGGCATAGGGCAGGGTGCGGTGGCATAAGGCAGGTTGGGGAGGCACGCATAGGGCAGGTTGCGGTGGCATAAGGCAGGTTGCAGTGGCATAAGGCAGGTTGCGGTGGCATAAGGCAGTGTGCGGTGGCATAAGGCAGTGTGCGGTGGCATAAGGCAGTGTGCGGTGGCACACATAGGGCAGGGTGCGGTGGCATAGGACAGGTTTGGGTGGTATGGTGCCAGGTTAGGACTCTATGTAGTGACATGTGCAACTTACAGCATGCCTGGAGATGAAGACACTCTGGCTGCTATGTCCTGGTTTCTTTCTACTTCAGCTGTGGGATGAGCCAGAGTGAACGAGTCGGTGGGAGGAGTGGCGGGGGCAGCCACACCCCCAGCTCCGCCCACCATCTCCGGCTGCCTCCGGAGACATTGGAGATGATGGGGAAGACGTGACATGCTGTCCGCGGCCCACCGGGCATTTGCCCGGTATGCCTTATGGCCAGTCCGGGCCTGGTCGAACAGCATGTCCCCAGCGTGAATCATTGGGCGGGACTTGCTAAAAGGCTCCCGCCGTATACAATCACAGCAGATGTTGGCTGTGGGCGCACGTGTGCGCGCTTTAAACCTCAAAGTAGGCAGCAACATACAGGTACGTCGCTTTGCTTACAGTGGCCACTCGTCTGCAGTACATTGCGGGTGGCCAGTCGCTAAGTGGCTAATGTCAAAGAGAAAAAATTATGGCAGATATTGAAGTCTAACCTTCAAAATCAAAATGCTTTTATCCGTCTCTTTAAGGTCTTAATATGTCCAATTTTATATTAAAAAAATGTATTGTCTTTCATTACTTCTTTATCACTAGACTGATCCTGCCAGTTCCCTTCTTCCTGTTAGTAAACTGACCACGCTAAGCGCAGACGCTGAACTGTGCTAGTGTGCCCTGGCATCTCATTCAGAATCGCTGTGCAAGCGCACAGCGTGCCCGTATCTTCTGTGGTCAGTGTAAATCCAAGCCTCCGCCCATCCCTCCTCCCTTGATTGATGGCAGCTTCATCAGCCAGCCATGCCCCGATGAGTACATGCCCACCCGCAGGTCCGCGAATCACTCAAGATGGAAAAACATTCATTTTACCTTAACTTTATAAGCTAAAAAATGAAACAAATGTATTTATTTTTTAATTACACTGATGGATTAATGAATTGAGCATATTTAACTATTTAAAATGTATGTAGGGTTAATGAACTTCACAACTACATAAAAAAATAATGTGCTTTCCACTGTTGTGAAGCGTGACTCAGCAGCAGCTGCATGGGAAAAAGTACTAGTAAGCAGGGCCGGTACAAGGAAGGGGGGGGGTCTTTAGCCTTCGCCTCCCTTCTCTGTCAGTGGCCGCTTATCATCCATGTGTGCAGGGTGTTCACTGCACACATGGAAGATTGTCCATTGACAGCCTGGGATGATCGGTGCGGCGGGGGAAAGTTGCAAGCAATGATCTCCCTGCATGGCTTTTCAGACAGCCGCTTCTCCTCCTCTCCCTCCCGCAGCTGTCAGCTAAAATGCCATACAGGGAGATCGGTGCTTGCAACTTTCCCCGCCGCATCCTCCTCCTCCTTCAGCCCCCATGTTCTCTGGACCCCTGTGTCCTCTTCCTTCGGCCCCCTGTGTGCTCCTCCTCCGCCCCCCCCCTCGTCCCCCTGCAGCCGGCTCCCTCCTCTCTCCTTCTGAGAAAGGGACTGGGGAATCTGTGTCCTCAATCCCTTTCCCTGCCTCAAAGGGGAGATGTCAGGAGTCTGTTTAGACCCCTGATATCTCACCAAAGCCCACCAACATGTCTGATAAAAATAAAATAAAAATTGCAATACATATTACAAAATTTCATTGTAAAAAATCTTGATAAAAAATAAAATTGGGTAAAAAAAATAACTGAACAAAAACAAAAAAATTGTAAAAAATAATAGATAATACAAACAAAAATCTGCTGACAACATCCACTGCCCACTACCTCCCACCCCTCCAATCATTGTGAAAAAAATCCAAAAATAAAATTGTAAAAGATAATAAAAATCTGACACTGTCCATTGTTCTACTGACATCAGATTAATAAATGAGCCGGCTGGATTAGGGGAGGGGAGGAGGCTGAGGGGAGGTTAATGACCAATGTTATTTAACCGATTCGCGCCCGCTGTACGACAATATACGGCCACAATGTGGCTCTAAAATGCCGGGAGGCCGTCTTTTTACGGTCTCGGCTCCTCCGGCCACTGGGGGGCGCACGAGCGCCGCTGCGTCACTGAGATGCCGATGCGCGTGCCTGGCGGCCACAAGGACGTGGATCTCTGTGTGTAAACACAGAGATCCATGTCCTGTCAGGGAGAGGAGACCGATGCTGTGTCCCTTGTACATAGGGACACAGATCGGTCACCTCCCCCCGTCAGTCCCTTCCCCCACAGTAAGAATCACTCATAGGGCACACATTTAACCCCTTCCTCGCCCCCTAGTGTTAACCCCTTCCCTGACAGTCACATTTATACAGTAGGCTTCTTTCACACGGGACGGATCAGTCATGATCCGCCCCGTGAACCTCCGCTTGCTCAGCGGGGATCGCTCCGTTGATCCCCGCTGAGCCGGCTGATGACTGGGCGGTCCCCGCACACTGTGCAGGGACCGCCCTGTCAGATCTTCGCTCTCCCCTATGGGGGATCGGATGAACACAGACCGTCTGTCCGTGTTCATCCGATCCGCTCCGCAGACGGATAGAAAAATAGAAATTTTTCTATCCTGAAAAACGGAGCGTAGCGGACACGGGTGAGATCGGGTGTCAGCGGATGTTCATCCGCTGACATCCGCTGTCCCATAGGGATACATGTCCGTTTTTCATCCGAAAACGGATGGGTGAAAAACGGACATACGGTCCGCCCGTGTGAAAGGGGCCGTAATCAGTGCATATTTATAGCAGTGTTCGCTGTATAAATGTGAATGTTCCAAGAATGTGTCAAAAGTGTCCCATGTGTCCGCCATAATATCGCAGTCTTGACAAAAATCGCAGATAACCGCCATTACTATTAAAAAAAATATAATAAAAAAGTCAGAATTCTATCCCCTATTTTGTAGACGCTATAACTTTTGCGCAAACCAATCACTATACGCTTATTGCGACTTTTTTTTACCAAAAATATGTAGAAGAATACGTATCGGCCTAAACTGAGAAAAAAACGTTTTTTTAAAAAAAATCGGGATATTTATTATAGCAAAAATCAAATAGTGTTTTTTTTCAAAATTGGCGCTCTTTTTTTGTTTATAGCGCAAAAAATTAAAACCGCAGAGGTGATCAAATACCACCAAAAGAAAGCTCTATTTGTGGGAAAAAAAAGGACGTTAATTTTGTTTGGGAGCCACGTCGCACGATCGTGCAATTGTCATTCAAAGCGTGACAGTGCCGGAAGCTGAAATTTCGCCTGGGCAGGAAGGGGGTTTATGTGCCCAGTAAGCAAGTGCTTAAAGGAGAAGTATAGCCAAAGCTCGTTTGGCTGTACTTCTATGGATCACAGGAGTGCAATTAGTTTTGGCTGAAGTCTGCTCTCTGCTGACGTCACAGAAATTAGTCCAGGCACCGCGTCATCCCGACATCGGGAGTCGGGATCCGCCAGGTGCCTGGACTGACACCCGTCTTAGCCACTCAGCAAGTTGCTGAGAGCCTGAGCCGGCCGCTCCCTCCAAAGCTCAGTGCTCTAATAAGCGAGGAGGGAGAAAAGCAGAGAGCTGTGACTACCAGTCTACAGCTCTCTGCTCACGGAGCTCTGAAAACCGAGCCATCGGCGATGTTCGATTGACCCCATATCTCACTGTAAAGAGGACCTGTCATGCGTATTCCAATTACAAGGGATGTTTACATTCCTTGTAATAGGAATAAAAGTGATCAAATTTTTTTTTTTTTTAAAGTATCAAAGTAAAAAGTTAAAAGTAGAATTAACAATAATTTTTTATTTATTTCTTAAAGTGCCCCTGTCCCCGTGTGCTCGCACGCAGAAGCAAATGCATACGCAAGTCCCGCCCACATATGAAAACTGTGTTCAGACCACACGTGAGGTATCGCCGCGAACGTTAGAGTAATAATTCTAGCCCTAGACCTCCTCTGTAACTCAAAACCTGTAACCAGTAAATAAATTGAAAGTGTCGCCCATGAGGATTTTTAAGTACCGAAGTTTGTCACCATTCCACGAGCATGTGCAATTTTGAAGGGTGACATGTAAGGTATCTATTTACTTGGCGTAACATCTTTCACATTATTCAAAAAAATAGGGCTAACTTTAATGTTTATTTTTTTTAAAGCATGAAACGGTTTTAAAAAAAATTAAAAATAGTGTTCGAACAATTGCTGGGCAAACACTGTGCGAGATAAAAAGTTGCAACGACTGCCATTGTATTCTGTAGGGTCTCTGCTAAAAAAAACATATATAATGTTTGGGGGTTCTATGTAATTTTCTATCAAAAAAATTATGATTTTTACATGTAGGAGCGAAGTGCCAGAATTGGCCCGGATGGTTAAAAAGCCGTCACATACCTCAGTACTATAAAAGTACTGTTTTCGCAAGTCGTCTTCCAGGGAAACATTTGAGAGGATTTAGCAAGGAATACTACTGGGTGGGTTTACAGCCTGAAGGACCTTTCTACTGAAAGATTGGTCTTGGCTGGACAGGAAATCTATTCTGTAATGTTTTGTAAGGGTACTGAAGGCTCAACCAGGTTGCCACCTGGCAGATCTGGTCTGGCGTAGTTCCTGCTTGCGCCACATAAAGATGACCAAGCCCTGGTAGAATGGGCTGCAATTCCCTTGGGTGGTACCTGGTTGAGATTGGTAGATGTAAGAGATGCTAGTCTGATCTGAACCCCTTCCTCTGTCCATACGGATGTCAGAGATTTGTGAAAATACATCTGACTCTACTGATAGGTTTCACATATAACTATGAGGAGAAGCAGGGAACCCCAAATTAAATCAGTTTTAGCAATCAATTCATCTGTGGGCCATGGGAATAATGCGCCACACACTGAAAGACAGTAGGAACCAAAACTCCCTACACCGGTGATCAGAATTCCTCTCTCAACAGTGGCCACAAAAACATCTTTGCTGCAATGCTGCTTGGCTTGCCAAGTGTCGCAGGCCCCAGAACCACCCAGGCACCATCCAATGAGAAGCCAATCAGGCACTGTAAGCATGGGGACGCTGCTTTCTATCCCTAGTTTGGGCTGAAAATTGCTAAGAGATCACACATAGCCGAGTTGGAGGGAGCTACTGTAAGGACTATAAAGACTGGAGGATAAAACAGTATAGTAGAATTCCATGAAAAATCAGTGCTCCCCGGCCGTAGGTACCCTGGACAACAAACTTTTCACACTTATAAAGGAAGAGTGGGGCTACATGTGTGCCAAGTTTGGGGTCCAGGGGACCTACGGCTAGCCGTAATCAGGCACACAAAGTTGAAGATGGACACAGACTCTAGTATAAGCCGAGGGGGGCATTTTCAGCACAAAAAAAAATGTACTGAAAAACTGTAGGGAAGGGTTATCACCCCTGTAACATTTGTTTTGCTGTCTGTGCACCTGTTCAGAAGATTTCACCTCACTTTCTGTCCCAATGACAATTGGATTTTGAAAATTTGGGTTTTTTAGGGAAACAAGGATTGGTGATAAAGCATCAGTGGAGAGGAGACACCTTTTTCCCATATTAACTCTTACAGGAGAGAATTTCCCTTCCTAGGGGTAATTTTCCTCTCACTTCCTGTTGTCTCCCTACGTTTGTAAGTAGGAGTCGTTTGAAAGTCGGATGTTTGAAAGTACGGGCCTGCCCTATATACTCTGCAGAAATTTGGGCCTTAGGTGTTGGTGTTGTCCTTAGGTGTTGGTGTTGTCACAACACTTTAAGCCCTCACAGTTACTCTTGGTGGGCGCAGGAACGGGCCCTGCTGTGAAATATTAGATCAAGAATTGTAATTACATGCCCCTGTTGAACAGGGCCAGAAAAATTGGGCCTTAGGCACTGGTGCCACAACACTGCAACCCCTCACAGATACTCTATTTATTAATTTATTAGCTGGTAGAATTTTCAGGCAGACTGTTAGCTAATCTTGTCGCTGACCCACGCTACCAGACGGTAGTATCTGAACTGCATACACCTGACGGGGAGACAATTGTGGGCACAAAAGCCATACTTCAGGAAGTTGGGAACTACTTCAGGGAACTGTATAGCTAATCTCCGCCTGTCTCTACTGAACTCATAGCAGAGCAAACCCGGAATCTCTCCATTCCCTCTCTAGAGCAGGAAGATGTGGAGGCTCAGGACGCCCAGACCTCCACTCTGGAGATCAAGACAGATTTCATCCCTTCCCCCTGCTAAGACGCCAGGTCCAGATGGTCTACCGGAGACTGGTATAGGATGTACGCAAAGAGGTTGGCCCCCAGACTACAATCCCTCTACACACAATGTCTAGAGAATGGGTCTCTCCCGCTGTGTTGCGTTTGTTAAAAATATGATTTTTATTATATTAAATCAGACATAGGATACATGGGACAATATTACAATAGTGAGTTGGTCAGATTACTGTCAGTCTTTTGGTTTGGGTAGATTTCTCAAACAAATGCTGTTTTCATACAATGGGGTTAGATACCATTGTTGTATTCAACAGGATAGCTACAGTAAACAAGTAAGACATTACTTGTTTGAGATTTCTTTCAGCTCTCAAACTGAAAGAATGACTTTTAGATTACTGACAGATTTGGTTTGAGTACACAATAGGTCGATAGCATTGTTGCATTCAACAGTCCATTGTTGCTACAGTAAACAGGTATGTTTTCTGTTGTTTGGTAACTCAGCCTGACACATAAAAGCAGGCATAAGCTAGGACACACACACACATCATGTTGCTATAAGATCAGAAGAAGCCACTCATAAGAAGAAGATGATGCCTTGTCACCAGCAATGGAGATCATGAACATAGCGTAATCGAAGTTAAGTAACCTTTAAATGTATTTGTACTGTTATAGACCATAGGCTGTTCATTTGCTAGGCATTTTGCTTGTTATAGAGATCTGTCAGTCTTGTATTGTAGTCCTAATATTGTAATAGTTTTGTATGTACAGCATCTTTGTATAGTAAAAGCACATTTACACACTGCAGAAGTCTCAGCTTCCTTGTTATACCACAGAGTAACCTTGCTAGATAGACAAAAGCAAAACATTTGGGGGCTCGGCCGCGATCTGTGCTAGAATTCAATTGAAGCAGACTTGTTTTTCTGTAGTGTGTTGTGTAGCTTGTGCTAGGTAAAATGCTGCGTAAGCTGTTTAGGAAAAGCAAGGCTGCAGATGGTTCTGGTGAACAGAAGAAAGTGTGCAGCTTACCTATCTGGGCCAGAAATAATGAGTGGGAGCCTCTTGCTAAAGAATTTGTGAAGTATGCTTCTCCCTTGAAGCAGACTTGGGGTGATAAAGTCTCAGATCATTTTGTAGATTTTAGCCTTAAGGGGTTGGATTTAAGTAAGAAAGAGAAGAGGACAGTG
This sequence comes from Rana muscosa, assembly GCA_029206835.1. Taxonomy (NCBI): domain Eukaryota; kingdom Metazoa; phylum Chordata; class Amphibia; order Anura; family Ranidae; genus Rana; species Rana muscosa. The sequence continues at coordinate 28,912,144 of JARGYO010000162.1, read as the reverse complement.
TCCACAGTGGGTTGGTACTTCCTCCATGCTCTCTATACTGAATCACATAGAAGGGAGAAGGCAGAGGCAGAAGTTAAGGTATTAAAAGACCAGCTAGCAGTTGCTTCAGAGTGTGTACGTTCAACCGCTAGTCGGGCTGATGATTTGCAAGAGCGGTGTGCAGCCCTCATGACCAAATCAATTAATGCCTTAAGGAAAAGGAAGGGGCGTAAACCTTTTAGTAAAGCCAGGGTACGTGCCATTGTCACATCCCAAAATTGGGATTGTGAGGATGTGCTCTCCTCAAATGATAGTGAGGATGAGGAGATAGAGTTTTATATTTCAGATGATGGTCTGCTAGTGGGAAAGAAAAAGTATGCCAGGCCTCTCATTACTAAGCATAGGAAACGGCAACATGAGAGGATATGGCAGATGGGGAGGTGCATTATCGCAACCCCAGAGATGTTGAAATTGAAGAAGTACGGGAGTTTACACAAACTGAACTCCATGAGCTGGCAAAACAATACAAAGGTCTGGGGAGCCCCTATTGAGTTGGCTCCTACGCTTATGGGATGAAGGGGCGGACAGTGTTGTTTTGTCAGGTAAGGAAGCAGTGGCTATGGGAGTGTTAACCCATGATCCACAATTGCGTCAGGCAATGCGAAAAGCCCGAGAGTTTAGCGTGAATTTTTCACTGTTAGACCTTGTGAGAGATGGAATAGTCCGAGTATACGCTAATCCTACTGACCTGGAAAATACCTACTCCTGGAGATCAATAGGAGAGGGTATTTCCAGGTTACGTGAGATGGGTTGTACAACTGGATTAAATACATTTCGAGAATGGATAGGTCCAGATATGGAACCCTTTACGTCTGCTCTGCGCTCTAGGCTGATGAAGTCTGCGCCATTTAATCTCAGGGCTCCATTATTGTCTTTGTTGGGAGGCCTGGGATTAAACAGCAAGATTCATGAAGCCACAACCCTTTTAAGCCAGTTGGGGGAGATATAGGAAACTAAAGCAAAACCTGTCAGGGCAGTAGATAAGGTCAAGGCCAGACAGGAAGAATACAAGCAGAAAAGAACAGAGAAGAAACGGAATGGGGTAGAGAAGACAGAAGGTGGAGAAAACCAGGCTAGTTATTTCTAGGAAAGAAATGTGGGTGGACCTATTAAAGGCTGGAGTACCTAAAGATGAGATAGATGGCATTTCTACTGCAGAAATGCTGAAGAGGTGGAAACATTTAGTAGGGAAAACTGTCAGGGTTAGAAACACTACTCCTAGTGAAGATAACATCAGCCTAGACTTAGAGGAAACAGAACAGACCCCTCCTGTTAGCCCCAAACCAATTCCCAAAACTGTACATGAACCCAAATCCCTTTATCCTGGGGAGGAGTTAGAGAGAATCAGAAAAGGGGATTGGGAGGTTCCTTATCCTTTATGAAGGGAAGGTGAGTCTCCTGTAATAGCAGCAAGGGCAGTGACAGCAGGAGACCGACGCCCATATGCACCTGTCACTGTATGGTGGGGGAAGTCATCTTCTCCTACACATGTAATGGCTTTAGTTGATAGCGGAGCTGAAGTTACACTTTTGCAAGGAAATCCTTCCCATCACAAAGGAGAATTGATTTATGTAGAAGGTTTGGGAGGGAAAACTACACCAGCAGTTAGGATAAAGGGTGAAATTGGCTATTGGCAAGGGATCAGGATTTATGACAAATGTTTTGATATCAGAGTTACCCGAAAATATTCTTGGGATGGATGTACTTCAAGGTCAGTCAATTCAGACTGAAAGCGGTACATTCACATTTGGGTATCCTGATAAAGCATATCTGGTAAGGGCGGTGAAGGCTGTGGTCAGAGGTCATGCGAAATGGACCCCTGTCTACATTCCTCCACCAGAGAAGCCAGTCTGTCTCAAGCAGTACAGACTTCCTGGAAGCCACAAAGAAATTGGGGAGACTATTCAAGAACTGTTGAGAGTAGGGATCCTTAGACCTGCTGTAAGTCATTTCTCGTCTCCGGTGTTCCCAGTAAAGAAACCTGATGGGACATATAGAATGACTGTGGATTACAGAGGTCTAAACAAAGTGGCACCTCCATTGAAGTCAGCTGTACCAGATATGATCTCAATTGTTGAGAAAATTGCTAAAGATGCAGGAAAATATCATGCTGTGTTAGACCTGGCTAATGCTTTCTTTTCAATTTTGATAGACCCAGAGTGTCAAGACCAGTTTGCTATGGTGTGGGACGGCCGCCAGTACACTTTCACTGTCCTTCCGCAAGGCTATCTTCATTCTCCAATGATTTGTCATGGACTGATTGCCCGAGATTTAAGTACCCTGAATTTGAAAGTCGCTGTGTTTCACTACATTGATGACATCATGATCTCTGGGACAAAAGAAGATGTAACTGAAGCACTGCACCTGCTGATACAGAACTTGGAGAACAGAGGGTGGGCTATCAGAGACAAAGTCCAAGGACCTGCCACAGAGGTGAAATTCCTAGGAATGATGTGGACTGGGCCACAGAGGAAGATTCCAGAGACAGCTGTGCAAACTATCCAGGCGCTGTCGCCCCCTACTACCAAAAAGGAGGCACAGAAGTTCATTGGAGTTGTGGGATTCTGGAGATCGTTCATCCCACATCTTGGACTGATTCTGAGGCCTATATACGTTACCAGAAAAAAGACTGAGTTCTCATGGGGTTCAGAGCAGCGGACTGCATTCCTGGCTGCTAAAGAAGCTATTTTGCAGCATCAGGGATTGGGACCTGTGAGACAAGGAGTACCATTTCAGCTGGATGTAGTGGAGCAGAATGGTACCATATCTTGGCGTCTGTGGCAGCCAAATGAAAAGAAAGGACAGAGCAATACCTATTGGATTTTGGTCCAAACAACTGACAGGGGCACAGACGAGATACACGCCCCTAGAGAAGTACCTGTTTGGGGCCTACACAGCACTTCAACATGTAGAGACCATTACAGAAAAGGACACAGTATCCATCCATACTGCATTGCCAATAGCAGGATGGGTGAGAGATAATGGACTGACCACTAGGGCAGCTGTAGCCCAGAACCAGACACTGATGAAATGAAGTGGTACCTTCAAGAAAGAGGGGGTATTGCAGCTGGGGATGTTAGAGACATTTCAAAACAGTTGGCAGGGCTTGTTACTTTTACCAGCACCCGGCCAGAAGAAGAAATTCCTGTTCTGCAGTCATCCCCCATTCAAGAGGCTCCACCCTTTAAGTCTCTGTCAGAAGACATGAAGGAGTCAGCGTGGTTCACTGATGGTTCAGCCATAGTCGCCTCGTCTGGGCGTAAATGGACAGCAGCAGCCTACAACCCAAGTACAGACACAGTCCTGCAGGAGACCGGAGTCGTAGGGTCCAGTCAGTATGCAGAGTTGAAAGCTGTAGTGATGACTCTTCAGGAGGATCCTTCTTCCCATGTCACTATCTACACTGACAGCTGGGCGGTTTTTAAAGGACTGACAACTTGGATGCCCACGTGGAAGTCCAATGAATGGATGATTCATGGAAAGGTGGTGTGGGGAGGCAAGGAATTCTGGGACTACATCTGGAAGGAAGCTTACTCCCGCACCATAAAAGTAGGGCATGTTGATGCACATGTGCCCCTAGTACCAGACTTTAAGAACTATAACAGTGTTGCAGATGAAATCGCCAAAGTGAAGGCAGTTGTGCCAATTGATCCTGTTTTGATGAACTTGGCCAACTGGGCCCACAAGCAATCTGGACATTTGGGGCAGAAAGCAACATATGAATGGGCACAGCAGAGAGGATTGCCTATATCCATGGACATGATAAAGACTGTAATAGGGAACAGTACAGTGTGTGGAGAAGTGCGACAATGGCCATTGCAAAAGTACTCCACCGGGTCGATTAAGAGGGGTGAGAGGCCTGCAGAGATATGGCAGATTGACTTCATTGGTCCCCTGCCCCGGGGAAACAATGGACTGAGATATTGTTGCACTGCAGTGGACACCTATTCAGGACTTATGCTTATTCATCCTGGCAAACGTGCAGATCAAGCCGCAACGCTTCAACTGCTCCAGAAACTTGTCGTTGCTTATGGTTGTCCCAAACAAATCCAAAGTGATAACGGCTGGCACTTCACCGGATCAACAGTACAGCAGTGGGCCAAAGATTCTGGAGTGTACTGGTTGTGCCACATCCCATACCATCCACAGGCAGCTGGTTTGATTGAAAGATACAACGGGCTATTGAAGGACCAGATACGCAAACTTACACCCACACATACACTAAGGGGGTGGGATCGGGTCCTCACACAGGCAGTCATGTTGTTAAATTCTAGGCCAATAGCCAAAAGCACGCCATATGAGAGGATGGTAGGGGCTGAGGCACAGATTCCACAGCTGGAGTGCAGAGTTCAGTATTTATGTAAGGTTCCTGAAAGAACAGGGTTTAACAGATACCATGTTACTGCTTCCCATCACATAGAAACAAAGAGTGGCGTATCTGAAGCTGAAGCCTATCTAAGAATGATAGGGAATCTGGCAAGAAGGTTTGAAGTTATATTTGCATTGGCAGATGAGCTTCAAGACAGTGACTGGGACTCTGACTGGTTAGTGGATACTTCTCAGCAAGAGTGGAAAGTGAGGCTACATAACATCAAACCTTCCAAAATAAACAGCAGTGATCTTCTAGGAAATATCTGTATATTTCCTCTCCTCCCTATTGATGTTCTTTGGGAGGGTCAGAGGTGCATACAGGCAGGTGGCAAAGTATTAGTCAGATATTCAGGCAAGAAGCCATTTAGAGGAGAGATTGTAGCTGAAGGGCCAGGATCTACTGTTTATGTATTGTTAGAAGGAACAGATAATCCGCTTTGTTTTCCACTCCACAGGCTGTCTCCGATTTGATCCATAGGAAGACCAGAGAAAAGTGGTTACATGATGGAAAGAATGACGGAAGATCGCAAGAGCTGTGGAGAACAAGGCCTTTGATGTATTTCAAGCCTGGACTTGTTTCTAAAGAACTTTAGAATAGACTTTCTAATGAACTATTATCCAAAGACTGAAACACCTTCCCAGTGACAGAAATATGGGAGGGGTTGCATTTAAGGAAAATTCATGTGTAGAATGAGTTGTTAGTAATGAAGAGATTTTCTGTGTAGCCTGAGAGAAAAAAAAAATCATAGGGCGGAATGTGTTACGTTTGTTAAAAATATGATTTTTATTATATTAATCAGACATAGGATACATGGGACAATATTACAATAGTGAGTTGGTCAGATTACTGTCAGTCTTTTGGTTTGAGTAGATTTCTCAAACAAATGCTGTTTTCATACAATGGGGTTAGATACCATTGTTGTATTCAACAGGATAGCTACAGTAAACAAGACATTACTTGTTTGAGATTTCTTTCAGCTCTCAAACTGAAAGAATGACTTTTAGATTACTGACAGATTTGGTTTGAGTAGACACTAGGTAGATAGCATTGTTGTATTCAACAGTCCATTGTTGCTACAGTAAACAGGTATGTTTTCTGTTTGGTAACTCAGCCTGACACATAAAAGCAGGCATAAACTAGGACACACACACATCATGTTGCTGTAAGATCAGAAGAAGCCACTCATCATAAGAAGATGCCTGGTCACCAGCAATGGAGATCATGAACATAGCGTAATCGAAGTTAAGTAACCTTTAAATGTATTTGTACTGTTATAGACCATAGGCTGTTCATTTGCTAGGCATTTTGCTTGTTATAGAGATCTGTCAGTCTTGTATTGTAGTCCTAATATTGTAATAGTTTTGTATGTACAGCATCTTTGTATAGTAAAAGCACATTTACACACTGCAGAAGTCTCAGCTTCCTTGTTATACCACAGAGTAACCTTGCTAGATAGACAAAAGCAAAACACCCGCCTACCTTGTACCAGGAAAACAGGAAAAGGATTTTTCTGGATAGCAGCACTCCAAGATAAAAAGCCTTTATTTCAAAAGTCCAGGAATCCAAAGCATACACTGCACATCACGACACACTGCTCAATCTGCTATGAGTAAGCATCATTTGATGTGAAACATGTCAGCTAATTTTTGATCAGTGTGTCGTGATGTGCAGTGTATGCTTTGGATTCCTGGACTTTTGAAATAAAGGCTTTTTATCTTGGAGTGCTGCTATCCAGAAAAATCCTTTTCCTGTTTTGCTCATACTTGCATTGCTTGCACCCTTGGTTGCTGGGAGGAGGTCGTTAGGAGGATATCTACACCTGAGTGGCTGCCTTTCTCTACCTTGTACCAGGCCCACATTGTTCTCATTCCCAAACCTGGGAAGGACCCGAGCCTTTGTGCCTCATATAGGCCTATTTCACTTCTAAATTAGGACTTAAAAATCCTGGCCAAGATTCTTGCTGCTAGATTGGTTAAAGTACTCCCCTCCCTTGTCAACATAGACCAGACTGGGTTTATGCCTGGAAAATCCACAGACATAAATTTGAGACGAGTGTTGACACATCTGCAACTTCCCCTAACCTCCTCCCAGACTAGGGTCTTTGTGTCCTTGGATGTGGAGAAGGCTTTTGACACCGTCATTTGGGATTACATGCTTATAGTACTACAAGCCTTTGGAGTCGGCCCCACCTTTTGTAAATGGATTACCATCTTGTATAAATCCCCAACAGCACAAATTAAACCAGGGGGCATGCTCTCAGAACAGTTCCAGATACAACGGGGAACTAGGCAGGGATGCCCACTTTCCCCTTTTTTGTTCGCCCTGGTGATGGAGCCCCTAGCCACTGCCATCCGACACTCTAATGCTGTGGTAGGCATACGGGTGGGCTCCATCATTGAAAAATTGGCTTTATACGCTGATGACTTGGTGCTTTTTCTTAACGACCCTGGGCCCTCCCCTCCGAGAGGCTCTTAATATTTTTCCCGTTTTACAATTTTATCTGGACTGAAAGTCAACTGGGAAAAATCCCAACTCCTACCTATCGACTCAGCGGCTGACCGGGCGGCGGACCCCCTCATTACCTCTGTCCTGGGCCTCGACAATCCGTTACCTGGGGATCAACATCACCCCCAATGTGACGGACTTTATTGCCTTGAACCTCACTCCCCTATTATCAGCCCTTAAATCCAAATTAAAAGCTTGGGACAATCTGCCCGTCTCGTATAGGCAGAATAAACCTATTCAAAATGAAGTGCCTTCCTATTTTTCTATATGTCATCAGGCACACTCCAGTATGGATACCCCAATTTTTTTTTTACACAATTAGATTCCATCATCTCTTCATTCCTATGGAAGTCTAAAAACCCCAGGTTTAGCAAGTCTATCATCCGTAGACCCTGGACGGAGGGGGGTCTGGCCTGTCCGGACCTCCAAAAATATTTATTTGCAGCCCTACTTGTCCACGCACATAATTGGGTGATCTCTGATAATACAAACGCCTCAGTGGTGCTGGAGGCTGCATCACTGGGGTCCTTTGAATCACTGAGAAATGCACCATACAGAGGTCCCCGGGCACCTGTGACTCACACACTCTATGAAATAAGTGATAAAGGTGTGGCAGTTGCAAATTTGTAAACATAAAGCAGAACCAAACAGATGGTCCCTGGATACCCCCTTGTGGCTCAATCCGCTCCTCGCGGAGTTCCATACTATACCTGATCCGAGCTTATGGGCAACAAGGGGCATTAAGGTACTCGACCATATATGTGATGACGGGCCATCCTGCCCTTTAACACTCTCAAACAGAACCATGACTTACCCAATTGTTACTTTTTTAGATATCTGCAGCTCCGACAAGCCTTCTCTTCCCAATTTGGGTCTCAACCATTATTACTCCTTCACTCCACTCTAGAATCCCTCCCCTGGAACGATGATCTGGTAAAACCCCTATCCACCATATATAAGTCTCTACTACCATCAATGCATTTTGGGCTTGAAACTCTCCAAGCTAAATGGAGGGTGGACTTTCCTGAGCTAGACACAGGAAAATGAAAAAAAAAAAAAAAAAGTCCCAAACCTCCCCCCTTTTTTGAACTAGACACAGAGGATTGGGAGGATATGTGGGAATACCCTTTTCTCCAATTAGTGGCAGTCAAGGATCTCTTAATTCAATTCAGGATTCAACACTGGGTGTATTTAACGCCCCAATGGCTGAACTAAATTTATCCTGGGGCCTATCCTAGCTGTTGGAAATGTGGTACTCTAGAGGCCGGTTTCTGTCATATGTTGTGGTCCTGTCCCCAAGTGCACTCTATCTGGGTAGAGGTGACGCAATTTATAGCCTCGCTGTTAACAATCCCAAAGACTGTACCAGTCTGCTTGCTGGGCCTGGTGGGCTCTTTAGCGCACCGCACAGCAACTAAGACCCTCATAGGACTTCTGCTCTTTTACGCCCGTAAAGCAAGGTTACTAAAATGGAAACAATCAGATGTGCCCTCTCTGAACTTTTGGAAAGCCTTGGTCAATTCTACAATACCATTATATAAAGCCACATATGACTCCCGTGGGTATATTGCTAAATTCGACAAAGTGTGGAAATTATGGCTTGACTTTGCCTCCACTAATGCTGCTCAAGAATAGACGGTTTATCTGATACATATTAACTACCCCTTCCGTGCTAATGCCTGCTAAGACCCTCCTGACACCCATATAGTTGAACCCTTGGTATTCTAGGCCTAGTACCAAAGTTCCCTCTTGGGAAACCTCACCTCTATCGAAGACGAGTAGCACATTCTCCTTTCATAATTTCTCCAAATGGAGTGGCTGAGCAGTGATGTTTTGTTGTTTGTATCTTTGTTTTTTTTTTGTTTGTTTTTTCTGTCGCTAACAGCACTGTTTAGGCAGATAACCTGTTAGGTACTGATTCACGTGGTACTTTTTGAGCCGGGAATGCCCCAAGGCTCTGTTTTTGTAAATCTAGTAAAAGAGAATTAAAAAGAAAAAACATAAAAATTGCAATTACACATCCCTGCTAAACAGGGGCAGAAAAATTGGGCCACAACACTGCAACCCCTCACAGATACTCTAGTTGGAGCGCAGGAATGAGCCCTGCTGAAAAGTATTGCAGCAAAAATTGTAATTGCACGCCCCTGCAAAACAGGGGCAGAAAGATTGGGCCTTAGGCTCTGGTGATGGTGCCACAACACTGCAACCCCTCAAAGATACTCTAGTTGGAGCGCAGTAATGAGCCCTGCTGCAAAGTATTGCAGCAAAATTTTTAATTACACGCCCCTGTTAAACAGGGGCTAAAAAATTGGGCCTTAGCCACTGGTGGCGGTGCTCAGAACCAAAAATTTTCTTGTAAGCTATCAACATGAACATTGAGGAGGAAGATAGTCACTCAGCATAACAGGATAGTAAATGTGGATGTAAAAATATTGCGCTACCCCAAAACAAAAACCCTAAGAAAAGGGGGAGGGAGGTGAAGCAGCTGCACAAGAATGTGACAAAATTCAAAAGGAGTGCAAGTGAATGTTTAGCGCTACGTATTAGAGTATTGTGAAAAAACACCAAATAATGTATATTCAACAGGGTATAACCATAAAATAGTAATGTACATGAAAACAATCAGTCCATGTAAAAATTCAACGTGATAAATTGTCCATCGTGGGTAAATAACATAGTGAAGCTGTCATGAGATTGAATGAACCAGCCCAACGAGAATCTTCAGATGAGCGATGTAATTATGAATGTGCTTACCGGAACCGTTGGACCTGACTGTCATACGACAACAGGTCAATCGAGCTTAGGGTATCCAACCGGCTGTTCAACGGGACTGTCAGCGAGGATCCAAGCGAGGATCCAAGAAGAAGTGGAATGCACCTCCCTGGTGTCCAGAAGACGTCAACCCGAGGTAAGGTCGATGAGAGCCCGATATTCCTCAGCCGAAGGTGACTCCAATGAAGGTATCTCAACCATGGAGTAGGTAGAGAAATCATGGAGATCCACCAAACATCTGAAAACAGCTCGGTTCAGGCAAGCAACAACCCTTAGTAGGGTAATGGGGACCAGCTGGAGACACTCAAAAAAACTTTTCCTCCACAGAGCATGCAAAGAAATGAAAAAATAGGGGTCCGATGGTGCAGGTCAACAAAAGAAGGTTTTAATGATAAAAACCAATATACAAGTTAAAGTGATCACAGTTCAAAAATTTGTAAAAGCAATATGGGGAGCGGTGTACCTGGCCCGACGCGTGTCATTCCAAGAAGGACTTCTACTGGGGCATCAACCTGTTCTCCCATATTGCACAAATATATATACTAAACATACAAGGCCATAATCAGTGGCCAGCCAATCACACAAAATTTCATTGACAAAACTCATGATAGACCAAGGTTCAAATTCTCAGCTCTCAAGCCAAACATTTAGAGAGATGTAAAGTCCTTCCGGGTTCAGATATGACTCATAGATCGAACCAGGAAGAGACTAATACTAACACATGGCAAACAAATTCTCAAAAAGACAGCCAAAGCATCATGTGACACCTCTCATCCACTCACCACCACAGTAAAGGAGGGTTCATGGGTCAACGATCAAGCGTGCCCCAAGCGTCCAATAGTGTGTGAGGTGAAGTGGGAGGTAATCTCATTAGGTACAAATCCAGAGTTTCGAAAGAACGCTGGATGCAGGACAGGCCAGTAGCTCAATTGCATACTGTGCAAGCTCTGGCCAGTGATCCATCCTCAAGACCCAGTAACCCAGAGGATTTTCGGTGGGAAAGGTGTCCAAGTCTTATCTTGCCCCTAGGTATTCCTGCACCATGTAAATCAGATGCTGGCGATGGTTGCTGGAACCGATCATACCTTGGGGCTGCGGACTAAAAAATTGTCTGAACGCATCTGTCAGACGGCCACCTTTTCCACCGCTCCTTCTGTGACTGACCGAAGCCTCAGCAACACGTTGTCCAGGACCAGGAATTTGTAACCTCCCAGGCACAAACCTTTCTGCAAGGCCTCCCGAAGATGTTTCATCCTCTGCTCCCTCTGCGACGGCTGGATAAGGTCCGTAACCTTACCCTTGTAACGTGGATCAAGGAGGGTTGCCAGCCAGTAATGATCCCTCTCCTTGATACCACGAATACAAGGATCCTTTTGCAGGCTTAGGGAGGCCATGCAGCGTAGGTTTGCTGAGGCATTCGGTCCGGAGACCTCTGGGTCACCAAGGACGACATGATCCGCAGCCACCTCCTCCCAGCCACATACAAGTCCATGGGTTTCTGGGGACTGTAAATGATCCCTTGAAGACTGCTGCTGATGCCGAGTGCTAGACTCCACCTCCATGCTGACACAATCCTCCTCCTCCTCCTCCTGTGTGATCGGCGGGCCCGCAGGATAACTGTCTGAATAAAGGGGGCCTTGAGAGGTAAGGAAGTCCTCCTCTTCCTCCGTTCTGCCTCAAGTGCCCTGTCCATTATTCTACGCAGCGTGTGCTCCAACAGGTGGACAAGAGGGACAGTGTCACTGATGCATGCACTGTCACTGCTCACCATCCTCGTGGCCTCCTCAAATGGTGACAGGACAGTGCATGCATCCATGATCATGACCCAGTGGCATGGCAAAAAAAACAAGCTCCCCTGACCCTGTCCTGGTGCCATAGTCGCACAGGTACGCATTGATGGCCTTCTGCTGCGTGTGCAGCCGCTGCAGCATGGCCAACGTTGAGTTCCACCTGGTGGGCATGTCACAGATTAGGCGGTTCTTGGGCAGGTTAAATTCCTTTTGGAGGTCAGCCAGCCGAGCACTGGCCTTATATGACACATGGAAATGCACAGACTTTCCTGGCCTGCCTCAGGACATCCTGTAAGCCCGGGTACCTGCCCAAGAACTGCTGCACCACCAAGTTAAGGACGTGAGCCAAACAGGGCACATGGGTCAGCTGTCCCTGTCGGAGGGCGGAGAGGAGGTTAGTGCCATTGTCGCAAACCACCATTCCTGGCTTAAGCTGGCATGGCGTCAACCACCTCTGAGCCTGCCCCTGCAGAGCTGACAGAATCTCTGCCCCAGTGTGGCTCCTGTCCGCCAAGCATACCAGCTCAAGAACAGCATGGCATCTTTTTGCCTGCGTACTTGCGTAGCCCCTTAAACGCCTACGGAGCACCACTGGTTCCGAGGACAAATCAGCACAGGAAGAGGCCATGGAGTAAGAAGAGGAGGAGGGGGGTGGAGGAGAGAGGTGTGTCAGAGTCACCACTAGTAGCATTTTGGAGGCGTGGTGGCCGAACAACCTCCAACACTACTGCACCCTGTCCAGCATCCTTCCCAGCTGCCAGCAGAGTCACCCAGTGCGCCGTGAAAGATAGGCAATGTCCCTGTCCATGCCTGCTGGACCATGAGTCAGCGGTAATATGTGCCTTACCGCTGACCGCCCTGTCCAGCGAGGCCAAGACATTGCCTTCCACATGCTGGTAGAGAGACGGAATCGCCTTCCGTTAGAAAAAGTAGCGTTTTGGAACCTGCCACTGAGGTACCGCACATTCCACAAACTCACGGAAGGGGGCAAAGTCTACCAACTGAAAAGGCAGCAGTTGAAGTGCTAGCAATTTAGCTAATCTAGCATTCAACTGCTGGGCATGTGGATGGCTGGGAGCGAATTTCTTTCACCGGTGTAGCAACTGGGGCGGGGAAATTTGCCTGGTACAATCGGACGTTGGTGTACCGATAGCAGATTGCCCACAAGTATTTGGCAGTGACACACCTAATTCTACACCTTCATTCCTCTCAGTGCAGGTGTCTGAGAGGACTGAAGGTATAGTGGGGTTGGAGATCCCAGCTGATGAGGAGCAAGGAGAGATCCGCTTTGTTCTTTGGTGTGGGTCTTTTATGTAGACTTGCCAACGGACTGCACGGCAGGTAGAGATATGTCTGGTCAAGCATGTGCTGCCCAAGCGGCTGATGTTTTGGCCATGCGAGATACGCTTCAGACATATGTTGCAAATAGCAACAGTGCGATCTGCTGCACACGTCTCAAAAAAGGCCCACAAAGAACTTTTGGAATAACGCGCAAAGACAGCAGCACCCTGCACATACGGAGCTCTGCGGTGTGATGCAGTCGGTTGGCTGCCCTTAAGCTGGCCCCTGGAGGGCATCCTGCCTCGTTGGAGATGTGCCTCCTCCTCCTCATCAGGCACCCACGTAGAGTCAGTGACCTCATCATCCCCTCCCTCCTCGTCACTGGAGCAAACCTGGCAGTATGCTGCAGCTGGGGGAACATGACTGCCAGTTTGCTGTCCTTCTTGGGCACCCCTTCTCTCTAGGCTCACGTTACTGCCTTCCTCAAGCTGGGTACCATCATCAGAGCCTTCAAAACGCTGCAGCATGTACCCAACACTGTGGTCAAACAGTTCGGGGGACTCCTCAGGACATGGTGGGGCTAGGGAAGGAGTGACCGATGCCAATGAGCCAATGGAAGAGGCCGCTTTGGCAGACAAAGTACCCTGAGCCTGGGTGAGAGAGGATGAGGAGGATGAGCACAGCTTGGTCATCCGCTCTACCAACTCTTCTGCATGTTGCGGCTCAACGCGGCCAGCTGCCAAAAAAAGGACAAGCGTGCCCCGCGGTCACGTGCTGATGAGGATGCACCGTGTCCACGACCAGCACTGTTGCCTCTAGACACAGAGCCTGCTTTCCCTCTTTTATTGGCCTGTGTGTGTCTGCCTCTCCTTGTTGGCCTTCCAGACATACTGTATTTGATGTATTGGAATAGGTACACAAGGAATAGTCTGAAGTCGGCTTTACGTGCACACTGTGCCCAGTATACAGTACACTGACTTAATATACTGCAGGTTAGCACAATCAACTGCCTGCCTGTATTAGTAGGAATAGAACAGGAACGCTCTGCAATGAGATCTAGCTAAACTGTGTATATATATATATATATATATATATATATATATATATATATATATATATATATATACATATATATATACATATATACACACAAAGCGTGCAATGCATATATATACTAAATATACTGGAATACTGGATCTAACTAGCTCAATCAACTGCCTGCTCAATCTAGCTATTGCCAACTGAAATAAAGCCACAATCTCTCTCTGAACGCCGGAACACACTACACAAGGCCGACACGCAGGCAGTCTTATATAGTGTGGGGCGTGTACCTAATCCCCTGAGCCATGATTGGCCAAAGGCACCCTGACTTTGGCCAATTATGGCTCTCTGTGCTGACGGCGCTGTGATTGGCCAAGGCATGCGGGTCATAGTGTATGCTTGGCCAATCATCAGCCAGCAATGCACTGCGATGACGCAGTGCATTATTGGCCGTGAAGCGCAACTCAAATTTGGTGCGAACGGCCCATAACGTTCGATCTTCGAACGAGCGAACCGCCGATGTTAGAGTCGAACATGAGTTTGACTCGAACTCGAAGCTCATCCCTACTGCTAATCGGGCTTTCCATTTTACGTTTGGAAATCGCAGAAACATGATCCCTAATTCTGCAAAAAAAAAAGGCGTTTTGTTTTGCATACATAGAATTCTCCACAACAATACTTCATTATATAGACCGCACTGACAGGTTGACAGGTAATTCTCTATCTGGGCATCCATGAAGTGATGTTGGGGAGACCGATATTTTCACCTCTCAGAATAAATGAGCAATAATTACAGTTACCACTTGGGTATGTGCCTGGTTTATCTGTTTTATTTGTCTTATTCCCAAAATGACGACTTGCTGATGGATTTTGACCGTTTAAACGTGATTTCTGGATAGGACTTAATAAATGTATTGATTTTTTGATCTGCAGTGAGAAGGTACCAGAACTTCTTATAGACATTCCAGACCTTCCCATGTTGTCTGTTGTATTTAGTAACTATCCTTGTTGATCCAGATTTGGTCTTTTCTCGGTTTGTAAATCAATGAGTTTCTGTCTTGAATTCTTACTTTATTATAGGCCTTCCTGAGGCAGGCCCTGCTATAGCCCCTCACAAGTAAACGTTCACGCAACATAGCAGCTTCCCTCGTAAAGTCTTCCTCTAACACTATGCAATTACGGCTCATTCTGAGGTACTGACTGTATGGGATACTTCTGATCAATTGTTTGGGATGCAAGCTAGTTGCATGTAGCAACGTATTGCCGGCAGACGGCTTTCTGTATAGGGTTCAGCATAAAGTTCTTACTTCATTCAGGAAGATTTCTATGTCAAGAAATGTTCTTTCCTGACTGTAGCTATATGTAAATTTTAAATTATAGGTATTATGTTGTAAACTCTCCAGAAATACATTTAGTTCATCTTTTGATCCTGCCCAAACCATGAAGACATTGTCTATGCAACGATGCCAGGATAATTCGTTACTGAATCCTGCAGCTCTTTCTTCTTTAGCAAAGAACTCACACTTTACCCCCTTCTGCCCTGCAAGCAGTGGTGGCCCGTCAATAGGGGGCACAGGGGCGCCACACCCCCCCCCCCCCCAAAGCTATTCAAAAATTTTTTTTTTAAAGTGTCCCTTTAAGTGGGTGTGTTAAGGACGCCGGACACGGGGTGCTATTGGAGGCATGACCCGTGTGTAAACACGTGATTGGGGCTAAGAAGCTCTATTGGTGTAGTTTAGAGTGTTTGGGGCGCAAAGCTTGTAGCCATGAAAACTCCACCTCTAGGCTCTAGTATTAGGTTTCCAGTGCTTGTAATTGATTGGGTCCATAGGGTGGGGCTTTAATCAGACCTGCAGCATCATTGGCTCACAGGCTGTCTGTCTCCTTCAGTAAGTGAGGGGGAAATCACCAGCAGAAAAGAACTGGTCAGGGCAGACAGGGAGCGATGTGCAGAGGCAGCTCAATTCATCTCCCTGTGACAGACTCGGCATCCAGCAGTGCACACAGAAATCTTCAGGTACATTTCTACATGCCAGGACTGGAGGGGGGAGGGGGGCAGAAGGGGCTATTATCACTACGTCCTGAGAGACTTCACCTCTCTCCATGTAATGCAAGTCTGGTGTACAGAGGTGGAGAGTGGATGGGAAGGAAGGGCTGGATTGCAGAGGTTAGCAAATTAGGGGTTTGGGGGATAGAGGCTAGCAGATGATGAGTTAGGGGCAGAGTTGTACTGATGGGAGATAATGCATAGATTAGTAGACAGATGGGGGGGGGAGGGGCGGCACAGTAGGTGTACAGACCCAGGAACTCAGCACAGGGATGATGGGAACCCCTCATAATGGGCACAGCAGGTGTACAGACCCAGGAACTCAGTACAGGGATGGTGGGAACCCTCATAATGGGCACAGCAGGTGTACAGACCCGGGAACTCCGCACAGGGATGGTGGGAACCCCTCATAATGAGCACAGTAGGTGTACAGACCCAGGAACTCAGTACAGCCTGTCCTTATACATTTACTTGAGATCACTTAGACCCGGTGGGTCTCTATAGTGGGAGGTAGCGCCAACACCCCATTCTTTTATATTATATCCTATTCTCCCTAGGGAGTTTTTAGGGGGGCTGCAACCTCTGTCTGGTATTTTCCTGAGCGCGGATTCCCGACTTCTTTAATAATAGTCTAATGTCCATAAAATTTCATAATCTACCCAAAAGACCTCATGCACACAGGGTGTTTGCTTTGTTCCTCTAAACATCAGAACTCCTGGCAGGAGAAAAGCCCACTGCAGGCGCATCATGCGTTTTATCACAAATGTATCCTATTGGCCAAAATATTTATTTGTTCTGGCCATTTAAATGCATTACCTCTCAAATGCACCTAAATGCATCTAGCGTTTCAGTGTGTTTAGCTTTTTTCTGCGCTTCACCTCCTCTCCTAACGTGCTTTCCATGGGAGTTTTTTTTTTCAGACTAATTGCTCTGCTTCTAATATGTCTGTAAACGCCTGTGTGCACAAGGACACAAACTAACATACAGGTGCTTTTACAGGCTGAGATTTTTTTTTCAAATGCCAGTATTTCTTAAGCTTTAATCGGAGCCTTTTGTAATCTCATGTAGCCATATTCCTAAGCGATCATCACAAGTCTTTCTGTGCTTGATATACCATCAGTCCGATTCATGCTTCAGAGTAAGTTTAAAGCCCTGTTCAGGCTAGATTCACACTGTTGTGCAGAGAGGCTCACAGCAGGGGTCCGGTGCGTCCCTGTTCTCCATTTCAGGGATGAATCGGGCCCGAATTTTTGCCTGCATTTGGACCTAAAACAAAGCATATTTCCAGGTTGTAAGTTGGCAAATGTCATTGCCGATCCCTACTTGTTATTGCTTGTATTGAAACTTACATAACACAGTTGGTGTTCTGTACATTGACCGTGTACAAAACACCACCCTACATGTACACCATATTGTACACCATATTTAAACATTTGCCAGTTTTATGAGTCATAGCGGGCAGCAGATGAAACTACATAGGTAATTGTAATTGTAAAAATACAAAATGTAGTGTAGTACTTACATTTTTTTTTCTTATCAAAAGCGAAATGACCTTTTAAATGCAACCCCTGTCGTCTAACGTTTAATGTTGTAGAGCGGCTATGCAATGGGTTAATAAAGTCAGAACTTAAAATGCAAGTTTAAACCATTTCCTAGTCTGTGATGTCCAGATATCGTCTGTGTTTTAAAACAAATGGAAGCTTCGTCTGTGTATAATGTGCAGCCTGGTATATGATGTACATAGCCCTGTGTATAATGTGCAGCCAGGTATATGATGTGTAGGGATGAGCTCTGGCATGTTCGCATACTCCACGAGCAGAGCCCGGCAGGAAGTCGGCACGGCGCTGCGCTAATCACAGGCAGGGAGACATTGTCCCGATGTTCGCCTGCAGAGATCGGGAAATGTCTCCCTGCCTGTGATTAGGGCAGCGCCGTGCCGACTTCTTGGCTGGCTCTGCACGTGGAGTATGCGAATGTGCCAGAACTCATCCTTAATGATGTGCAGAGCCCTGTGTATAATGTGCAGCCTGGTATATGTGCAGAGCCTGGTGTATAATGTGCAGCCTGGTATATGATGTGCAGAGCCCTGTGTATAATATGCAGCCTGGTATATGATGTGCAGAGCCCTGTGTATAATGTGCAGGCTGGTATATGATGTGCAGAGCCCTGTGTATAATGTGCAGCCTGGTATATGATGTGCAGAGCCCTGTGTATAATGTGCAGCTTGGTATATTATGTGCAGAGCCCTGTTTATAATATACAGCCTGGTATGTGATGTGCAGAGCCCTGTGTATAATGTGCAGCCTGGCATATGATGTGCAGAGCCTGGTGTATAATGCTGACACTATGAGTGGAATACAGGGGACGGAGTGGGTGGATTCTATAAGGGGTGTGGCTTATGATAAGTGGGAGGGGCCAACCATGGAAGGGCGGGGTCTTGCGCCCCTCATCCTAAAACTTCACCAGCCGCCACTGCCTGCAAAGATACTGATTATGGGAGATTTTAATGCCACACTTTCATCAGCTAGATAGACCCACCCCTTCCAGAAACTTCCCTACAGACCTTTCTGCCTGGGCTCAGGCAGCGGGTCTCAGAGAAATTTGGAGGTGGAAACACCCTGACACAAGATCCTGCTCATGCTTTTCAGCCTCCCGCGTTGATTTAGCCTTTTCCAATCCTACACTTCTTGAGGATGTAATTGAGGCGTCCTATTTGCCTAGTGGCCTCTCTGACCACTGTTCTCTAGCAGTAGTTCTGTTCCCCTGCCTCCCGTAATGCAGCACTGTGGCCGCTGGGCCCTCACTGGGTCTCCCATCCAGACCTTGCCGATAAAATTCCCCCATTATTGGCTGAATTTTATGAGAATAATTCAGGGTCCTCCTCTCCAGAAACTACTTGGGATGCCTTTAAGGCCTATGCCAGAGGGCAATGTATTTCTTCCATTGCTGCTATAAAAAAGGAACAGATGGCCACTACCCTTTCTTTGCAACAATTAGTAACAGATCGTACCACAGACTATAATTCAGAGTGCAGTATAAATCATATATTTAATAAAAACAAGTAGTAACTCACAGGTTTAATTAGATGAGTTCAGTATGTGGTGAAAATCGCCAGTCCCGGAGTCTCATAAACGTCCTATTTGGCGTCCCGTTTTCCCTTTGCAACCTTGGGCACTGGTGTGATCTTACAGGGATCCAGGGGAGGCTCCTAGTGCTCTCAATAAATCATATTTTTTATGCCTTACCCCCGATCCAGCCCCAACAAAAGAAAACACGACGGGCAGGGGTGCCCAACCTTTTGAAGCGCAAGGGCCACTTAAGTGACTTGGTAACTGGTTGCAGGCCACAATAAACAGAGCGAGCGGATTGGCAGGTTCATGTCTGCTCTGCATATGCAGAGTGGACACGGACACAGCCCACTATACTCTTTTTTTTATTTGATCAGATTGAAGGTAGGACACAAGTCAGTTTACATCTGCCACTCCTTAGAGGTGAATGGAGGGTCCAATTGGGTTGGACTGAGCGTGTGAGAGGGGCCCAAGGCTGCTTTCACACTGATGCGCTGTGGTTTACCAACCCAGTGTAGCTTTGGCTTTCCTGCACTTTTCAATAGACTTATATTATATTCTGCTGGTTTCGTGCACTTTCAGAAAGCTCACCAAACTCGCAGGTAATAACAGAAGTCTATGGCTCAGTGCAGGTAACCCGCAGGTGCGCTGCTCTGCATCTGCAGGTCAGTTTGAAAGCAGCCTAGTAACTACTGCAGAACAGATATGCCCATATATACACTGATTTTAGTAATAAACTGACCTTTAACCACTTAACGACCGCCCACTGTAAATATACGTCGGCAGAATGGCACCGACAGGCAGAATCACGTATATGTACGTGATTGCCTTTGTATAGTTGGGGGGTCCGATCGGACCCCCCTTCTTTACAGTGAGCGTTCGTTTTACCTTCGGGAGCGATCCGGCATGAGGGGACGGCCGTTCGATTCCGGCCACCCCCTCTCGATCGCTCCCGGCGAATGAGAGCTTCCCCTGCCTGTGTACTGTTTACACAGGCTGGAGGAAGTGATGTCATCTCTCCTGCGGCGCTCACATATACCGAGCGCCGTACAGGAGAAGATGCAGGTTAGTGCACACAACACTACACTGACACCAGGGCACATAAATCGCCCCCCCAGACACCCCCCAGTCACAGTGTCACTGATTGCAGTGACCATTTATTTAGTGATCACTGCAATCAGTGACATTTGTGACTGTAAAAGTGTCAGTACATTCAGTTTTAGGTCCAGTGTAGCCCCCTAACCCCCCCTAATAAAGGTTTAACCCCCTGATCACCCCCCAGATAACCCTTTCACCCCCTAGCACCGCCGTCGCTAAGCGATCATTTTTCTGATCGATGTCTTAGCGTCGGTGATGCTGATCGGTAGCCAGTAATTTTTTTTAGGTTCGCCGCAGGTTTATATAGCGTCGGGTACCCCCATATATTACCTAATAAAGGTTTAACCCCCTTGATCGCCCCCCAGGTAACCCTTTCACCCCCTATCACCACTGTCACTAAGCGATAATTTTTCTGATCGATGTTTTAGCGTCGGCGATGCTGATCGGTAACCAGTCATTTTTTTTAGGTTCGCCGCAGGTTTTTATAGCGTCGGGTACCCCCATATATTACCTAATAAAGGTTTAACCCCCTTGATCACCCCCCAGGTAACCCTTTCACCCCCTAGCACCGCCGTCACTAAGCGATCATTTTTCTGATCGATGTCTTAGCGTCAGTGATGCTGATCGGTAGCCAGTATTTTTTTTTAGGTTCGCCGCAGGTTTTTATAGCGTCGGGTACCCCCATATATTACCTAATAAAGGTTTAACCCCCTTGATCGCCCCCCAGGTAACCCTTTCACCCCCTATCATCACTGTCGCTAAGCAATCATTTTTCTGATCGCTGTCTTAGCGTCGGTGATGCAGATCGGTAGCCAGTAATTTTTTTTTAGGTTCGCCGCAGGTTTTTATAGCGTCAGGTACCCCCATATATTATCTAATAAAGGTTTAACCCCCTGATCGCCCCCCAGGTAACCCTTTCACCCCCTATCACCACTGTCGCTAAGCGATCGTTTTTATGATCGTTGTCTTAGTGTCGGTGATGCAGATCGGTAGCCAGTAATTTTTTTTTTAGGTTCGCCGTCAGGTTTTTATATAGCGTCAGGTACCCCCATATATTACCTAATAAAGGTTTTAACCCCCTAATTGTCCCTAGTTAACCCTTTCACCAGTGATCATCATATAAGTGTTATGGGTGATGCTGGTTAGTTAGTTTGCTTTTTATAGTGTCAGAGCACCCGCCGTATATAACCCAATAAAGGTTTAACCCCCTGATCGCCCGGCGGGTGATATCAATTAGGTTTTAGCGTCAGAGAGGGTCTGCGTCACACCCCAGGCAGCGTCAGGTTAGTGCCAGTAACGCTAACACCCACGCGTGAAGCATACACCCCCCTTAGTGGTATAGTATCTGAACAGATCAATATCTGATCTGATCAGATCTATACTAGCGTCCCCAGCAGTTTAGGGTTCCCAAAAATGCAGTGTTAGCGGGATCAGCCCAGATACCTGCTAGCACCTGCGTTTTGCCCCTCCGTCCAGCCCAGGCCACCCAAGTGCAGTATCGATCGATCACTGTCACTTGCAAAACACAACACACATAACTGCAGCGTTCGCAGAGACAGGCCTGATCCCTGCAACTCCAGTGCTGTAGGAGGTGATTTTGCCACCACAGTTAAAAAAAAAAAAGCATATATGCCGAAGCATTGGGGCAGCAGGGGCGGAGGAGCGATTTTGCTCCTAATGCCGCGTACATACGGTCGAAATTCCGACGGAGGCTTGCCCGTGGAAAAGTCTGACCATGTGTACGCGTCATAACTTTTGCGGGAAGATGCCCCCATGCTTCGGCATATATAAATGGTGCATGTATGCCCATCATTAGAAGTGGGTGGATGAAGGGCGGTATTCTAATGGTGGGCATACCCACCGATCAATCTTTTTTTTTCGTTCAGCCAACAGGCTGCATGAAAAAAAAGATTACAATACATGTCCAACAAGGACCAGCAACGTACTGGTATGTTGCTGGACTTTGAATGTTTATACCAGAATGATGCCTGCGGGTTTAGGTATCATCTTGGTATCATTCTTTTCAGCCAGCGGCCGGCTTTCATGTAAAAGCAATCCTAGTGGCTAATTGGCCTCTGGACTGCTTTTACAAGCAGTGGGAGGGAATGTCCCACCCCGGATATAAAAAGCGCCATTGGGAAATTGGGAAAGCATTTTATCACACCGATCTTGGTGTGGTCAGATGCTTTGAGGGCAGAGGAAAGATCTAGGGTCCAATAGACCCCAGTTTTTTCAAAAAAGAGTACCTGTCATTACCTATAGCTATCATAGGGGATATTTACATTCCCTGAGATAACAATAAAAATGATAAAAAAAAAAAAAAATATGGAAGCAACAGTTTAAAAATAAAATAAAAAAGCAAAATTAATAATAAAAAAAAATAAAAAAAATAAAAAGCACCCCTGTCCTGCCCTGCTCTTGCCCAATGGCGAACGCAAGCGTCGGTCTGGCGTCATATGTAAACAGCAATTGCACCATGCATGTGAGGTATCACCGCGAAGGTCAGATCGAGGGCAGTAATTTTAGCAGTAGACCTCCTCTGTAAATCTAACGGGGTAACCTGTAAAGGCTTTTAAAGGCCTTTAAAAATGTATGTAGTTTGTCGCCAATGCGCGTTTGTGCGAAATTTTAAAGCATGTCGTGTTTGGTATCTATGTACTCGGCCTAAGATCATCTTTTTTATTTCATCAAACATTTGGGCAATATAGTGTGTTTTAGTGCATTAAAATAAAAAAAAAGTGTATTTTTTCCCCAAAAAATGCGTTTGAAAAATCGCTGCGCAAATACTGTGTAGAAAAAAAATGCAACACCCACCATTTTATTCTGTAGGGCCTTTGCTTTAAAAATATATATAATGTTTGGGGGTTCAATATAATTTTCTTGCAAAAAAAAATATGTTTTCATGTAAACAAAAAGTGTCAAAAAGGGCTTTGTCTTCAAGTGGATAGAAGAGTGGATGTAAGCTTCCTAATGTTGTGTATAAAATGCCAGAACAGTTCAAAACCCCCCCAAATGACCCCATTTTGGAAAGTAGACACCCCAAGCTATATACTGAGAGGCATGTCGAGTCCATGGAATATTTTATATGTTGACACAAGTTGCGGAAAAAATAATTTTTTTTTTTTTTTTTGCACAAAGTTGTCACTAAATGATATATTGCTCAAACATGCCATGAGCATATGTGGAATTACACCCCAAAATACATTCTGTTGCTTCTCCTGAGTACGGGGATACCACATGTGTGAGACTTTTTGGGAGCCTAGCCGCGTACGGGACCCCAAAAACCAATCACCGCCTTCAGGCTTTCTAAGGGTGTAAATTTTTGATTTCACTTCTCACTGCCTATCACAGTTTCGGAGGCCATGGAATGCCCAGATGGCACAAAACCCCCCCAAATGACCCCATTTTGGAAAGTAGACACCCCAAGCTATTTGCTGAGAGGTATTGTGAGTATTTTGCAGATCTCGCTTTTTGTCACAAAGTTTTGAAAATTGAAAAAAAAAAAGAAAAAAAAATGTTCTTTCTACATTTTCAAAAAAAATGAGAGCTGTAAAATACTCACCATGCCTCTCAGCAAACAGCTTGGGGTGTCTACTTTCCAAAATGGGGTCATTTGGGGGGTTTTGTGCTATTTTGGCATTTTATGGCCTTCGAAACTGACAGGTAGTGAGGAGTCAAATCAAAAATTTGTGCCTAGAAATCCTGAAGGCAGTGATTGGTTTTCGGGGTCCCGTACGCGGCTAGGCTCCTAAAAAGTCCCACACATGTGGTATCCCCGTACTCAGGAGAATCAGCAAAATTTATTTTGGGGTGCAATTCCACATATAACCATGGCATGTGTGAGCAATATATCATTTAGTGACAACTTTTTGTAATTTTTTTTTTTTTGTCATTATTCAATCACTTGGGACAAAAAAAAAAAAAATATTCAATGGGCTCAACAGGCCTCTCAGCAATTTCCTTGGGGTGTCTACTTTCTAAAATGGGGTCATTTGGGGGGGTTTTGTGCTATTTTGGCATTTTATGGCCTTCAAAACTGTGATAGGTAGTGAGGAGTGAAATCAAAAATTTACACCCTTAGAAATCCTGAAGGCGGTGCTTGGGTTCCGGGGTCCCGTACGTGGCTAGGCTCCTAAAAAGTCCCACACATGTGGTATCCCCAGACTCAGGAGAAGCAGCAGAATGTATTTTGGGGTGCAATTCCACATATAACCATGGCATGTGTGAGCAATATATCATTTAGTGACAACTTTTTGTATTTTTATTTTTTTTTTGTCATTATTCAATCACTTGGGACAAAAAAAAAAAATATTCAATGGGCTCAACATGCCTCTCAGCAATTTCCTTGGGGTGTCTACTTTCTAAAATGGGGTCATTTGGGGGGGGTTTTGTACTGCCCTGCCATTTTAGCACCTCAAGAAATGAGATAGGCAGTCATAAATTTAAAGCTGTGTAAATTCCAGAAAATGTACCCTAGTTTGTAAACGCTATAACTTTTGCGCAAACCAATAAATATACGCTTATTGACATTTTTTTACTGAAGACATGTGGCTGAATACATTTTGGCCTAAATGTATGACTAAAATTGAGTTTATTCGATTTTTCTTATAACAAAAAGTAGAAAATATCATTTTTTTTCTAAATTTTCGGTCTTTTTCCGTTTATATCGCAAAAAATAAAAATCGCAGAGGCAATCAAATACCATTAAAAGAAAGCTCTATTTGTGGGAAGAAAAGGACGCAAATTTCGTTTGGGTACAACATTGCATGTCCGCACAATTTACAGTTAAAGCAGCGCAGTGCAAAATTCTGAATTCACCTCTGGTCCTTTAGCTACCAAATGGTCCGGGGCTTAAGTGGTTAATAACAGTATTCTATTCCACCCCAGAGCAGGAGGTCGCGGGCCACCTCAGAGGGCTCCGGGGGCCACATGTGGCCCCCGGGCCGCTGGTCGGGCACCCCTGATCTAAACACACCACACCCAGAAAAATGCGGAGACTGTAAAGATCTTCAATTTGTCTTCCATTAAATTTACTGATTAAGAACCATCGTTATTACAAGGTCGTCAAAATTTCGCCCCTACCTTTCCAACTAATTTACCATTTTCAAAGATTTGAACAAATTCATCCAAAATATTACCCTCAAGAGACACTTTAGTTTACAGGCCAACAAACACAAAGATACCATGGTTGCCAATGTCGACACCATCCCAAGTGCCGGACACCATATTTGATACCTCCATAAAAATACGAGCCTTGAGCAATTTGGTGGAACTATGGGGAGGATTGTGATAATATGGAGCAAATTCTTGGATTCCAATAACTAGCCCATTCTCCACCTATTAAACATCCCTCTTTTAAGCCAAAAGCTATGTTCAACCCCACATAGATTTTGTCAGGTGGTATATTCAGAACTTCTAGATATACATTATGTAAAAACTCCAAATCCACACATAATAAAGCCAATCTCACCCCTCAGGAACATCTAGCTATAAACAATTTAAGTAAGAACGAACAAATAAATAATTATCAAAATGGCTGACAAAAGGTGGTGGTATAGTCATTCAAGACCGAGCCACCTATCTTTATGAATCACACCGCTTTCTTTACGATCATAGCACATATACAAAACTAAAAACGGATCCTTTACCAGATTTCATCAAGGAATCCAAGAATTTGATTACCATGGCTTTATCTGATGGAGTCCTTGATAAAGCTGAAGCCTCCTTCTTCCATAGAGAATATTACAATGTACCGTAATTCTACCACCTTCCAAAAGGTACACAAGAACCTTGAGAATCCTCCTGGACGTCCCATTGTGGCATCCATGGAGAGTATTACCCAGACCCTTGTATATCCGGGATGGTACCCATCTCCTAGAGTTATTACAACCATATACTTGGGAACCAACATATCTGTGGGTATCTTCATTGTACACCTCGATCTCGCATGAGGTTGGACTACAGGCGGTTTTGCATTTTTTATCTGATGACAGTGACTTCAATTCCAGACAGTCAGTGTTTATTCTGACAGCGACCAGATTCTGTCTGGAACATAATTGCTTCAATTTTGAGAATGATTATTACCGGCAGAAGACTGGGACTGCTATAGGGGCAAATTTTGCCCCTAGTTATGCAAATCTCACGATGGGCCTATAGAAGACCAGGTGCATATGGGAACAAAACCCATTCGCAGCTCACCTGGTCTTCTATGGGCGCTACATCTGGGATGGTCCTCTTCATACTGTACAGAAATTTCTATCACACTGCAACACCAACACTTTGGTCTTTCTTTTTACCTTGGAAATAAATACCACCTCTCTGTTTTTTGGACTTGGAACTTAGTCACCAAGAGTCCACGATTATAGCTAAAAGTTACACCAAGCCCACATCAGGAAACTATTTTTTACATTTCACCAGCTGTCACCATCCGAGATGGGTCAAAAATTTCCCCAAAAGTACATTTTGCCGGTTTGCCCAATTTATATCCAATAACATTCAATCAACACTCATTCCTAAGGTGGGTATGTTTCAACATGGTCAAAAATCCTTTGCTCACAGAGGTAATACATACACATTCAACACCTTCCATAACTGTTCTTCCATGTTTGTGGTTTACGGTCTAGCTTGCCTTTGTGGCATGCTATATGTGGGCCGTACAATCAAAGCCCTTAGAGACAGATTTGGGGAACATTGCAGATTTGTCAATGCTGGTCTCCCTAAAAGTAGTGTCCCCCACCACTTTCTGGAATATCATAAGCAATCAGCCAAAGATCTAAAAGTTTGGGTCCTTGAATCAATTCCAGATAAATTTTCCCTGGCAGAACGTTTTAAAAGGCTGTTTCGTCAGGAAACGTATTGGATTTTCACTTTGGATACCATGTCGCCAAGATGAATGAACGAGGAGATAGAAATCAGCACTGTTATTTAACAAGTGCTGGTGTGATCCCCATAGTCATGCCTCTGTGGGTCGCCCAGTCATTGGCAACATACACAAATTCCCCCCTCCCCATTTTTTTTACCCCCCCCACCTCATTCCTCCCCACCTCTTTTTTTGTATAATATCATGTTCCCTCTAGAGCAGTGGTTCTCAACTCCAGTCCTCAGGGCCCACCAACAGGCCAGGTTTGCAAGATAACTGAAATGCATCACAGGTGATATAATTTGCTGCTCAGGGATTGCAATATTCTAGTCTGCATCTCACCAAGGTAATACTTAAAATCTGGCCTGTTAGTGGGTCCTGAGGACAGGAGTTGAGAACCACTGCTCTAGAGAGTATTGGGATAAAAAGATGCTTTTGCATATACTCACATGTATACATGTTTACAACTGCACGTATGTGCAGGTATCTGGGTATGTATATGCATGAGCGGTTATCGTATTGTGTACATGTATGATTATATGTGTGCACACATGTACCCAGTATGTATCACCATCATTATCCATTTATTTGAAGATTTGATTTGATTTATACAGTATACCCTTAATATTATATCTAGCATAGAGTAATTTCCTTCCTCCATTTTCAACTTTTCATTATTTTTATTAACTTGATTACCAATTGTTAATAATTTAATAATTTTATAGTTAATGAATTTATTCATACAAATTGATTAATATATAAATATACCTTGGATGTAATATTTATGTATTCAATCAATTGATTCTTCGATCGATTTCTTCAAATGTCAAAAATTATTATCCACTATTAATCGGCAAGCTTTTTACATTCACTTCTGTCTATAACCGTCTACCTCTTTAAATCTGTCTATTTGACTGACGGGCCGGCCAGCCCATCAGATCTCTGTTTTTATTTCCTCTGTATTTAAGACTGCCAGATTTGCCAGCCAATCATGGTTGGATGAAGAAGCTGTAGCTTCGAAATGCATTACCATTCCTTGCCACTGTGAATAATCACATTTCCTGTTCCTGTGAAGTCACGACCAGCTGCTTTTCGTTTCCTGGTTCCCAGCCTCCTCTGGATCCCTGCAAGATCACACCAGTGCCACAGGCTGCAAAGGGAAAACAGGACACCAAATAGGATGTTTCTGAGACTCCAGGACTGGCGATTTTGACCACATACTGAACTCATCTAATTTAACCTCAGAGTTACTACTTGTTTTTATTAAATATATGATTTATACTGCCCCTCTGTTCCCATTTCTCCAGAGTCCATCGCTTCACTCTAAGGGAGCTACCTCCAGGTGCTAATCATACAAGATCTTGGATCATTCA
Source organism: Rana muscosa (assembly GCA_029206835.1). Lineage (NCBI taxonomy): Eukaryota > Metazoa > Chordata > Amphibia > Anura > Ranidae > Rana > Rana muscosa. The sequence continues at coordinate 28,883,899 of JARGYO010000162.1, read as the reverse complement.
TGGACGTTATGTTTTAACAAATGTTTTAATATGTGTGCTTACTCACACATACATTTTATGTATACCTATAGTCCAGTTACTATATAATTTTATGTTATCACCATATGTAGCGCCGCTGTTCACCCCAGTTTCGATCTTTTGATGGCTGCCCAGAGAAAACTGCAGCTTCATCTGACGGAAGTCACCAGACTTGATATGTACAAAAACAAGCAGCGTGTCTTTGAGCAGGGAGATAAGAACGGCCGGTTGCTGGCCATGATGGCCAAGCACGACCACCCACTCATGCTTACCTGTGAACTCATTACCCCTGATGGCAAGACGGTGACTTACCCCTCAGACATCCTAGATATCTTTCAGCAGTTTTATGAGACACTATATGCCTCCGCTCTGCCCTCGGATTGTCAGCCTGGTGCTTTGAAGGATCTTTTAGCTCGCTTGACGCTAGGTTGGCTTTCGGATGGGGAGCGAGACGATTTTAAAATCCTTACAAAAGCTACTTGCCCGATGGGTGTGGCTTGCGCGTGCATGAAGATAGCCACTTAAGCAGTGAGCTCCGCCACCCAGACCGGACAATCAGCGACTACCGAGCGCTATATACACATCACCCTGCCCCAAAGTGCCGCGATCGTACCTGCTCAGCTGCGCCGCAATGATGTCCCGCAAACGCATCCAAGACAGAGGCTTAAAGCGCCTAGAATCCTTCTCCTTCCAGCCCCGCCGCCTAAACCAAGATGGAGGCGCCGGACCCTCAGCGCATCACTCCCTGAAGTTCTCAGACCCTCCAGGGGTACATCCACAGAACTTGCAAGCTGGGAATCATTCCTCCCTGCCTCTGGATACTTCTCCTGTGACCCCGGTGTCCCAGAGCCCAGCGAAATCGAGGATGCGGATGGATCTCTCGGACCAGGCCTCAATCACAGTGAGTACAGGCCTGCATAATGACTCTGCTATATCCTCACTACAATCCTCCATAGCACAATTCCCTACCTCAGGACAACAGGTACTAGACACCACTATGAAGGACATGCTTCTATCACTGCAGTCTTCTCTCATGTCCAACTTCTCATCCCTGATTAATACATTCTCACTAGAAATGAAACACATGGAAAATAGGGTGCAGTGTGTGGAAAGCAAAATGGAGTGTACTGATACTGTTAGTTAGTGGATGCATACAATGATCAGAAAGAGGACTCTCTCTGGATCAAGGCGAAATTAGCGGACCTCGAGGACCGCTCCAGACGCAATAATGTCAAGATACGCAAAATCCCTGAATCCGTCCAACCTGCAGAACTGCACAATTATGCTACCGCTATGTTTTCCAGCATGCTGCCGGGACTCTCCCTGATCGAGCTTACGATTGATCATATACACAGGTTGCCTAGACCTCGCTACCTAGAGGCGGAGGTACCCCGAGATGTACTTCTGCGAGTACATTTTTTCCAATCGAAAGAACAGATACTTATGAAAGCTAGAGAACTGTCACCGCTACCAGCACCATACTCTGATATACAACTGTTTGCCGACCCATCTCAATATACGCTCCAAATGCGTAGGCAACTAAAAACTATCACTAAAGCGATGAACAACCACAAAATTATATACAAATGGCACCACCCAGCGACCATTTGGCCACTTACAACGGCATTCCTCACACCATCTCCACCCTGGAAGGGGGCTTGAAACTACTAAAAGCATGGGGAATACTGCCAAAACCTCCCCACATCCAAACTGATGCTGACGGTACGCCAAACCCGTTCACCTTTGGCCGTAACAGGGAGAACCGCAGAGGCAACCAACGTTGATCTACTAGCTTAAATTGCATCAATATGCGACTACCCTAGTCCGGTCTGGTCGCATGCTTAACACCAGCTTACTGAACTTTCCCCCATTAGTTGTCAGTTTCTCTAACGAGCTGGTTCCTGCTGACACAACTGTGTGTTTTGTACCTTAACCACTTGCCGACCGCGCCATGGATGAAAGACGTCCACAGCGCGGTCGAGTTATCCTGAGTGGACGTCCCAGGGACGTCCTCCCAGAATCTTGCTCCCGCGCGCCCCCTGGGGCGCGCTCCAGGATATGTCCGTGACCGCCGGGTCCGGAAGACCCGGCGCATCACGGATCACGGTAGATGGCCGCTAATCGCGGCCGTTTACCACGTGATCGCTCTGTCAAATGACGGAGCGATCACTTGTAAACAGACCGGCGTCATGTGATGACGCCGGTTCCTCCCTCCCCTCTCTGTACCGATCGGTACAGTGTGAGAGGAGAGGGGAGGGAGCGGATCATGTCAGCTCCCTCCCCCATGTCAGAACATGTCAGCTGTGGGCTGGATCTGTGACAATTGCAGTCACAGATCCAGCCATCCATCCATCCCTGCTCAGCCATCCCTGTGCAATACCCTGCCAATACTCTGCCATACACCCTGCGCAATACTCTGCAATACCCTGCGCACTACTCTGCAATACCCGGCCATACTCCGCAATACCCGGCCATACTCCGCAATACCCGGCAATACTCCGCAATACCCTGCGCAATACTCTGCAATACCCGGCCATACTCCGCAATACCCGGCAATACTCCGCAATACCCGGCAATACTCCGCAATACCCGGCAATACTCCGCAATACCCGGCAATACTCCGCAATACTCCGCAATACCCCGGCAATACTGCGCAATACCCCGGCAATACTGCGCAATACCCCGGCAATACTGCGCAATACCCCGGCAATACTGCGCAATACCCCGGCAATACTGCGCAATACCCCGGCAATACTGCGCAATACCCCGGCAATACTCCACAATACCCGGCAATACTCCACAATACCCGGCAATACTCCTCAATACCCCGCAATACTCCTCAATACCCCGCAATAACCACTTCCCGCCCGCCGGCCGTCATATGACGTCCTTGACTTTGTGGGGGTATATCTGAATGATGCCTGTAGCTGCTCCCATCATTCAGATATTCGCTTTTACAGCTGGCGATTCCCTGCACCATAAGAACAATCATAGTGGCTGTTCCACCGCTTGATCGCTCTTACGGGAGGTGAGAGGGGATGCCCCCCCTCCCGCTGCCCTCCGGTGCTTCTACCGACTCACCGCTACGATCAAAGCCAAGATTGTTTTTTTGTTTTTTTTCAGGCTTCCCAGCCTAGAGGTGAGATGTGGGGTCTTATTGACCCCATATCTCACTGTAAAGAGGACCTGTCATGCCATATTCCTATTACAAGGGATGTTTACATTCCTTGTAATAGGAATAAAAGTGATCAAAAAAAAATTTGGGGCAGAAAAACATGTCAAACTAAAATAAATAAAGTAAAATGAACAATAAAATATATATATATTTTTTAAAGCGCCCCTGCCCCCGCGAGCTCTTATGCAGAAGTGAACGCATACGTAAGCCCCGCCCACATATGAAAACGGTGTTCAAACCACACATGTGAGGTATCGTTGCGAACGTTAGAGCGAGAGCAATAATTTTGGCCCTAGACCTCCTCTAACTCAAAACATGTAACCAGTAAAAATATTTAAAGCGTTGCCTATGGGGATTTTTAAGTAGCGAAGTTTGGCGCCATTCCACGAGCGTGTGCAATTTTAAGGGTGACATGTTAGGTATCTATTTACTCGGCGTAACTTCATCTTTCACATTATGCAAAAACATTGGGCTAACTTTACTGTTTTTGTTTTCTTTTACGCACAAAACATTTTTTTTTCGTAAAAAACGCGTTAGAAAATTTCTGCGCAAATACCGTGCAAGATAAAAAGTTGCAATGACCACCATTATATTCTTTAAGGTCTTTGCTAAAAAAACATATATAATGTTTTGGGGTTCTATGTAATTTTCTAGCAAACAAATGATGATTTTTACATGTAGGAGAGAAATGTCAGAATTGGCCTGGGTGCTCCAGAACGCCTGAAGGTGCTCCCTGCATGTTGGGCTTCTGTATGTGGCCACGCTGTGTAAAAATCTCACACATGTGGTATCGCCATACTCGTGAGGAATAGCAGAATGTGTTTTGGGGTGTAATGTGTGAGAAATAACCTGCTAATATGAAAATTTTGTGGAAAAAAAAAATCTTGATTTTGCAAAGAATTGTGGGAAAAAATGACAACTTCAAAAAACTCACAATGACTATTTCTAAATACCTTGGAATGTCTTCTTTCCAAAAAGGGGTCATTTGGGGGGTATTTGTACTTTTCTGGCATGTTAGGGTCTCAAGAAATGATAGGCCATCAGTACTTCAGGTGTGATCAATTTTTAGATATTGGCACCATAGCTTGTGGACTCTATAACTTTCACAAAGACCAAAAAATATGCACCAATTTGTACTTATTTTACCAAAGATATGTAGCAGTATAAATTTTGGCCAAAATTTATGAAGAAAAAATACTAATTTGCTAAATTTTATAACGGAAACTAAGAAAAAAATTTTTTACAAAATTTTCAGTCTTTTTTCGCTTATAGCGCAAAAAATAAAAAACCCAACAGTGATTAAATACCACCAAAAGAAAGCTCTATTTGTGTGAAAAAAGGACAAAAATTTCATATGGGTACAGTGTTGTATGACTGAGTAATTGTCATTCAAAATGTGAGAGCACCGAAAGCTGAAAATTCGTCTGGTTAGGAAAGTGGTTTAAGTGCCCAGTTGTCAAGTGGTTAAGTGTGTTTTTGTTTTTTGGTGGCACCTCTGTAAGTGCCTTCACCTGCTTCAGGAATCTACAGTTCGCTCACACTAAAGTTTGTTGATCTTCAAATCTAACTTGTTTTATACCTCAATAGAACCAAGGACTGATTCTATTGCTCCTTTTTCAAAACTCCAGCAGCGGTCTTCTCGTCCACATTGTCCGGTAGATTGAATATTTCTTCATCATTCATCCACAACGGTGAGTACTTGCTTCGCTGATTCACCACAATTACACTTATCATGGGGATCACTATTCTGTCCCTCAATGCGTAAAGGACTAAACCACCCTGCAAAACGGATCTCCCTATGGAAGTCAGCCCTTGCCCAGAACTGTGACATTCTTTGCGTACAGGAGCCGCACTTTGCTATGACAGCCTCCCCTGTCTGCCAACACAAACAATTCCCCCATGTGTTCCGGTCCTCCTTTGTTAAAAAACAACGCAGAGTAATGATAGCAGTCAGGAACACTGTTGTATTCACCCTGCAGAAATGTGTCACTGACCTGGAAGGGCGATATATCTTCTTGATCTGTACAATAATATCTCCTACACCCTGGTCTCCATCTATGCCCCAAACCATGGCCAAATGACTTTTCTCAGGAAGACATTACGGGCAGCCCGTAAGATCCAACAAGGACATTTGCTCATATGTGGGGACTTTAATATGGTCCCGAACAACTCAATGGACTCCACCGCAGGGTCTCTCAGTCTCACAGAAATACCTCTCCTTTGGATCCGTTTATTAGTTCCAATGACCTATTTGACGTGTGGAGGTGTTGTCATGCGAGCGAGAGGGATTTCACATTTCTTTCGCCGTGTCACAATACCTACTCACGGAATGACTTATTTTTAACAGATAGTCGGCTACTGCAAAAAATTACAAACTCTGTCATTCATACCACCACCTGGTCAGATCATGCCCCCATTAGCATTACCATATCTGATGGTTCTTTTCAACCCAATTCCTTTATATGGTGTGAAGGACTAGCATCAAGTGTAGAGCTTGAAGGACACCGCCACTCGCTGGTTCTTCTTTTTAAGGGCTGTTTGCCCATTTTTATTAAAAAACTAAATAAAAGGTTTCCCTCGTAGGGGTTTCAGCTTTCCTTTTCATCAACAAAATGACATTCAGCCTCCTGGCTTATATACATACAGCAGTGCTGCTCAGGCCTTCCACTTCAGGCTCTCGTCTGTCTCCTACAGACTATTCCCTTGGCAACACTGTCCATTTAGATGGCAGCCCCTCACTGCTCTGAGCCTCAGACTTGGGTCTCTGGCTTTCACTGTGCACACAAGCACTCTATAGCTTCCCCAGTGCACACCTGCACTCGTCGGGAGGGTGGAGCCCAGAATGCTGGTGCTGACTCTACTATCAGGCCCACACACACCTGAACAATCAGTGTGCCGTTGAGTCTCAAAACCTGGATCCAGGACTGGGGATTTCATCCCACCCGGATCTCTAAGAAATCCCCAGGCTCCAGGTCCCAAAGTGGACATTAGTAAATCATGAGGAAACTGAAAAGCCAGTTTCCTCCCAAACAAGCAAATACCCTGGAGCCCCTCAACCTGCCTGGTTGAGAATCCTGTATTCATACACTGGTGGGGTACCACACTACCACAATGGAGAGTCAATAACTATCTCCTCAATACGCCGTGCTACTCTACCCCTATTGAGCATCAATTAGAAGAGTATTTCTCAATCAACCAGGCATCGGTGTCTGACCCGCTGGTGGTGTGGAACGCCCACAAGGCAGTCATACGAGGAGTGTTCATCCAAATGGGAGCTAGAGCCAAAAAGAAAAAGGACCCAACGGCTAGATGAACTCACAGCAGATATAGCCAATTCCGAATCACTGAATAAATCCAACCCATCTTCACTTCTCCAATCTAAAATATTTACTCTACGCCACGAACTAAGGGCCCTTCTCCATTAAAAATATGCTAAATCTTACTGGATTCTCAAAGCCACCTCATACACTACAGGAAACAAGGCAGGAAAGGCAATGTCCCTTCGAGTTAAGGGTCATAGAACCAAAACAAAAATCTCGTACATGCATCACCCTCACACAAACAAAAAACTTCTTAAACCCCAAGACATAGCGAACTCCTTTAGTAGGATCTATACAACCTCAAAGCTGATCCCTCCACTACTCAACCCTCCCATGCGGGGATTAAATACTTCATGGGGAGGTTTGAGTCTCCCGACCGTGACCCCCCAACAACTTGCAGAATTAAACGCTCCCTTCACAGTTGATGAAATACTTTCGGTAATAAATAATTTACCTAACTCCAAATCCCCTGGCCCTGACGGATTCACTGGGGAATATTACAAGAAGTTCAAACATATATTAGCTCCCACTTTGTGACAAGTGTTTACCCTAGCAGCAGCTTCAGCCTCTTTCCCTACTGAAATGCTTAATGCCATGATAATAACCCTTCCTAAACCTGGCAAAGATCCCACAACTCCAAAAAATTTCCGACCCATTTCACTGCTCAACCTTGACTTAAAAATTTACGCTAAATTGTTAGCCAACAGACTTGAGGACATACTTCCTTCCCTTATATCAATAGACCAATCAGGATTCACAAAAGGACGCCAAGCTTCAGACGCCACTAGAAGGTTAATCAATATACACCATGTAGAAACTCAAAAAATTCCGGCCCTACTATTATCCCTAGATGCCGAAAAGGCCTTTGATAGGGTCCATTGGGGATATATATCGGAGGTCCTATACAAGTTCGGTATTACGGGCACAATACACAATGCCATAATGGCCCTATACTCCAATCCTTCGGCCAAAGTGTTTTCAGCAGACACCCTTTCTTCTCCCTTCCAAATCTCCAATGGAACGAGACAAGGATGCCCACTTTCACCCTTTATATTCAATCTTGTCATGGAACCCCTAGCTGAACAAATAAGAAATAACGAAATCTCAGGTATACCCATTGCTGGTTTAGACCATAAAATAAGTCTGTTCACAGACGACGTGATCCTCATGATCACAGACCCCGACAGGTCTCTTCTTGAGATCCAGAGGACGCTCGCCTGGTTCAGTGAAGTATCATACTATAAAGTCAACGAGACTAAAGCATACGTGCTCAACCTAGGCCTGGACACGCCCACAGAAAATCAACTCAAAACTTACTTGGGCATCCAGCTGACTACAACGACTAAAGAACTATTTCCATCCAATTACTTACCAATCAGAACCAAACTTCAAGCTGATCTCACCAGGCTGGCGTCCTTTGAGTTCTCATGGATGGGACGTTTAGCAGCGTTCAAAATGTTCCATCTTCCCAAAATTTTGTACCTATTTAGAACCATACTAATTCCTATACCTCTTAACTACTTCAGATCATTGCAATCGATCATGTCCAAATTTATTTGGAAAGGTAAGAAAGCCAGATGCGGACATTCTTAACTAATCAAACATCGCTTAGCAGGAGGGACTGGTTCTGTTGATTTTCAGGACTACTACATGGCATCTATAGTCACACAAGCTAAGGAATGGTTTCTGGTCTCCCCCCTGACCTAGTTGTGGGGGAGAATAGAGGCCTCTATGATACCAGGAGGCAATCTATCTTCTTGGTTATTCACCTCAACACTAAGAACAAAACCCCACACCCACGTCTTGCCGACCATGACGGCGACTAGCAGTTTGGTCCAGATTCGCAAACTTTCAGCACTCCACCCCATTCAATCGACCATTCCCATCCCCATAGACTCCCTGACTCACATAATAGAATCATCCTCCTTCGCACATTGGAAACACAAGGGCATTGTATACATCTCAGATCTATTGGATAATAATCGTATCAAATCCTTTTCCAAACTTCAGAAAGAATACCAACTCTCGCATTCTGATTGGTTCTTATACGCACGCATCCAACACTGTCTTGCTTCACGCAAGACATGGACATGGAAAATACCCCAAACAGCTGGTCCCCTGCAAACCACCGGAGAGGAATTTCTCTGTTCTATTCTTTGTTACAACAAAAAACCACCTTCACTAATTCCACAGCACTACTGCGCTGGGAAACTGATCTAGACCAACACTTCACACTTCTACAATGGGAAACAGCGTGTAAATCTACATATAAAGCTACATGCTGCTCGACACTATGGGAACTTGCATTTAAACTGACGTACCGTTGGTACTTGACCCCTGACAGATTATCCAAATTCAACATTGCACTCCCCGGCACATGTTGGAGAAACTGTGGACAGAAAGGTGATCTAATGCATACATTTTGGAACTGTCCCAAACTCAAGCGTTATTGGAACTCAGTTTTCCAATTAATCCTGGAGGTCACTCATCTGACAATAACAGCTTCACCATCCTTGGCCCTATTATCCTTGGAAATAGAAAAAAACCCCAACCCATAAAGGCACATCATAATACACATACTACTAGCAGCTCGCCTTAGCATAACCAGGAAGTGGAGGGATCCGGATCCACCTACGATTACTGATGTAGTTCAAACCACTCATGGGCACTTTACACACGAGACATCCCTAGCACTAAGACAGTAGTAAAGCGAAGATTACCCAACTATGGCAATTGTGGAATGAATGGATTAAATCTCCCGGTCTTACAAAAACGTTCACTCGCTAACTTTGCTTGATAAATTGTTGAAATGTGGGTACAGAGAGCGCTTGACGAGGGGGGGGGGGCGGGCGTCATCACACGGGCACAGTTTTGCTCCCTATAAGGGGTGCTTAAGTGGGGTTGCCCTCATCCACCCTAAGTCACATACATAGCTATACTTGACCTCTGTACCAACCATTGCCTTGGTTCTAGGCTTTGATAATTGTAATACCTGTTTTGGTGTCCTAGATCGCCCAGACATAAGCTAAGCACATTGATGAGACCGTATACACAGAGTGGTATAGCCTTTCCCGATTTCTACAAATATTTCCTGGCTACTCAATTGGTAATGGTGGCCTGTTGGCTGCGTCCTGATTTGTTTAACTCATCCACATCGTTGAAGGCTGCAGTAGTTGGATCCTTGGAGGCACTTCAATTCTTGGTCTATAAAGGACCGCGATCCCCCTATGATCTGACCCCTTCCATGCTTACCACTCTGCGGGCATGGAGGGTGGGACTCCAATGTGAGGCTTATCAAAAAACAGCTATTTCTCCTAATGCACCAATTTAGCTGAATCCCAACCTGCCACAAATTCACAGGATCTCAGATCCGTATGCCTGGACCAAACACGGTCTTAATAAAATCTTGTAAATAGTATCACACCAGTTCTTAATTCCCCTATATAACTTTCCACTGTATACAATATCCCCAATTACTATCATTTTAGGTATCTGCAACTCTCCAATGCCTTTGAAGCACAGTTTTCAAGGTTCTCCTGCATGGTTGTCCAGTCGGGATTGGAACGGGTGCTCCGAATAGAGTGTAGTGAGAAGCCCACTTCACACCTATACCCTTATCTGATTATTACATCACTACCATCCCTTGAGGGGCTCCGGTTTAGGTGGCAACTGGACATTCCTACTCTGGACAATGATGACAGGGATGAGGTTTGGGATTTCCCTTTTAAACCTTTGGTCTCCGTACGTGATCGTCTTGTGCAATTTAAAATAGTTCACAGAGCATATTTTACTCCCCATAGGCTCCACATAATGAATGCAGAGGTCTCACTGGAGTGCTGGCGATGTGGCATCTCACCCGGGGACTTATGCGCATAATTTCTGGCATTGTCCCAGGGTCGAGACATATTGGCAAGATGTTCTGGCTCTGATTGATCTGGTTGCCTCGATTTCAATCCAGCCCTCAATGGAAGTTTGTCTATTGGGACTGGTTGAAAACGATTGTGCTATTATCCTCTGCAACGGCGGCTGGCTTGAGTGAGTGATCTCTTGGCAGATACTTCAGTGTTTTACCAGGATGTTGGGAACATCTCGTTTGTACCCATGCTTTTTTGCCAGTCACTGCATACATAGTGTGACAGCTATATAATGGATCCTTTTGACTACTATGTGAATACGATTCCCAATACTTTTTCTTATAGATACTATGCACTGCCAAATTAGATACATGTTGAAAGTCTTGTATAGATTTTTATAACATCACATGTACTGCCTAATAAGCATTCCATCCTTTAAGCAGCTGCGTTTCTGTTTTCAGCTGTATTGCTAACACCTCTACTACGCATTTGTCCAAGCTCATGAAGAAGCGCTCGTTGGGTAACATGTAGAGTAAGAGCAATTTTTGACATTCTACATCATAACCAGCACTCCAGAATATATTACATTAAAGATATACAGTGGGGCAAAAAAGTATTTAGTCAGCCACCAATTGTGCAAGTTCTCCCACTTAAAAAGATGAGAGGCCTGTAATTGTCATCATTAGGTATACTCTCAACTATGAGAGACAAAATGTGGAAACAAATCCAGACAGACACATTGTCTGATTTGGAAATAATTTATTTGTAAATTATGGTGGAAAATAAGTATTTGGTCAATATCAAAAGTTCATCTCAATACTTTGTTATATATCCTTTGTTGGCAATGACAGAGGTCAAACGTTTTCTGTAAGTCTTCACAAGGTTGTCACACACTGTTGCTGGTATGTTGGCCCATTCCTCCATGCAAATCTCCTCTAGAGCAGTGATGTTTTGGGGCTGTCGCTGGGCAACACGGACTTAACTCCCTCCAAAGATTTTCTTTGGAGTTGAGATCTGGAGACTGGCTAGGCCACTCCAGGACCTTGAAATGCTTCTTACAAAGCCACTCCTTCGTTGCCCGGGTGGTGTGTTTGGGATCATTGTCATGCTGAAAGACCCAGCCACGTTTCATCTTTAATGCCCTTGCTGATGGGAGGAGGTTTGCACTCAAAATCTCACGATACATGGCCCCATTCATTCTTTCATGTACACGGATCAGTCGTCCTATTCCCTTTGCAGAGAAACAGCCCCAAAGCATGATGTTGCCACCTCCATGCTTCACAGTAGGTATGGTGTTCTTTGGTTGCAACTCAGCATTCTCTCTCCTCCAAACACGACGAGTTGTTTCTACCAAACAGTTCTACTTTGGTTTCATCTGACCATATGACATTCTCCCAATCCTCTTCTGGATCATCCAAATGCTCACTCAGATGGGCCCGGACATGTACTGGCTTAAGCAGGGGGACACGTCTGGCACTGCAGGATCCGAGTCCCTGGCGGCATAGTGCGTTACTGATGGTAGCCTTTGTTACGTTGGTCCCAGCTCTCTGCAGGTCATTCACTAGGTCCCCCCGTGTGGTTCTGGGACTTTTGCTCACCGTTCTTGTGATCATCTTGACCCCACGATGTGAGATCTTGCGTGGAGCCCCAGATCGAGGGAGATTATCAGTGGTCTTGTATGTCTTCCATTTTCTAATTATTGCTCCCACAGTTTTCTTCACACCAAGCTGCTTGCCTATTGCAGATTCAGTCTTCCCAGCCTGGTGCAGGTCTACAATTTTGTTTCTGGTGTCCTTCAACAGCTCTTTGGTCTTCACCATAGTGGAGTTTGGAGTGTGACTGTTTGAGGTTGTGGACAGGTGTCTTTTATACTGATAAGTTCAAACAGGTGCCATTAATACAGGTAATGAGTGGAGGACAGAGGAGCTTCTTAACCACTTAAGCCCCGGACCAATACGCAGCTTAAAGACCAGAGGTGATTTTACAATTTGGCACTGCGCTGCTTTAACTGGTAATTGCGCGGACATGCAATGTTGTACCCAAACGAAATTTGCGTCCTTTTCTTCCCACAAATAGAGCTTTCTTTTAATAGTATTTGATTGCCTCTGCGATTTTTATTTTTTGCGATATTTTAGTAAAAATAAGTCAATAAGCGTATATTTATTGGTTTGCGCAAAAGTTATAGCGTTTACAAACAAGGGTACATTTTCTGGAATTTACACAGCTTTTAATTTATGACTGCCTATCTCATTTCTTGAGGTGCTAAAATGGCAGGTCAGTAAACCCCCCCCCCAAATGACCCCATTTTGGAAAGTAGACACCCCAAGGAAATTGCTGAGAGGCATGTTGAGCCCATTGAATATTTTTTTTTGTCCCAAGTGATTGAATAATGACAAAGAAATAAAATTACAAAAAGCTGTCATTAAATGATATATTGCTTACACATGCCATGGTTATATGTGGAATAGCAACCCAAAATACATTTTGCTGCTTCTCCCGAGCATGGGGATACCACGTGTGGGACTTTTTGGGAGCCTAGCCACGTACGGGGCCCCAAAAACCAAGCACCGCCTTCAGGATTTCGAAGGGCGTAAATTTTTGATTTCACTCCTCACTACCCATCACAGTTTTGAAGGCCATAAAATGCCAAGATAGCACAAAACCCCCCCCCCCAAATTACCCCATTTTGAAAAGTAGACACCCAAAGCTATTTGCTGAGAGGCATGGTGAGTATTTTACAGCTCTCATTTGTTTTTGAAAATGAAGAAAGACATTTTTTTCTTTTTTCTTTTTTCAATTTTCAAAACTGTGACAAAAAGCGAGATCTGCAAAATACTCACCATACCTCTCAGCAAATAGCTTGGGGTGTCTACTTTCCAAAATGGGGTCATTTGGGGGGGTTTGTGCAATCTGGGCATTCCATGGCCTCCGAAACTGATAGGCAGTGAGGAGTGAAATCAAAAATGTCTCACACATGTGGTATCCCCATACTCAGTAGAAGCAACAGAATGTATTTTGGGGTGCAATTCCACATATAACCATGGCATGTTTGAGCAATATATCATTTAGTGACAACTTTTGTACATTATTTTTTTTCTTTTTGTCATTATTCAATCACTTGGGACAAAAAAATAAAATATTCAATGGGCTCAACATGCCTCAGCAAATAGCTTGGGGTGTCTACTTTCCAAAATGGGGTCATTTGGGGGGGGGGTTAACTGTCCTGGCATTTTATGCACAACATTAGGAAGCTTATGCCACACATCATCCACTCTTTTAAACCACTTGAAGACAAAGCCCTTTCTGACACTTTTTGTTTACATGAAAACATTTTTTTGCAAGAAAATTACGTTGAACCCCCAAACATTATTATTATTTTTTTTTAAAGCAACGGCCCTACAGATTAAAATAGTGGGTGTTGCATTTTTTTTCCCACACAGTATTTGTGCAATGATTTTTCAAACGCATTTTTGGGGAAAAAAAACACACTTTTTTTATTTTTAATGCACTAAAACACACTATATTGCCCAAATGTTTGATGAAATAAAAAAGATGATCTTAGGCCGAGTACATGGATACCAAACACAACATGCTTTAAAATTTCGCACAAACGCGCAGCGGCGACAAACTACATACATTTTTAAAAGCCTTTACAGGTTACCACATTAGATTTACAGAGGTGGTCTACTGCTAAAATTACTGCCCTCGATCTGACCTTCGTGGTGATACCTCACGTGCATGGTGCAACTGCTGTTTACATATGACGCTAGACCGACGCTTGCGTTCGCCTTTGCGAAAAAGCAGGGGGGGGGGACAGGTGTGCTTTTTTTAATTATTATTTATTTTGCTTTTTTATTTTATTTTTAAACTGTTCCCTCCATTTATTTATTTTTGTCATCTCAGGGAATGTAAATATCCCCTATGATAGCAATAGGTAGTGACAGGTACTCTTTTTTTGAAAAAAATTGGGGGGTTAGACCCTAGATCTTTCCTCTGCCCTCAAAGCATCTGACCACACCAAGATCGGTGTGATGAAATGCTTTCCCAATGGCGCTGTTTATATCCGGGGGGGTCATTCCCTCCCACTGCTTTTAAAAGCAGTCTAGAGGCTAATTATCTGCTAGGATTGCTTTTACATGAAAGCCGACCGCTGGCTGAAAATAATGATACCAAGATGATACCTAAACCCGCAGGCATAATTCTGGTATAACCATTCAAAGTCCAGCAACATACCAGTACGTTGCTGGTCCTTGTTGGACATGTATTGTAATTTTTTTTTCATGCAGCCTGTTGGCTGAACGAAAAAAAGAGATTGATCGGTGGGTATGCCCACCATTAGAACACCTCCCTTCATCCACCCACTTCTAATGATGGGCATACATGCACCATTTATATATGCCGAAGCATGGGGGCACCCCCCCCGCAAAAAAGTTATGCCGCGTACACACGGTCGGACTTTTCCACGGGCAAGCCTCCGTCAGAATTTCGACCGTATGTACGCGGTATTAGGAGCAAAATCGCTCCTCCGCCCCTGCTGCCCCCATGCTTCGGCATATATGCTCTTTTTTTTTTTTTTTTTAACTGTGGTGGTGAAGTCACCTCCTACAGCGTTGGAGTCATGGCTTTATATATCGTGGGAGCAAACGCTGTTGCTGTCAAGATAAATAGATCCGCGCTGCAACTGAATGGCATACCTGCTAAGCAAATGATGGTCAACATTAAAACAAAGTAACATTACAGTGCAACAGTAAGACCTTACCATACCATACCTGCAAAGCAAATACCAAAAAAAAAACTAGCTAAAAAAAAAAATTTTTTTTTTTTTTTAACGCAACCTGTGCCTAAAACATATATATGCCTAAGCATGGGGGCATCCTCCCGCAAAAAAGTTATGCCACATACACACGGTCGGACTTTTCCACGGGCAAGCCTCCGTTGGAATTTCGACCGTATGTATGCAGCATTAATAGCAAAATCGCTCCTCCGCCCCCATGCTTCGCTGTTGCTGTCAAGATAAATAATTTCGCGCTGCAGCTGAATGGCGCACCTGAAAACAAATTACATACCTGAAAAGCAAGCATGAAAAAATATTGCAGAATAGAATACAGTAAAAAAGAGCAGAACAATAGAGAGAAAATAGAGAGAATAAAAACGACAACTATTTTTTTATTTTATTTTTTATATATATATAGATTTATTTTTTTTACGTTTTTTTTTTACACTTTTTTTTGTAACTTTAACAACTGTAACGGTTCGGGTGTCTCAAAATGTAATGGCATCTTGGGAGACCCTGTGCAAGTGTGTCCTAGTCTGTGAAATGCTGTACCCTACGCTAAAACTTATTTTGTGTGGAAGCGTTTAAAACATTTACCAATGCAAAGACCAGGATTGTCAGGACAGAGTGGACAAAAATAACGGGTGTCACGCCTAAATCCGCGCTTGCTACAGACACGACATCATCTTTGGGGGGCTTGTTGGGTAGGGGTACTCTCGAGGACATACGGAAAATGCCTCTCATGCAGCCGGCTTACTGCATTTGGTTGGGAATGGTGAGGTGCAGAACCGCCTGGATACAAGAGTTCTGTGACTATCTCATCCTGGAATTTAAGGAAGGATAAAGTACCACCTGAAGCTCTGTATAGCACATGAGCGTTCAGCAAGGCCAATTGAAATAAGTAGAGACTTTTTTGTACCAGCATCTCACCTTATGGGCAATGTGATACGGCGCCAACAACTGGTTGTTGAGGTCCACCCCTCCCATATTTTGGTTATATTCTGGAAAAACAGAGGGGTTTCTCCACAACACCAGTCGCTGTACGAATTTGGACTGTCGTGTCTGCGTGAAGGGAGGTAAGAACGAAAACATTCTTATTATCCCTCCACTTCACAGCGAGCAAATTATTACACTTCAAGCAGGCTCTCTCCCCCAGACTAAGACAAGAATCTACAAGCCCCTGGGGAAAGCCCCGGCGATTAGGTCGTATGGTGCCACATGCTCCAATCTGATGATCAAGCAAGTGACTAAAAAGTGGCACGCTCGTGTAATAATTGTCCACATACAAGTGGTATCCTTTCCGAATAAGGGTGACACCAACTTCCACACTATCTTGCCAGCGCTCCCTATGTATGCTGGGCAGTTTTCCGGCTCTACGTAAGCTTGTCAGCAGCTACAGTCTTTGTAGCTGCCGACTTTAAAAAAAAAAAATTGCGGGTGGAATCCCTCTTTAAGCCGTCAAGCCCAGATGATCTCTGCCTTCACCTTGGTCAACATCACAGAGACTATCTCCTGCGTTCCTGTTAAAGACTTGCTTGGCTGACATTCCCTTTTGGCTCCAGATCCTGCTTGCTGTTCCACTATGCTGATCCCTGGCTTCCCGACTTTCTGGCTGGTCTGACTATGCGTTCCGGTTACCGAACTTCGGCTATGTTTTGACTACGTTTGTTCCATTTACTTTTATTATTAAACAAGTGTGATTTAACTGTACTTCTGTCTCGGTCTGATTCATGGTTTCTGTTTAACACATGTACTGTATAATTAGGGCTGCTATTCACTGCATATTCTGCAAGACCTGCAATCAGAACATACGTGCATATAGTAAATAACAGTTAGTAACTTTTAGTATAGTCTGGGATAAAAATTTAACCTTAGAAATAAAAAGATGAGAACATGACAGTAAGCATTCCAAACATTTTATTTGCCGTATGCCAGAAATACAGAATCAAGGGTTCCGATAGCAATCCGAAAGCAAGCCGGCATCTCATATGAGACAATCTGCCATATAAGCAGACAATATCAAATAAATTAAATATCTTAATTCACATAAATGTTCCAAGTCATCATTTCCGTCATTAAAAATCAGCTGCATTTTGTATGCATTTGTATTGTTCATTCTGCATCATGTTCAAATCTAGTAATTTTGTACTTACTGTAAAATCTTTTTCTTGGGGTTGTTTGAAGGACAAGAGAATGTAGTAAATTCTCAGTAAAAGTTTGATGGACACTGACAATCAAGGTCTGTGAACCACCCGAGCGCAGTGTCCTGATCAACCAAGCCAGTGCAGCCACACCAGCGCAGCCTCAGCGACCTGAACAGACACACCAGTGCAGCCTCCTCAGTGTCCTGACCAGCCACACCAGTGCAGCCTCATCAGCGACCTAATCAGCCATACCAGAGCAGCCTGATCAGTATCCTGATCAGCCATGTCAATGCAGCTTCATCAGTGTCCTGACAAGCCATGCCAGTGCAGCCTCATAAGCGACCTGATCAGCCACATCAGTGTAGCCTCAATATGTCCTGATCAGCCACATCAGTGCAGCAGCATCAGTGTCCTGATCAGCCACATCAGTGCAGCCATTGTCAGTGCCCTGATTCAGCCACATCTGCTCCACTGTCAAAGCAGTATGGCGTCACCAGAGCCAGCAATGTCCAAAAAATTTTTACACAAGCATTTCAAATCCTCAGCATGACAGATTAAAGCAGCAGGGAGCTCTGTCTGATTTGGATTTAGAGTACAAACTCAAGGAATGCCACACTCAGGAGTAGCAGAATGTATTTTGGGGTGTAATTTTAACAATGTCCATGCTGTGTGCCAGAAATCTCTTATAAACTGACAACTATGTGTAAAAAAAAAAAAAAAAAAGTGTTTTCTTTTTCTTTCCACATTTTTCAAAAACTTGTGGCAAAAAAATGACATCTACAAAAGACTCATTATGCCCAATAGAAAATATGATGGGGTGTTTGCTTTTGAAAATTGGGTAATTTTTTGGGTGTCTCTATTGTCCTGGTGCTCTAGGCCAACAAAAATGTGATAGTCAGGAAATGACATTCCGTAATGTATGCCTCCTAAAAGCCCAAAGGTGCTCCTTGTATTTTGGACCCCTCTATACATACAGTGGGGATCGAAAGTTTGGGCACCCCAGGTAAAAATGTGTATTAAAGTGGTTTAAACCCACTTTTTAAACTTGCACCTACAGGTAAGCCTAGATTAAGGCTTACCTGTAGGTGCAAGAAATATCTCCTAAACCTACACGGTTTAGGAGATATTTACTAAAAAGACAGGCGCCGCTGTCTACAGCGCATGCGCGCCGTAGACAACGGCGCATTCATGGGGTTAATCCCATTCACAAAATCGGCTACTTCCCAGCAATCGCTGGGCGTAGCCGAATGACAACGCTCTCGCGCGCATGCGCAGAGTGACGTCTCCGCCGCTCCGGCCAATCACAGCGCCGGAGCGGTGCTGTGATTGGCTGGTGCGGCGATACCCGGAAGTAACATTCCGGCTATCGCCGCAGTGATGTCTGCGGCTGGATAGAGGGACGCGGACTGCCTCGGGGGCCCCGATCTAAGGTAAGTGGTACATAATGAGCTATTATGCTAGTCATAATAGCTCATTATGCCTTTCTCTTACAGGTTGGCCAAAAAGGAAAAAAAAAGTGGGTTTACAACCACTTTAATGTGCATAACGAAGCCAAGGAAAGATGGAAAAATCTCCAAATGGCAAATTACAGATTAGACATTCTTATAATATGTCAAAAAAAGTTAGATTTTATTTCCATCATTTACACTTTCAAAATTACAGAAAACAAAAAAATGGCGTCTGCAAAAGTTTGGGCACCCCACAGAGTTAATATCTTGTACTGCCCCCTTTGGCAAGTATCACAGTTTGTAAACGCTTTTTGTAGCCAGCCAAGAGTCTTTCAATTCATGTTTGAGGTATCTTTGCCCATTCTTCCTTACAAAAGTCTTCCAGTTCTGAGATTTCTGGGCTGTCTGTCACGCACTGCTCTTTTAAGGTCTATCCATAGGTTTTCAATAATGTTGAGGTCAGGAGATTGTGAAGGCCATGGCAAAACCTTCAGTTTACGCCTCTTGATGTAATCCAAGGAAAGGAAAAACGTACCGCTCAAAAGCTTGAGAATTCACCAAATAGCTGCTTCCGCCCAGTCACTCACACAGGTGCTGGCTCTGCACTGATGCATGGGAGAAAAAGAAACCCTGGACTGCCGCACTCTGTATAGACAGTTATTTATTCCAAAATTTCAAGTAAAAAATCCAAATTCAAAATAAATCCATAAATCCAAAACATCAAATGCAGATGGTATGCATGCGGGGAAGGGTGGCTAACGCGTTTCACGTCACAAATTGACACTTACTCATAGCTAGGGTGTGTGGGAATCAATAGAGGTATAAATGAAAAATAAAGTGACTTTACACCAATCAGTACTGAAAGAACACAGCTGACTGGGATAACCTTATGTTTGATTCCGGCACTCCCAAGAAAGGGAGAGGGGGGAAAGGGAATAGCACTCTTTTGAAGACCATTCACAAGAATACAAAATGTGTATAAATTATAAACTAAACACTTAATGCTTAAACATAGACACACCAAAGTGTGTGTATATATTATTTGAAGTGAATGAATATGACAGTGATAGGTATGAATGTCAATTAATTAAGTTAAAAAAATGAACGAAAAAATCTTTTTAAATGAAAAAATTTATGAAAAGTGAAAAATGTGAAAATGTTTTTTGGAGATGGTAAGCCATAGATGTAAATGTATTCATGTATGTGAAATAATTATTATGTGATATTCGTGTGAATTTAAATAATAATAAGTGATTTACAAGTACTCAAATACCATAATGATGAATTAATTAATAAATAATAAAATTTAAATGCATAAAATGTGCACAATGCGTGCTACTGCCAAACAGACTGTGTGACAATTACATAGGGAAATGTGAAGAATGATAAATATGAATAAATGATAAGTGATCATGAAGGAGATATATGTGTGTGTATAAAGTGTGAAGAAATGTCCATATATGAATGTCTATAAATGTGCTATATAACATAATATAATCCACCTTGTAATGGGTCAATGGATATAATACTATATGCCATAGAACAAAATAAACATGGATAAATCAATAAAATTCTAATAAAATACATGTGTGGATATATGCATTTACCGGAGACACATGTCTCTCCTGTATGCACACATGAACCTTGAACTTTCAACTTTAAACATAAACAAGAAATGTATAATAAATAAGTATAAGAATGTACAAAGATATGCACGATAATATACAATAAAATCATGCAAGGGGGTACATGAAAATGTGTGTAAGGAAATTCGGATGTTCAGATCCATATAGGAAAATGGTATTTAACCACACACAATACTATCTAGCAGGATGACCATGCATCTTTGAGTGAAATTTGATTGCATCCATTTATCCTTCTACTCGTGAAATGTTCCCTGTGCCACTGGCTGCAATACAACCCCAAAGCATGATTGATCCACCCCCATGCTTAACAGTTGGACAGAGGTTATTTTCATTAAATTCTGTGCCCTTTCTTCTCCAAACATACCTTTGCTCATTCCGGCCAAAAAGTTCTATTTTAACCTCATCGGTCCACAGAACTTGTTTCCAAAATGCCTCAGGCTTGTCTATATGTTCATTTGCAAAGTTCAAATGCTGATTTTTGTGGTGAGGACGTAGAAGAGGTTTTCTTCTGATGACTCTTCCATGAAGACTATATTTGTACAATCTCTTTATAGTGGAATAGTGTACCACAACTCCAGTGTCTGCCAGATCTTTCTGGAGGGATCGTGCAGTCAAACGTGGGTTTTGAATTGCTTTTCTCACAATCCTGCGAGCTGTTCTGTCTGATATTTTTCTTGGTCTTCCAGATCTTGCTTTAACTTCCACTGTTTCTGATGACTGCCATTTCTTAATTACATTCCGAACAGAGGATATTGACATCTGAAAACGCTTTGCTATCTTCTTATAGCCTTCTCCAGCTTTGTGAGCGTCAACTATTTTCAGTTTCAGTTTTCTAGACAACTGCTTAGAAGAACCCATGGTGCTGATTGTTGGGGCGAGGTCAGATGAGTCTGGCCATTTAAAACCTTTGAGATTGACATCACCTGGTCTTCCCAGACGATGATTGAGAACAATCCATGACACTGGCAGGTCTCAGCTTTGCAAAGGGCCAGTGCATGCTATAAATTCTGCAGGGTGCCCAAACTTTTGCAGACGCCATTTTTTTGTTTTCTGTAATTTTGAAAGTGTAAATGATGGAAATAAAATCTAACTTTTTTTTGACATATTATAAGAATGTCTAATCTGTAATTTGATGCCATTTGGAGATTTTTCCATCTTTCCTTGGCTTTGTTATGCACATTAATACACATTTTTACCTGGGGTGCCCAAACTTTAGATCCCCACTGTATAGGTAGAGCTGTACGATTCTGGATAAAACGAGAATCACATTTTTTTTTGCTTAGAATAAAGATCATGATTCTCGGGGCGTAACATCTTTCACATTATACAAAAAAATTGGGCTAACTTTTTTTTTTTTTTTTTTAAATACATTGAAGTGTATTTTTTTCCTCAAAAAAACGTGTTTGAAAGACTGCTGCCTAAATACAGTGCGACATAAAATATTGCAACGGCTGCAATTTTATTCTGTAGGGTCTCTGCTAAGAAAATATATAGAATGTTTGGGGGTTCTAAAAATATTTCTAGCAAAAAATACTGATTTTAACTTGTAAGCAACAAGTGTCCAAAAAAGGTTTAGTCTAAGTGGTTAAATTGACCTAATTTACAGACGGGAGTTCTTCCCTTTGATCTAAAAGATACTTTGTATTCTTTTCTCTATCGCTCAGCGCTGAGGATGGCTTTTTTTTTTTGACAGCTCGACTCTGCACTGTTTACATAGAATCGCAGAAAAAGCTGATTAGGATTGTGATCGATTTTGTAATGATTAATCGTGCAGCTCTACATCTAGGCTATGGAAAAGTCTCATATGCGGCATTTCCTTATTCGAGAGGGGTAGCAGAATGTGTTTTGGGGTGTAATTGCAAGTATGCCATGTGTGAGAAATAACTTGTTAACATTACAATTTTGTGAAAACAAATTCAAATTTTATTAAATTTCATATTTTCCAAAGAACTGTGGGAAAAAATTACAAAATCAAAAAGTTCACCATGCTTCTTATTAAATACCTTGAGCAGTCTACCTTTCAAAAAAGGGGTCATTTGGGGGGTATTAGTACTGTCCTGGCCTAGAGTAATGGGCAAGGCCATCAGTACATTGGGATTGATCAATTTTCAAATATATGCACTGTAGCTTGTATAAAAATGTATAACAAACTTAAAAAAAAAAAACGTTCAAAGTTTTTGGTATTTTTTCATTTATATAGCAAAAACTAAAAACAGAGTGGTGATTAAATACCACCAAACAAAAGCTCCGTCTCTCAAAAAAAAAAAAAGATTAAAAATGTTCCATTTAGTACAGTGGTACAGTAATTGTCAGTGTAACAGCGCTGCAATCTGAAAATTTGCCTGGGTAGGAAGGGGGTGAAAGTGTTCGGTATGAAGTGGATAAAAAACATGTTGCACTATGTAGCATCCTCTTTTTCTGTTTTCTCTTCATTTCTCCATTTCTATTTTTTGATTTGCCGGCTTTTTTTTTACATTTTGGCTCAGGATTCCCCTTAATATCCATACCAGACCTGAAGGGCCTGGTATGGATTTTTGGGGGACCCCCACGCAATTTTTTTTTTCAATTTTGGTGCAGGGTTCCCCTTAATATCCATACCAGACCCAAAGTGCCTGGTAATGGACTGGGAGGGGGGGATAAGCCATTTTTTTTAATGATTTTTATCTATATTGCCGGGATCCGGCCATACATTACAGCCGTGATCAGTTTTAAATAAAAATTTTCCTTTACAAATGTCATTTTGCTGCTCTCATTCATAAATAAAACCATGTACGGCTGCAGCACGAGTCTTCAGAGATCCGGTCACACTAGAGGCTGTGCCACGACTCTGGATCTAAAGACTAAAAATGCCACAATGCAAATGCCAGTGCCCAAATATCACATTCCAGGCTAACCCTATCTTGCAGTCCAGTAGGGTCCAGGTACAGCTGAAGATGTGCTGACCGAGATCCTGTGTAGACTAGCTCAAGTCAAAGTAAAATAGTACTGAGACTCTTTAGTGGAAAAAAATAAAGGCTAATAAAAAATATGTTTAGAGTTCTCTCAGCCGGGGAAAAGGCATTCAACCTAGTACATTAACGGAAAAAAAAAAAAAAGAGGCATGACAGTTGGAGGTATGGTTATACAGTGGCTGGCTTAACTGCTTTTTTTTGTCAGTGTCCCAACCTCTTGAAGGTGGAAGTATAAGCCATATGTCTAAGAATTTACCTACAATCCCGTGTCCCTCAATGGGCAAAAAAATATAAATATTAGGTCACTGGCAGCACTATTGGACATTACTTAGCCATGCTCTGCATACCAATTCAGGCCGCCTAGTAATACTCACTGTGAGTATGTCCCAATTGAATACTTTTATTTTGCTATATACATGTGGTATAATTGACCTGAATGATCTGTAGAGATATTAGGGAAGTTATCTGCTCCTCTATCATTGTTGATCACCACTCACAGTCCATTCACACTGCCTCCCACACGCAAGTGCTGGTAACTCACAGAATACCTACAAGCATAGGACTTTTGGAAGGTATTCTGTGAGTCTTGTAAACAAACAAAAAAAAATCTGAAGCATCATCTCTACCAATGGCTGTGAACCAGAGCAGCTCATGAGAGAAGTTGACAGGACACTGGGAAGCCAGGGTATACAGGAAGATATGCAAGGTGTCCTGTCAACTCCTCTCATGAGCTGCTCTGGTTCACAGCCATTTCAACACAGGACAAAAACATTTGTATATCTCTAGAATCCATCCCATCTGGTAGAGATGATGCTTCAGATTTTTTTTTTTTTTTGTTTGTTTACAAGTTATTGCACAAGAAGGCATTCTAATACATAGAAAGGACAACAATAAGAATCTCTTCATAAAATACATTTTACAATGAATCAAGCAAATTAACAGCAGCATTAGACACATAGTTTATGGTGCAAATCCATTACTTTTTGTGCGTGATTTTGAACCCTGCACCTCTAGTCCTTGACAGCAAACTGTTGCAGCTTTGCAAATGTCTTCAGACTGTTTTGTTTTCCATTTGTGCAGTCAAATTTGTTATGTGTTCACATTCACACAGCATTATTTATAGATATATATATATATATATTTTGTTTCTTTGGAACAGGATAAGACACACAGCACTGCAAACTATTCTAAACAATTTCAGAAGGACAAAGTGTGGGCAGAATTTGTTTCCCCTCATTCATTTACAGAAGTTATAAGGCAGAAGTTTTAGGATCTTTAGAATGCAACTTGGTCTGCCCTATCAAAGGATGGGTTTACAAATAGGAGATCTGCTAGCACATTACAGACAGAGTTAATTGGGTAAACAATAACTCCACAACCCCTCCCTAACACTATATTAGGGGGAACCTAGGTATGGAGTTTAGGCAATTAAAAATGTAAGCTGCAATTTTATTTTTATGCTATGTGAATGGGACCATACACTACAAAGTAGGTTGTATCCCAATTTGGATGCAAAAGTGGAAGTACACCAACATTTACTTGCAACAATTTTCTACTTAAACCTAAAGAAGCAACAGGGGACTTTTTATATTCACAGTGTCAATTGTAGGCAGTAAGAAGGTCATTTATAAATTTTACTGCAATTTTGTCCTATAAAATTTACCAATGTTCTTAGTTTGTGTTGCCTTGCTGTGTGTCAAAGTTGACAAATCTCCTCCAATATCTGTGCAAAACAAAGCACATAAAGTGAGGTAGGTATGCAGTAAAAAATTCAAGCGTTCACTGCATTAACATCCTGTGAGTTTATGGTCCCTGAAGATTCTTGTATCGAAGATGCTGACACTTTGCCTGCAAAACATAAGTAATTAAGGTTTAGAATTTTTTTTAAAGACACCATTTAAAATAGTGAAATTTGTACAACTGTGAGAGGTTTTATTCAGTTATAGACATAAGGACATTTAATCACTCGAGCAAAAGAAAATTGTAAATTAAAGGATAAGTTCACCTATTGGAACATGTTACCAGTATTTAGGGTTAAACATGTAACATGTTCCAGCAGCTGCAGCCTCTCCCCAGTGACAGCGGGCAGGCATCTTCTCTGGGTGCCCACTGTCACTGTATGAAAATAATGTGACTGGGCGGGGCTACGCCCACCCAGCCAAGTCATTCATTCACAGTTCTCTGTGAATGCGAAACAAGTTTCAAAAGCCTTTGCGGCTGTTGGCTTGTAGTTTAAATGAACTACCAGGGCGCTGTTGAGCGCTCTGGTAGTTCATTGTCTTTTCCTGTCAGTGTGTATGTCTGCCCATACGAGGTGCGAGCAGACAGATACACTGGAAAGTCTGCAGGAGTCCTGCATGGCACTCACGATCAGCAGATGAGCAGCAATGCTTTCCAGGTTCCAAGTAAAATAAATAATAAATTCAAATTTTTTTAACCTGCAAAAAAGATGTGCATTTATTTATTTATTTATTTTCCAAAAAGGTGAACTTATCCTTTAACTGCGTTTGCTTATAGACTTCGTATTAAAGCAGAACTGGGATAGGTGGTCGCACTAGCAATATACAAGCATTATATACATTATTGGCAAGCTTGCCCCCAAGTTTGCCCTGCTCCAGCAATGGTAACTCGGCTCTTTCCACTAGCTTTTCATTATACTTTAGCAATGTGCAAAAAAAGCACATGTGACTATTGGTAAACATTATATGCCATGTGCAATACATGCTAAATACAGCACTACTGCTCAGCATTATACAAAAGTGCTTCAATGGTAAGAAAAAATATTATGGGCAGAACAATCAAGTTCGGATACACGGTTTTCCATAATAATTACAAATTCAGGGATGCATGTTAAGGTCAACTCTGTTAAATCCATACTTTTATGGCCGGACAGATTACTTTGAAAGCATAACTTATGTCCTCAAAGAAGAAGCCCAACTAGAAAATGAACAGCAATTTCTAGCCCATTCACACAGAAGCGTAGGGCCTCTGGAAGTAGTTAAGTGTTGGCAGGAAGAGGAACCTGCCTAAAGCGCCTCCAGGTCCCTAGTCATGCACTTCGTTCACAACAAATTGGTGGATGCCTTCAGAAAGGCCTGAAATGTTTTGTCCATCATGGTTTTCCTGATTTTTTTTCATATTTATTTTTTAACAATAAAATTAAACCTGAGGAACAGCAATTGCCTAATAAATGCACAAACAGTGTAATGAAAGAAAAATAAAAATTAAGTGGTTTACAGAAAGTGGATTTCAGCATTCACAGCATATGTTCCGAAGCATAACACCTCCTCAGCATACCATATTACTTAACAGGTTGTTGAGGTTAGATATTTAAATGGATAAACTTACAAAGACACTCCTGGGGTAAAGTTAAAACTCTCTCACAGCCAATGCGTCCCTCTCTCACAGCCAATGAATAGCTTTCCAAGTGGCCATCTTCTGGTGCTGTAAAAGTTACAGCTACACGCAAAAGTTGTGGCCCCCCTAATCTTCTGTTATTGCCTACATTCATAGAACTCCGCTTACTGCAATCCCAGAATGCATTGTGTACTGTGAATAGGCAGGGGAGACATGTTTTTCAACTGTTCCTCTGCCGATTCACAGTACGCAATGCATTGTGGGATTTTAGTTAGATGAGTTTTATGAATAGAGGTGGGAGCAGAAGGGGAGGGGCTACAACTTTTCTGAGCCGATGCTGGGAAGTGGCCCAACTTTTCTTTACAGCTAAGGCAGCAGTTAACATTTAAAGCGACAGAAAACAGTTGCTGAGGACCCTCTGCAGTGGCTGTGACACCCTCAGGTAAATAAGATACACACTACTACACATAACTCATGTCTATAGTGCTGCACCAAAAGAAAAAACAAAAACAAAACTATATTAATATTATATACAAATACACACACATGCAGTATCTCACAAAAGTGAGTACACCCCTCACATTTTTGTAAACATCTTTTTGTGTGACAACACTGAAGAAATTACACTTTGCAAAAATGTAAAGTAGTCAGTGTACAGCTTGTATAACAGTGTCAATTTGTTGTCCCCTCAAAATAACTCAACACACAGCCATTAATGTCTAAATCACTGGCAACAAAAGTGAGTACACCCCTAAGTGAAAATGTCCAAATTCGACCCAATTAGCCATTTTCCCTCCCCGGTGTCATGTGACTCATTATTACAAAATCTCAGGTGTGAATGGGGAGCAATAGAAAAGAGAAACACCCACCGCTCCAGGTGAGAGACCAGGAAGCCTAATGATCCAGTAGATGCTCACCTCCACACACAATGAAATTAGAAGAAATGGCCGCACACCACTGTAGATCAAAATCCTTTTTATTTGGACATCCCAAAAAACTACAGGAATCAGAATGCTGGGAAGATGCGTTTCGCACACTTCACGTGTGCTTAGTCATTACACAGATATGTTAGCAAAACAGTTCTTATATAGTCCCACCTATAACCGGTGTCACCAGGTACTAATTGCAGACTTCCTGTTACCTAGACTACACATGTGAAAAAGAAACCCATGGGATATATAATTATAACACATATAGACAAAAGAAACAAAATAACCAAAAATGTATATGTGCTCTAACAAGACAAAGTGTTGTTCTATAAAAAGACTAAATATAAAAAATATATAAAAACATCATAAAACACCATATAGTCTTATGTCACCCCGTGTCCTTATACTCTAAAACAATTAACCAGTAGACCACAGTATCCTCTCCCACCCTGATATAAACAATCGATACATATAAGCAAATACATATCAATGGATGGGGGAATCTCCTAACATACGAACGATAAAAAAAAAAAAAACAGCACAAGACACAAAGAGACAGAAAAGACAATTGACACACAAAAATAATGTATATTGCAAAACCCATTCATGTACGAAGCAGCTCCCATCTGTAAAAGACAGATGGGGCACCATCGCATATAGCACACCATAAAGTTGGGCGACACAAATTTGGGTAAAAAAACCCAAAAAAAACAGTGAACCGCAATATTACCGCCCATCCATCGGTCCCTTTATTTATAACCCTGTGGCTAGTGAATGTCCAAATGGGTCAGAGATAAATGGAGGAAGTATGTGTATCGAAATGCATGCCCGGACATAACTTCCATACACAGAAACAGCGGATGATTGTGTAGCACATCACAGTGTTTAGACAACCAGAAACGGGGAATGGAAATGGGTGGCACAAATTTGGGTAAAAGACCGCAATATTACTGCCCATCCATCTGTCCCTTCATTTATGACCCAGTGGCTAGTAAATGTCCAAATGGGTCAGAAATGAATGGAAGAAGGATGTGTATCAGTTGCTGCCAAAGGGAGGAAAAACTATATTACTCATAAAAGTGACTCACATCCCACTCAAAGTTTAGCCCGTGCGGGATGCGACTCTGGAGCTGGAAAATCCAGAATACCTCCTTCCAGCAGAGCAAATGAAAAACATCACCACCTCTATTAGGGGCCCTCACTTTTTCGATGACCTGTACATGCATGGCTGAAACATTCCGATTGTGGCAAAAAAAGGGATTTTTATAACAGCTTACCTGTAAAATCCTTTTCTTGGAGTACATCACGGGACACAGAGCGACTTAGTCATTACTAATGGGTTATATAGATTACCTTCAGGTGTTGGCACTGGCCAATTCCAAACCGGAAGTACCCTCCCCTATATAAGCCCCTCCCATCCGGGAGCACCTCAGTTTTGTAGCCAAGCAATAAGTGTCCCAAAAAGAGGGGTGGGAGCTCTGTGTCCCGTGATGTACTCCAAGAAAAGGATTTTACAGGTAAGCTGTTATAAAAATCCCTTTTTCTTTTTCGTACATCACGGGACACAGAGCGACTTAGTCATTACTAATGGGACGTCCCAAAGCAATGCCAAATGAGGGGAGGGATACATAAGCTGGGCGCCATCAGGCATGAGGATCTTTTGCGGCCTGCAACACACTGCGCCCAAAGGCGACATCCTCCTGACTTCTAACGTCTACCTGGTAGAATCTAGTAAACGTGTGTACCGAAGACCATGTTGCGGCCTTACATACTTGAGCCAGGGAGGCCTGGTGATGCACTGCCCATGAAGTTCCAACTGCTCTTGTGGAGTGCGCCCTAACTTTGAACGGAGGCGGTCTCTTTCTCAAGCCATAGGCTTGTATTATGACCTGTCGAATCCACTTGGCTAAAGTGGATTTTGATGCTGCCTGACCCTTTTTAGGGCCTTCCGGCAGAATAAACAAAGTATCCGTTCTGCGAATCTGAGCAGTGGCTTTTAGATAAGCTTTAACTGCTCTTACTACATCCAAGGAATGTAATAACTTTTCATCTACCGAGCTAGGTTTGGGGAAAAAAGAAGGAAGAACCACATCTTGGTTCAAATGAAACCTCAATACCACCTTAGGAAGAAAGGCTGGATGAGGACGTAATACTACTCTGTCCTGAGGGGCGTGGCCACGGCATGCACGAGTGAGGACGTGCTTTCCCAGAGCTCCGTGAGACCCGCGCTCTGATCAGCACATTCGGCAGCGTTAGAGGGGGAGAAACTACTGCAGCCCGGATGCCAACGAAGCGCAATCACTCCCCGTGCCCACAGCGGACGCTCCGGATCGTTGGACAACTTTTTTGGGACACGCAGCAAAACGGCAGGTACAGCCAAGATGGCGCCCGGCTCCCACGCTGCCAGGGCTGCCTCCCCCATCGGCTCCCCGCATCTGCCCTCACAGCCCCTGCCTTCTCCCCCTTCTCTCTCTGGCCCGAACAGCGGGGATGAGCCTGCACAGGAGGGAGATCCATGGGATGATAAAGACATCCGTGCACACATCCTCTCCCTCCCCACTAAGGCCGACCTAGAACGATTTGCAGGCAGAGTGGAGATGGCTTTTAAGAAAGACATTGAGGCCTTACAGGCAGACACAGCGCATCTGGGAGATAGAGTGGAGACTCTGGAGGCGCAATGGGATGAGACTAACCCGACCCTGCAGGCCCTCTCTGATCACTGCAAACAACAGGATCGCAGGCTTGAGGCCTTGCTGGATCAAATGGACGATTTTGAGAACAGGAGCCGCAGGGTTAACATTCGGATCAGAGGTCTACCCGAAGCCACTGGCCACCGGGATATCATCCCCACCCTGCAAGGGGTCTTTAAGCAAATCCTTGGCCGACAGGCACCTGAACATTTTGAAATTGACCGGGCCCACAGAGCCCTGCGGCCCCCTTCTGATGACCCTGAGAAACCAAGAGACATTATCTGCAAACTGCACAAATACTCGCTGAAGGAACGTATCATGAATCAGGTCAGAGGGGTCAGATTTGTGGATTTTGATGGGGCCAAATTGACATTTTTTCCGGATCTCTCCAGACGCACGTTAATGCAACGCCGAGCCCTCAAGCCACTGCTGGCGGCCCTACAAGATGCCCAGCTTCCCTATCGGTGGGGTTTCCCGTTTAGCCTCTCCGCTACTAAAGAAGGCAGGCAGGCTACACTACGGAACAGGGACGACCTACCCCGATTCCTGGAAGCCCTAGACTTGCCTCATGTCGATATCCCGGATTGGAGATCACCGTCAGATATCCCTCACCCGGCTCAACCTGAACCGTGGCAATCAGCCCGTCGGAGACGTCGCCGTGGACCCAGACGGGGCCCCATTGGCTCAGCACCTCCCTCCCGACCTCCGCAGGGGGAGGCCTAGTCGCCTGAACTATCTGCTGCTAGCTCTTGAGGCGTCTATGTTCATTTTTGCTCTCTTTTCCTTTTGTGACTTCCCCCTAGCTGCTGTATCACTCTTCTGCCCCTGGTCAAGGGGCAGTTGCACACTTTCAATATTACGCGGGTCCCCATGCGGACTTGCTCTTGGTGCCCTACCACTTCCCCCCAATAGGTCAACTCCCCGGAGTTATGTGTCCCTTTTTGGGAA